>OAMR01000356.1:1030173-1043479 GCA_900205405.1 Echinochloa crus-galli | reverse complement strand
GTGGACCAATTCCAGTCACTTTGCAGCTTGATTCTGCCTTCGAGGTAATAGTTTTATGTGAAAACCATAACGCCTTCACTCGTGCTTCGTTAAATGTCGAATCTGAACTTAAAGTTCATAGGGATAATTTCTTGTTCACTCTCACTTTTTTCCTTTTTGCTTTGTATTTTGATTTCTATGTTGCTTGGCAGGCACCAATCTCCCATGCCTTCGGTTATGAAAATTTGGCCACGTAATACCGAAAAAAAAAGTTTGAAAATTTCCCTCAACCACTATTTATAAAAATTGCCATCAGGGCATGTTATATGTGAGGGTATTCTTCGCTGTTTATGTCCACATATAGTTAACTAACTGAAGAAAAGATTTGCAAATTAGTAGAAAAGAGTTGCCATCCGATTCTGATAGTATTGTTTTTTGTAAAAGTAACTGCTGTTAGATTGATTCAGGTACTTATGATGTTTGTCTTCTGTTAGTTTGTATGAGATAATTCCTAGGGGTCATGTAATCATCCTTGTGAAAGATATACAATTGTATATTCATTAATCAAGCAAAGGTGAAATAACAAAGGCTCCAATTATGTTTCTCAAAAAAAAAGGCTCCTATTATGTGGAGTCCTTGTTGTGCCTGCCTCCTTTGGCTAGCTATTCTAGACATATTTACCCTTTGTTACTCTCCTTCACCTAGCATTGTTGTGCTTAAAGTCATTTCCCTATGGCCTTTAAATAATCTCCAATGGATTATTGTCCTGACTGTGAACTTGTATATTTGGTATCAAAGCCAACACCATGGCTCATGCTGCAAAGTTATCCCTACCAGGCAACTTGAGTCTGTATCAAATGAAGACAACTTCGAAAATGATGCCTGAGTAGATATTACCCACCACATCAGGGGAGTTTTTACCCTAAGTTACAGCTTTTTCACCAAGAGAGGGTATGATGATATGAGTGTGGTTACTGTTCACTACTGGTAAGGGTGCCAGATCTGTGCAACTTTACCTTGTAGTTTGTTACCTTAAGTTTATTTTCACATAAGTCTAAGTCATCCCTATAAAAGGAGTAGAATTGTATCTTCTTTAATCAAGCAAAGATGAAATAAAATGTTTGTTATGATGCTGGAATTATTGCACATAACTGTACACATGAGCACTTTTCTGAAAAGTGCCATGTCCTCGGGGGTGACATGGTGGGGCCTCGTGCCTAATAGCTAGGGTGTGTTGGAAAGTGGTTAGGTGCTAGGGGGGAGGGTGGGATTGAGCTTCTAGGCAGGCATATAGGTAGGCTATATTGCATCCCATGTTTTTCTCTTTTGTGAACAAAGTGATTTTCTAGCCCCCCCACTGCGGCTCGGGGTCGCTGCGAGGGCCTCGGTGTGCGAGGGACTGCGGGGAGGGAATGGTGTGGCGGCCATGAGCCGACCCTCGTTCCGGCCGCGGCCGGTCGACATCCACAGGAGGCTCCCCATTGTCAGGTTCGCGCGGGAGTTCGAGGACGATGAGATACATCAACTAATCAAGCTATGATGATGCCACCTAACAAAAAGCATGTGCTTCAAGCATAATTTCATGTCCTCTTGCATTTATCATCAAGAATAAGGTATGTGTCAGGAGGATAGCCGGATGGAGTCGGCTATTAGGGTTGAGAGGCTAGATCATAGACGAGAGGGACGAAAACGTGAGGGGAACTAGATTGATTGTTTCTTGCTTCCTTTGATTGATACAACTCCTCGTATTATATATAGAGAGGTTTACTTGACCCCTAAGCAAAAGAGTCCTAATCTATTACTCATATCTCTAACTAACCCTACTAGCAATGCTACAGTTCACGGGTTACTGTAGTGGTCCTGCAACCAGGCCGATCTGACCCAAAGGGCCTAGCCCATGACAGCATGAATCTACTACACGATAACAATTATTTTAACTTTGATACTCGTACTACTCTAGATATTAATTCCATGAATTAGCCACATAATATTTATGCTTCGATTGGAATTATATCTAAAAAAACTCGACCATGGTGGGAACCAGGCTTTGTTATTAAGAAGGTGCCATGCTTCGAACACTATAACCGTTCCACCGCAAGAAATTAGTTGTATTGTTATACCAATATAACAGCTCCAATTAATCCACAACACTTTAATGTGACATGCCAAAATGAATAGTTCAAATTTTCTTTAGAGTAAAGTGTAGAGCCGGTCCCTAAACTATCGCGGGTGTGTCATCCCGGTCCCTAAACTCTCAAATTGACCGTTTAGGTCCTTAAACTTGTTCGGCTGTGTCATTTCGGTCCCTAAACTTACAAATCATCTGTTCAAGTTCCCAAACTTGTTCGGTTGTATCAATCGGTCCTCAAACTTGGTTTTAAATCTCATCTGGGCCAACACTGGGTGATCTAAAAACTTTATATCAAAAAATAATTCATACTTTTTTCATACGAACTCGAATGAAGACGAACTTTATATCAAAATTATAGCCCTCAACGCGATCTACAACTTTATAGTTGAAAAGTTTTTGAATGTAAACTGTTTAGGTGCCAAAATGTTGTTGTATATTTATATCATTTGAAATTTAAAATTTAATATTAATTTTTGAGACATTAAACGACTTCAAATAAAAACTTTTCAACTACAAAGTTGTAGATTGCATTGAGAACTATAATTTTGATATAAAATTTGTCTTCATTCGAGTTCGTATGAAAAAAGTATGAATTATTGATACATAGATCACCTTGTGTTAGCCCAGATGAGACTCAAAATCAAGTTTGAGGACCGATGTGATACAACCGAACAAGTTTGAGAACTTGAACGGATGATTTGTAAGTTTAGGGACCGAAATGACACAGCCGAACAAGTTTAAGGACCTAAACGGTCAATTTGAGAGCTTAGGGACTGGGATGACACACCCGCAATAGTTTAGGGACCGGCCGTACACTTTACTCTTTTCTTTATATTACTGTTTAATCAGTGAATTTTTGGACTTTTCTTTTTTCCCTGATTTTCGTGTTTTTCTTATTATTTGGTGGCCTTGATTGTGTTAAACAGCTAACTAGCAGTGTTCTGAAATTTAAGAGTAGCTCTAAAAAAGGAATTACTGCTACTATCTTGTATTCACAGTTATTTCAATACCAGTTTATGCTTATAAGATGTTTCTAATCCAGGCTTTGCAGTACTTATCTGTCCGATATGCTGTGTTCCAGGCTGCATATAGCTATTGGAAGGCAAAGGTACATCTCATCTTAATAATATAGTATATGTATTTAGCTCTTCTCATGTCATGTGTGCTGCATCCCAAGCCTTATTTTGTCATGGTTTTCAGCTTTCTCAGTTCTGTATTCCTGTCTATTGGTAGATTTGTCATATGCATGGACACTCTCTTGGATATTATCCTTTTTATTTTGTTGACAACTACTTATTTTCTTGATGTGTTAGTAGTGTTATTTACTATACTTCCGTTGACCTTTTTTTTGTGTTTTTCAGAGAGAGCGGTGGCAAAAGCCTATTTTGAGGCATTTGCAGGTTAGCACAAATTCTTTTGGTACCATGTCTACAAAATTTTTTGTGCATTCTTTTCTTGCGCTACTTTGCATTTTTTATTTTTTGAACTAGAACTAGCCTTATGAGGACTAAGATTATGAGATGCATGATTTTGTGCGTGCGTGGCGGTAGCTTTACAGAATTGCTTTTCAGGCTTTTTCTTTACTATCTTTTGGAATATTAACAATCACACCTGAAATATAATCAGAAGTTAATGCATTGGCAGCTATCTCTTGCGACTAGGATCTGTTTTGCACCATGTGTTGCACCATATATTTTCCCGCTTTTAGATAAGAAACGCAAAGCAGAGTTCTACAGAAAGGGAAGTAACAGACATTGGGTTCTTCAACTATTTTTGTGCTGCTTCAGTTTAGGGTTTTGTTTAATTATGATCAAGGCAGAGGAAAACTTAATCTATCCTTTATTGGTTATGGTGTTCTTAATGCCATTATGTTCTTTTCTTTTTTATATATTGTGAAAAGAACTGCCAGCCTATTTATGTGTGCTTTTGTTTTCTTGGTTACTAATTTATTAATTCTAAATTTTTTTTGGTAAAGCCTCCTCCACCGACTAGTGATACAAATCCATACAATGTCTTCAGACCAAGAGAGAAGGCTCATCGTTTTCACACCAGAAGGGTGAGTGTTTGAACCAGATATGATCATCGAAAACCTTCTGTGTGGTAGTTTGAGTTGTTAAAAGCTAAAAGTGCTTTGATATATCTTCCAGTGTGATATATTTCTTATGTATACTTACATTCTGATTATTGATTACATCCTTTTAGATGCAACGTCGAGAAAATAATACCCAATCATTCGAAAGGCTCCGCCTGGTATGTACAACAACAATAATTAAGTTCATTTTATTATTTTGTTTTTTATAGTAGGTTGTTTGAAGTGCATACTACACAGGTGCTTCAAGTCTCTAGCCAAGGATTTGGCATCATGTGGTTATTCTTTTGCTTACTGTAATCTCTTCTCATGTGCATTTTTTTCATATGTAATTTCAGGAAAAACTTAATTCAATGATAATGCATGTTTTGTTCAAAATGGGAAATGTGGTGCAGTTGGAATTCATGTTTTGGTTGCAAGTTATGACATCTTTTGTATTTGCTGCATTTATAGTGCATGCACTTGGTTTTGTGTCCTAATAAAGGTTTTAGACCTATACTGCCTTTAACATAATGGAATAATCTTTCTTATGTCTTTGTACATGTACAATGATTGGCAAGTAATGCTTATGTAATGATTTATATGCATTTGTATTCTTTGAAATTCAAACAGGTCAGGCAAAACCTAGAGCAAGCTAAGGTACTAGTAGAGGCTTTGATTAAGGTATGCTCATGCATGAAATGATCTTAAGACTCTTGTCTTGAGAAAATAATAAACTCTAAAACTGATTATTTTCCTTTACAGAGGGAAGAGAAGAAACGTGAGGCCATGGAGTCTGAGGTCCACCTTCGACGTATACAAATGAAATACAAGGTATAACACAACAAATACATTGCTTGCAAACTTTATTGCTCATATTTCTGCTTGACTCCGTAGTGACATTTTATTTTTGTATGTATGCATGCATGGACTTCTAACTTGAGTTTTACATGTTGAAGAAAGAAAATGTGAATTTAATTGAACTTCATTAGTTGACCTGGAATCTGAACCATTATTATGACTAGATTCAAAACAGGATGCTGCCTGTAAAAATTGATGATTTCTTTTGGTAAAGCATGAGGATTTCGGTTTCGTCTTATAATCTCACTGATGATAACTGATGACTGATCACTGTATTATAGCTTCAGCTCCCAGTTGTAACTGAGCTGTGCCCGGCTGCACTGGAGCAGACTAATTTCCATTGATTATTAAACATGTTCAATTAGCATGCCACCAAAGTTTTTCCTTCCGTTGTTTTCTTTTTAATGCAAATACAGCATTCTCAAGATCAACGAATAATTTTTTTTTTATGAAGAACAATGCAAAACGTTTTTGCCACTGATTTCTACTTCTATTTAACCTCGTGCTACAATGTTATATTACTTTTGCTGGCCTTTGTTTTTCTTTTACAATGTGGCAATGATGAAATTTGATGATGATATGAACTATTTATTAGTCCTGTAATCCCAGTCAAAAATAGTAACATTTTGGACATGGACACAGTCCTCAAAAGCAAAAATTTGGCTACAATTTATATTATAAAGATTAATTGTTAACCAAACAAAGTTTTGATATGTTGATAGTTGATTGGAGTGCTAAAGTTGGCTGGAGTATGTGTTTTAGGATTAATAGGCTTTGCTAGGGAATAGGGATCCATGTTTTCTGTTGTTGGGTCATTCGAAACTCATCCAAATGAACTAATCTGATTTGAAAGCAAGAAAATTGATATGAAAATGAACTAAGGGAGTCACCCAGGCTTTGCATATTGGGGGATATATATATACTCTTGCGCACGGTTTTCTGGTTGTTTCTAAATTTTATATTTTACTTTTTCTAAGCCGATTAAAGTTAGGCTTTGTGGCTATAGTGGGATATGGATCAGTGAGGTACCCCAACAAAATCGTTTGCAAATCACAAGACTTGTTATGAGCACATACCACATACTAAGAATACTGGAAAATACAACTTTTATTTGGAGTCCCTGTATTATCTAGTTATTTCTTGCTCCAATAGTTAGCTTGGGATCGTACTATCATTTTATTATCTCCCACAAGTACAATTCACAAGAATTTAATTCCTTCAGCATGAAGCACAACTTGTTGATGACGGGATTGCACTATCAGGCCTTCAGCAAATTTCTAATCAGTTTGGATCAAGTGAAGATGATTATTCAGATTCGGATGATACAAGTTCTGAGCAACCATATTTACAACCAATTGCTTTTCACCCTCGGCTCCCTGATAAAAAGCTATCAGTCGTCCCATCAGTATGTTTAAAGCATGAACACGTGTTGAAGAGAAGGCTACAGCAGACTGCCTGGTTATTCAAAAGGGTGCGCTATTTCTTTCTTTTTATCACCAATTGCGTCTTTGCATATTAAATAAATATTCCAGTTGGGTTCACAATGTCTTCTGAGAAGATTGTTGACGTGGTGATTATATTTGAAATATGACCAGATTTCTGAAATGCAGGATCCTAAGGAGCCAGTAATGTTGTTCACTAGACCGCTTGATCCTGGTAAGTTGGAGATAGCTGGCATCAGGCCACCACCAGCTCCACCAATTGATAGTGAAGTCACTGCACCGCCATTCCGATGCCAAGGCAGGATCGGGCGAGGTGGCCGGATCATATTTGACCGTTGGAATCCCCTTCTTCAAGTTCCAATTGGTCAACAGGCCTCTCAGTTTGTACAGTATAATCATAGACCCCCTGTACTAGAAGGATGAAGCACCGTGTTTGTTATTATGTATGTCATCCGATTCAACTGGTGAGAGATGAACAGCGCGAGCAGCTGTTTCTCTATGAGCCAGATTGGCCCTGTGGGATGCTCCATTTTCTGCAGCAGGGAAGTTTTGGGTTTACCTACCTGATGAGAAGGAATGGATTTGGTGCTGCTTCTCACATAATTGGAGTGGAAACTGGCAATAGGCACATGTGCTGCCTTTTTTTCAGTTGTTTGTATAGTTTTTACCAGTAGATGAGATGTTAAGCAATTTAGCGCCCAATTTTTGCCCTCGCCTTACTTGTAGTGTCAGTATCTAGTGCAATGCTTTGGCGAACTATATACGGGGAATGACAATCGTCCTCATTGATTATAGGAAAAGCCGAAAAGGGATGTGTGACAGTAAATTATTTCATAGGGTCAAATACGTGTAGGCCTTTGAACTTGTCCTTACAGTATCATTGAGGTCTTAAAACTCTCAAAATATATATTTAGGTCAATAAAACGTGCGCCATTTGACGTCAAAAGATTGCCCCTGAACACTTGCAATTGCAACTTCTAAGAGAGATTTTTTTCACGTAAGTCAGAAAATCTGTGAGGGGCCTGTATGTCTGGCGTCACTCTGGTGTTGAGGCTGGGGCTGCAGGTGCTTGCTGGTGGCGCTGAGGTGGTGCCTGGCACGTGGGGTTGGGGGCTGCAGGTGCTTGCTGGTGGTGGTGTTCCGGGCTGTGCCGGGTCTCTTCCAGTAGAGGCGATGCGGAGGCGAAGGGGAGTGGGCTGCTGGCCTGGCCGAGCGTGTGTGGTAGGCATTGGGGTTGAGACAGACGAAAGCCTGGCCGACGATGTCGGTGGCAATGGTGGCATCGCCCCTGTGGCGTCGTTCTCTTTGTTGGGGGCACTATTGAGTGGCACCATGTTCCTACTGCACGAGGGCTCTTTCGGGTGAAAACCCTCCATCCTTTGACGTGCGACGGCGGTGCCTCGACGTCGTGTGCTCCTTGGAGGCGCCGCATTTGGAGGCCTGTGCCTGTGTGCAACGCATAGTCCATGTTGGTGGGAAGGTGCAGAGGGCCCATGGGCGCTGGAGGTCTTGAGTTTGCACGCTTGGTGTTGTCGTGACACCAACGACGGCTAGGCGGAGGTGTCACTTTCATAATGGTATTGCGCGTGAATTGACTTGTAGTACAATGGTAGGACTGTCGAGTGGGGCGCTACCCACCAGGGTTCAAATCCTGGTGCTCACACTTTTTTTCTGAGATTTTCTCAGGATTTACCGGCGCTATGCGTTAAGTGGTAAGCGGCGTTTCCGTCGATAACGTGGCGCCAATGGTCACTTCGGCAATATCCAGATCTACCGGGTGCTCAGTCCTTCGGAGGTGCATATAGGGGTAGGATTTGCGTACGTGTATTCATAGCGGTGAGTGTGCGTGCGTGTGTGAGCTTGTACGTTGTACTGTGTAATTCTAAAAAAGGTGGGGGCGGTGGGGGCATAGTTGGGGGTCCTGTAGAGTCTTGTAAAGGTGGTGTTTAGATGTTGAATTTGGGAGTTGGATGTCTCTTCGTAATCATTGCACCACTGTAGCATTTTCGTTTGTACGTGCAAAAAATTGTCCAAAAATTGATTAATTAGGCTCAAAATGTTCGTCTCGCAGAGTACAACAAAACCGTGCAATTAGTTTTTAATTTCATCTACATTTAGTGCTGCATACATGTTACGACATTTTGATGTGATGGGGAATCTTCTTTTTCATAGTGTATTTGGAAGTAACTTTTTAGAGAATTTTTGGAACTAAACAGGCCCAAAAAGTCATGCTCTGGCGTGCAGGCAAAGACAGAGGATAGGCTACCGCGGTGGGATGTCACAACATCAGTGTAATAAGCCACGGTCGGTGGCGTAAGGCTTGAGGAGTCAGGGGCCATCGGCAGCTAATGACCAGTAGGATGCGACTGGGGTCTGGCCGTCTGGGGCAGCAGGGCGTTCAAGTGCTCAAGAAACATTAGGTTAGTCTCAGTGAGAGTTTTATAGAGAGTTTCATAATATTAAATGTGTTGATATGGTATAGAAGAGAGAAAGAAGAATTTTATGGTACGTGAGAGAAGTTTCATCATCATGAAACTCCTTCAGCATAATTATCTAGTTTTTTTGTCTAGGTAACCGTGTAGTGAAACTCTGCACTGAGACCGGCCTTATAGAGAGCCACAGGGCGTGTTTCCTTGACTCACGCTATGTCTGTTTCCTTGACACACGCTACAGAACACCCCGAGATGATGTTAAGGCCAGACTCAGTGGGGGTTTCATTATTGATGTGGCAGAGGAGAGAAGGGAAAGTTTCATGACATGTGAGAGTTTCTGGTTGTAGAGCTTTGTTCTAGTTTATGTGCACTTGTAAAGTTCAAAAAAAGTCTTAAATTAAACAGAAATGTACCGTACTCGGTACTATTGCAGTTTGTCTATTAGTACACATGGCCTTCATTTAGTGGGGCTCATTTATTAAAAAGAAGAGAATTTTTTACGATGATTGGGATTAATTAGAGCCATCCGTTTCGGACGGTGGAAACAAAAGAAGTACCCAAAGGTATCTAAAAGGAGGTACCCGGAGGTACCTAAAGGTACCAAATTCGTAGGACCAGGTACAAAAATGGTGGGACCCACTATTGATTTAATATTTTTTAAAAAAAATTAAAAAAATGGTATAAGGGTAATTTCTCGTGGCGAAAAAATGTGTTTCTTTCCACCGTCTTTGCTTCTCCTCCGCTGGCACTTGGTCTATGATTCCCCCCATGATTTTCGCCTATGAATCTTCACACAAATAGTTCCCAATTAAGCAAGATTACCACAATGTCCTTTTTTATTTAATTTAATTTTTGTACTCAAAATACCAGGTACTTTCAGGTACCTCCGGGTACCTCTCCAATCATTGTAAAACATCTCTAAAAAGAAAAACTAAACCAGCACATGTTCTTCCGCGGTATCTACGGACTAGTTTGTTCCACTAATTTCTACTGCATGCCTAGACACCGCATTTCTTATGCATGCCTACTACAACGCCTTGTCTCTATCATGCTATCTCCTCCGGATGCTAGACCTGATCACCCTCTATTACCTCTTCATAAGAGTATTATTATAACTAGCAAAGTGTCAGTGTGTTGCTACCGTAAAGACTATTTATGCATATTATCATACTATTATGCTAAATACAATTTTATAAAAATATTGTAATATAAACTATAAACTATGATAGAGTACCTAATCGGAAAATATTAAATATATTATTTTTTTTGAAACTCATATTTTTTTTATTCTTGGTCAATCAAAACACTAATATCACACATCAACTATATGACTTGCCGTCACAAACGGTAATCTACGAAGCACACTACGGTGGATACTACGCACTGCGTGTCCGTTCTGCCGCTTGCGGCCGCGTGTCAATCATGCAATCACGGCTTGTACGCAACGGCCCGTTGCCAACGACCGGGCAGAAGGCTGAAGCACATGGCCTGTCAATACATTCATGTGACCATGTGCACAGAGGTGTCAGAGAATTTGGTTGCTCGATGGGGATTTATTGTAAGTGCCTGTCAGCTGCTTCTACGGAAGAGGAGCAGGGAGGTGCTGACTTTGCTGACGCCACCGGATCCCCATGGTGCTGGCCTTTGAAGCAGCATAAGCTGCAAGCTTCCGTCGAGCACGCCATCCTCATCCACGCCATGGGCCCCTTCGTCTGGCCTCAAGCTTATCGTCCAAGCGGTCACGTTGAAGGCGAAGCAGAGTGCTCGCATGAGCTCCTGCCGGCGCCGCCGCAGCAACAATGTGGAGCGACGCTGATGAACCTCACCACGCCGGCGCCAGCAGTACTGCATGCGAGACCAGTCGCTAGCCTGGGGTTCTCATTCTCCTCCATGTCGCAGAGCAGGAGCCAACGAGGTATTCGACCCAGCACATGAACCGGCCACCGACAGGCACGGCCGTGTTGGGACTCCCGGCACCGCGGCGGCAACTCGCCTCCGGCCTCCTCGTTGTGGTGCACGCTTGGTAGCCACTTCAGGTCCCAGCCACCGCCGCCGAGGCCAGAGTAGAGCACGCACAGCTCGGCGTTGTCGCATGGCGCGTCGTACAAGGTGCACCACCAGGTGCTCGCCGCCGCCGCGGTGGAGCAGGGCGTTGTCAATCTGGACTAGGGACAGGTTCCGCGGCCCGGGGCTTGTGGTCAGATCCCGGTGGGAGCCTTCGTCGCGCTTGATGAACTGCATTGGGAGCGGTAGCCGGGGAGGAGCCACAACGACGTCGACCGGGCGGCGGAGGTCGACGCAGCGCGCGGAGGCCCAGAGGTGGCGTTAGCTAGCGTCGCGAGAGCACGAAGGTGCGTGCCACCTCCCACGCGCGCACGAACGACATGACGTGGTGCACAATAGCTCGTCCGGGAGTTATTTTGTATACATGGTGGAAAAGGCTGATATACATGGTGGAGTGTTAATTTCAAAAATATGAGAGGGTCTATTGTAAATTTATGACGTAGCGCGGAAACAATGCTTGCTTTATAATTAGGTAGAGATTTTCTAGCAATATTGATTTGCTCCTAGATTCATAGAAATGCGCTTAAACGGAACGGAGGGAGTATATTTAAGGTCTTCAACTAGATTATTAGGGAGGATTGCTAGTCGTAATTGTTCAAACTGTATTTGTCTCGTGACATTAACTGACACTGATTAATCAAATCCATACACACATCAATCATTCAAGTTTCAAGGGCGGTGTTTAGTTCCCTTGAAATTGGATGGAAAAATGAAATGGCTTGAAATTTGGATCCCGGTGGGAGCCTTCGTCGCGCTTGATGAACTGCATTGGGAGCGGTAGCCGGGGAGGAGCCACAACGACGTCGACCGGGCGGCGGAGGTCGACGCAGCGCGCGGAGGCCCAGAGGTGGCGTTAGCTAGCGTCGCGAGAGCACGAAGGTGCGTGCCACCTCCCACGCGCGCACGAACGACATGACGTGGTGCACAATAGCTCGTCCGGGAGTTATTTTGTATACATGGTGGAAAAGGCTGATATACATGGTGGAGTGTTAATTTCAAAAATATGAGAGGGTCTATTGTAAATTTATGACGTAGCGCGGAAACAATGCTTGCTTTATAATTAGGTAGAGATTTTCTAGCAATATTGATTTGCTCCTAGATTCATAGAAATGCGCTTAAACGGAACGGAGGGAGTATATTTAAGGTCTTCAACTAGATTATTAGGGAGGATTGCTAGTCGTAATTGTTCAAACTGTATTTGTCTCGTGACATTAACTGACACTGATTAATCAAATCCATACACACATCAATCATTCAAGTTTCAAGGGCGGTGTTTAGTTCCCTTGAAATTGGATGGAAAAATGAAATGGCTTGAAATTTGGATCCCGGTGGGAGCCTTCGTCGCGCTTGATGAACTGCATTGGGAGCGGTAGCCGGGGAGGAGCCACAACGACGTCGACCGGGCGGCGGAGGTCGACGCAGCGCGCGGAGGCCCAGAGGTGGCGTTAGCTAGCGTCGCGAGAGCACGAAGGTGCGTGCCACCTCCCACGCGCGCACGAACGACATGACGTGGTGCACAATAGCTCGTCCGGGAGTTATTTTGTATACATGGTGGAAAAGGCTGATATACATGGTGGAGTGTTAATTTCAAAAATATGAGAGGGTCTATTGTAAATTTATGACGTAGCGCGGAAACAATGCTTGCTTTATAATTAGGTAGAGATTTTCTAGCAATATTGATTTGCTCCTAGATTCATAGAAATGCGCTTAAACGGAACGGAGGGAGTATATTTAAGGTCTTCAACTAGATTATTAGGGAGGATTGCTAGTCGTAATTGTTCAAACTGTATTTGTCTCGTGACATTAACTGACACTGATTAATCAAATCCATACACACATCAATCATTCAAGTTTCAAGGGCGGTGTTTAGTTCCCTTGAAATTGGATGGAAAAATGAAATGGCTTGAAATTTGACTCAACAATTGTAAATTTGTGAAGATTTTGCACTGGAAACAGATCAGGCCTGCTATGGTGTCAAGAGGCCCATAAATGCGCCCGGCGCATTTGTGGACGGGCTTACCCCCGGCCCAAGTGCATGCTGCTAAGTGTGTGGGTTCAATAAATATGGGCATATAGGTCATTTTGCACCAACTCACCAGCCTCTGAGCACACCCAAAATTTCTCTGCTGCTGTAGCCGCCATACTTGTTCAGAAGTTCACACAAACTTGTCAGTATTTTTTCCACCCATTTCAAAGAACTAGCAAGAACGCACGTGCGGCACGCACGTTTATTGATGACATGTAGGTACTAAAACAATATCACTTCACTTTAGTGCAAAGCGCTTTTAAAAATAATTTATATTCGCTCTCTCATGTATAGAGAGCTTTA
>OAMR01000356.1:1003534-1019467 GCA_900205405.1 Echinochloa crus-galli | reverse complement strand
GAAACCCATTTCATCTCTCTCCGTTGCGACTGGCACAAGATCCGAAGTTCTCAAATCTTGACGCCAACAGACGGACCAAAAGAAGCTAAAGATCCAGCCATGTTACAAATTCGCACCCACGCTAGCGCCACTAGGAGCAACAAAAGATAGCCAACAGTTCTTATCAAGAATCCTCACCGGAACATACCGCCGGCGTCTGGTGGCCGTCTCTGCCGCCGCCTGCTGCACCCCGTCTCCTCCGCCTGCCCCGTTGTTGGACCCGTTCACCGGGGTCCACTTAAACAGGTGAAGATTATTCCCACGGGATCCGGTGCCGGATCCCGTCCCCGTGGAGGATGCAGCGCCGCCGCTGGCGCTGGCGCTGGCGTTCGCGTTGGCGTTGGCGGCGGGGGCGACGGGGACCCACTCCTTGCGCCACTTCCTAACGGGCCCCGTGAACGTCGTCGCGGGGCCGTAGCGCGCGGAGGTGCGCCCCAGCCGCGCGCCCACGCCCTCCATGTCCGCGAATTCCCGTGGCTACGGCGGCGGCGGCGGCCTTATTTTTCCGGCGAGGCGGCGGGTGCGGGGCGCGGGTAAGGCCGCACGAAATTAATGGTGTGGTGAGAAGCGAGATCTAACACGGAACAGGCGTGATGGATGTGTTTAATTGCGGTGGTGTTTACGTGTTAGAACTGGATGTTGAATTTAGGAGTAAGGCCAGTCTGAGTGGGTGTTTTATGAGAGTTTTACGTGTTTTATGAGAGTTTTACGGTACTAGTTGGTATGCACGTGCCACAGGCACGTGTTTTAAAAAGGGCATGAAAAAAATCTTGATTTCAATAGAAAGTTGATTGTAATTTAAACAAAGTAGTTGGGTGCACGTGCATGCACATATATAAAAAAACACATGGTGAAGCTTAACCTGGCTGTAAAGAAAATTCAACCACACCCAGCTATAATAATCATAACAAAAATAATAAGTTGTTTTCTTACAAAATCTAGGAAGCATACACAAATTATTTGAATCATGGTTGTTTTGCTTAAGAGGACAACTAAATATTCCAAGAGAAATAAAAAGATCACAACGTTAATGTTCACATCATACGTTCAAAAAATTATATTATTTATTTAAGAAACTATATATATTGTATATTTGAGACAATCACTGGTGCATCTACCTGTGGTCAACCCTAGCACCACGCCCAGCATCTTGTCACACACACATATAACCATTTCGAAGAAGGTATATTAATCATTCTAACAAATGGGGCATGGGGCATGGGGCATAGGGCATATTGGATTAATCCTGAACCAGTCAAAGATGCCCTCAAACGTCGTTTCCAAAATAGGATATATCATCAGATTACTTCATAAAGTTATGATCAAATGTGACATATGATTTATACAGCCATTTACAAATATTTTCAAATCAATTACATTCACACTCAAACGTTATAGCATCACAGCAGTCCATCCACACTCAAGTGTCGCTGCAGCAGTACATTTACTGTAAAAAAAGAGAGTTGAAGATTATTAGTACTACAGTGTTCTCACTGCTAAAATACTGCAGTGTTCTCACTTATAAAATACTATAGGTATATGCCCGTGCGTTGCTACGGGGTAACAATCTGTATGCATGAGTTACTTGGTGATATGCGTGTATTCATTTAGCTAAAAATCTATAGATGACACAACAATTATAATGATATAAAAATACAAAAAAAGTATAAATGTGAACTTTTATAAATTTATCAATATATCTTAGAATTCCCAACCTATAAAACACTAAAAATGAAAACCTATCCTTCCTATGGTGATCTGAATATTTGTGTTACACTAAAAATAAATTCATCAAGATAGGCAGCCAGACTTTTTTTTTATTTCTCCGAAACAGACTATTACATAGTATTTTGATTACACTGATAATGTTGCGCATAGCAGAACACAAGTGTAAAAGTTTTAAGCCTGTAAAAGATTAGCATTGTTCCAAACACCGCCTTAAGCATGTTGCTTTACAAGATGAGATTCTCCCTCCTACATGAGCAGATACAAACTTCAGAACAAGCACAGCAGGCAGCAGGCAGCAGGCAGCAGCAACAGAGCCTTCACGGCACTAATGAACTTCAGATGAAATCTCCAACAGTCCAACTCCGGCAGCAAGCTCAAGGCTCTCACTCAACTGGGCCGAAGGACCACATGCTACAAAAGCACAAAAAGCGTTCAGAGTGATCCACACATGCTACAAAAGCACAAAAAGCGTTCAGAATGATCCATAAGAATGGCAACGACTAAGGAGCAAATGCTCAGCCGAAAGGGGAAGCGAAGCTAAACCGTGATCTGTATCCGGTTGTATGTGTAGGTGACATCCTAATAGTATTTTGGAATGCAGGAATTTCACACAAATAGCACATGAAACAGTTCGATTTCACAAAAAAACACAGGAAACGGGGTAAAAAATCACGCATTCCAAATGAGGCCAAACATTCCTACTTGGATAAAAGTTGTACTGTACTCATATGCACCAAATATAGTCCACCTCATGTAGATGAAAGGTAGACCATGCATAATGAAAATCGTCAAACATCATAGCTTATAAATAACTTCCATTGATCTAACCTTTTTAAAACGAACTATTCTCAAGACCTTCAGAAAGCAGGCATTCGCATATGCAGAACAAGCATATTATGCAGCAGATGTCATTGTTGGCATTTAGATCCGTACTTCTGAAAGCATGCCACGGCAGTCTGACATTGCTCTTCTGGTCTTACACGACCATAAGGAATACGCAGCACTACGTCTGCATCCCGTGCACACACTACACTCATAGATAACAAAGCATGCCGTTGAGATTACTTTCTTGCTCACTGAATCGTCCTGTCCAGGCACCAATTAACTCCTATTCATATTGAACACTGCACATCCATCCCTTCCGGGCTACTAATCAACAACCCCTACCCAGCGAAACAAATTTTGAGAAAGCCAAAAGAAGAATTGGAAACCAAATAGCAAACACGACCTTGGTTGAGCGCTAGCAAGAACTGAGGTTATTCTAACTGCGATTTGGAGACCGGGTGGGGTGCTAGAGGGTGGCCACGAAGACGAACTCACCGGTCACCAGCAAAGCAGGCAAGCGGCGAGGCCGGCACCTGCGCGTGCACAACAGCCAAGGGCTGGCCGGAACGCCGTGGGAAGAGAGCTCCTAGGGGCACATCTGCTTTTTTTCCCACCCAAAGACAGTATCATCATTTGAGCTCCTGCAAGAGTGAAGAATGAAGACAACAGCATTACCTAGAGAGATACATGTTGCACCAAATAAAGGTATCATGTCATAGCACCAGGTCAAGATTGTCACTTTGTCAGAGTCAGTTGTCAATTAAGCTATGAAAGAATCTGAAAGGCAATTCAAATATTTCGCAGGAAAAATATATATTATGTTCTTAGTATCTCCGTTACTCTAGGTAGAAATGATGAATGAATAACATTTTTCCAATACAGATTACCTCGATAATCTTTAAAAGATAAAAACCACAAGGTTTAGCTGGACAGGACACATGCAATCTTCTGGTGATTGGTAACACAGGCAAAAAATGCAAGTATCCATTGGCTTGGCAAGTCACTGGCACTTGTCTCAAACTAAAAGAGCTATCTCGTTCCCGTCCCCCCTGGTTCCTCCATGGCGATCCTTTGGTATATAATGATGGGATGTTCTCCTCTTTTATGTAACCAGGAGGTACTGATAGACCAGAAATGCAAAAAACATTTGATTGGTCATGTTCACCTCTCATTGAATGCCAAATTATCCAAAAAAGAAATAAAAAAAAACAGAGAAAGGAACATCCAACCTTGCAAATAGATACCGTTAGACACTAACTATGCAATCATTCCATCCCTCAGTAGAGTCTAGACAGGCACTCAGTATAGACAAGCATTCAGGAACAAAATACAGGGAAAATGTGAACATAACATATTTGAGATGAACCAATACCAGTAGAGCCAACACACGACTCATAAATCATAATTCTATTCAGCTTAGAAATGCAAATCCATTAATCTACAATGGTGAACCAAGGTAAGTAGCATCTTCAAGGTAATGGGTTACAGAAAGACTACATGGCATATCACATTTACCACTTTCGGATCCGTAGCAGACTCTGATATCTTTCCAGGAAATCCTAGATGATCATAATTTTTGGCTCAGTAAATTAGGAGATAACATTGGTCAGAATAATTTCAAATTATAAATCTTAGAGCTCTGCAGTTAATTTTTTGGTGCTACCTTAGCTTGCTCCATTCTGTGATATAGGATCTTTTATTAATGTCAGATTTTCCTTCTTTCTTTTCCAAGCTAGCTGGACAAAAATCAGGGCCACAAGGTGTGGTCCTTCTTTCTTTTCTGAAGCTCAAGGTGGATCAAAAAGGTGAATGCTTACCAAAAATAAGGAGTTAAAGACATCATCGCTGCTACAGTTTGAAAATCAGAAAAGTGGCTCACTGGATTTTCTAAAGTTAATTTTTCTTTATTATGTTGCTTTTTGTATTCTACAGTTCACCTGTGTGACTTATAAAGCTTATAGCAAATTACTATGGACTACTTCTCTATAAACGAATCTGAAGGAACTGGCGGTGACGAATCTGAAGGTGTGGTGAACTCCCTTCCTTTACTAAAATACATCATTTCTTTAATCATGTTTAGTTGATAGTATTTGTAAGGTACTCAGTCAATCATCATTTCCATCTCAATCAATTAATAACTCACCTTGTCTTAATAATCTTTATTTATTGGTGGTACTAAAAGAGACAAGACAAGCTTTACGTTGAAGAAATTCGCTGCAAATCAATCATGAATTCATACATTATAGGAAAAATGTAGCTATGTAAGCATGGTGCAAATGAGTTAAAAGATCTGATCCACAGTTTTTTCACTATGAAGCTATGTAAGCATTTTTTTCTGACTGCAGTTTGAGGCTGCATCGGGGCTCTCACCAATACTATGTCAAACCACAACGGATATATGGCTGACTTAGCTGGAGTTCTTTTAACCAAGCAACTACACATACTCATCGTAAGTGGTTCAGTTTGACATGGTACACCACCACTAAGTGGATTTGCAAACAACAGGAATTTTCATCAAATGCATCTTTGTACAAGGAGATGACTTTTCTAGGAGTTACAAATGGGAGAATGGAAATCTAGAAATCAAAACTGTTTCTGAAAATTGGAGTGTTTCTTTGGCATGTATATAATGATAAGATCCAATTAGATAAAGATAACACATAGTCACTGTTTGGAAGAGTTTGTTTTTTTAATCTGGAAGGCCAGAACAAGTCGCCCCTGGTTTAGTACTTATAATAGGGCAGTCATTATAGCCTCCTTTCTTTTATGTACTTGATTAAGATGCCAGAACTGGAGTAGTGCAATTAGTTTCTTCTCCTCCTTTCTTTGGAGGCCAACCTTGTTTCATATTTTTCTGTACTTGCAGGGAAGGAAGCCATGGATTCCAAGGGCCAGTTTCTTAAAAGTTCACTGCCAGAAGAAGGCAACTACAAGCTGGCGGTTCTCCCTCCCTCTCCCTCTGCATTAATTTATTCTCACAGCTAACTGAAGTTTGGTCTTTGCTGTTGAATTTAGAACTGCATACCACCCTTTGGTATTTCAGGGTGCAATTTTTTTGAACCTAGGTTGTTTAGTTATGGATCCCATAATATACTTTATTTGAATGTTTTTCTAGAGTTCCTTCCGCCTTGTGTCGCTGGATTTTTCTAGATCCCACAATGTACATTCCTTCGACGAACGAGACGACGGCTCACCGGTCGCGGAGTGTTTTTCGCAAAAGAAAAACACTGTATGGCGACGGCAAGCGACTTCGTTGTACTTGCCCTTATCCGTCGACGCGTGCCTCTTGCCGCATCTCTCCCGTCGTTGCCCCCATCCTCTGACCCACCGTCGGGTCTTCTGCCCAAAAATCGCCTTCCTCCCCATACTCGTCCACGCCTCGTCCCTATTAAAATAGTCTTTATACTATTTTATCACTATTAGTGTGCCTGAGCCGTGATCTTTGCTTTCTTTTCTGCTTTCCTCTAACTCTTTTTCTGTTTTTTTTTTGACCTTTTGGGTTTCACCTCTAGCCTACCCCAACTAGCTTGGGACAAAAGGCTATGTTGTTGTTGTTGTTGTTGTTGTTGTTGTTGTTGAATATATATCTCAAGATATAGATAATTATCCACGAGTCAACATCCATCAGTGGAAGCCAGAGCATTAGACATGAGGGCAGACAGCCCAATCAATAAATTTGCTGCTGTAATTAAGTAGCAGTTTCCCTAAGCACATATGAATCTGAAATGCCTTCCATCATGTTGTAGCTTAAAAAACTTGTTGTAATAATGTACATATTGAAATCAGAAACCGAGTAAATCATGCATAAGCCCTATAAAACATCTATGTCCAAGATCTATATGTAGAATTACCTTGACCATATAAGCTGCACCAAGCTAGCCCATCTCATCGTCCAGCCTTCGTCCCTGCATCCAAAACACAGGGATAAGAAGCAACAACAGAAAAAAAAAGCCGCGGGGAAGCAGGGACAATAGTTACCTTTCTACTGATAGGTGATGTTATCACATTCTCCTTCCAAAATCCAAATAATTTAAAACTTTAAGATCTGCAGGATGATACAACAAGTCATCAACAGCATGCCGTTTCAAAGGCCATTAATTTCTTCTTCATGATAAGCCATAATATTCAGGCTTTCAAAAGGTAACAGCAAGAGGCGTCAATGGCAACAAAATTGGCATCATCCTAGCTACAAATGGCATCAATGCAAGGCATAGTACCACCTAGTTTCAAAATTGGGTTTCCATGAGAAATGACACCATCAATTCTATTCAGCTTAGAAATGCAAATCCATTAATCTACAATGGTGAACCAAGGTAAGTAGCATCTTCAAGGTAATGGGTTACAGAAAGACTGCATGGCATATCACATTTACCTCTTTCGGATCCCAAGTGTATCTTGTACTCCACCCCAAATATACAACAGAAGTTAATGTTCACCCAGTAGCAGGTTCCTGCAAACCAAGAAAATTTTCCGTTATAGTTTTCCATTAAACACCAAGCAAATACTTGTGCATAGGACTCCACTTGCAATAATGAAATTATGATAACTCTGTTGCCCTTGCTTCAGGTAGCTGAAACAAGTCTTAACAAAAATAGGTCCAGAGTACACCCATCATATTACAAATTGTAAAATGAAGGCGCCATCCAGTCATACAGCCTAATGCTCCTTGCTGTTTCTTAACCACATGCTTGCTGTAAAACTGAGTTGTTTGAAATAGCCTGAAACTTCGATTTTAGTAGTGTCCAGATTCAGAAAAAGAACATATCTACGTTTAGACCAAGAGAGTGTCCTTGCTTTCCACGTTAAAATAGACGTTTCTTAACCAAAAGTGCATACATATTGCAGATACATATAGAATGGGCATGAACTGATAGTACACTATGCTACCATAGCATCATGAAGTGGGTGAACACAAAGATTACCTCCTCTGGGCCAAGTAGTGATGTTTCTCAAAGCATTCCAATCATCCCTCTCATACCACCAAGAACCTGCAGGAACATTATTCAGGAATTTCACATAATAAGTTAGTATACGTTCTAGAAAAGCAACAGAGACATCCACTAACATTGTGTAGTTTCATACCATATCCACTGATATGTTTCCAAGCTGGACCTTTCCATGATCTGACTTAAGCTTCTTTAAGCAATCCTGTAACAATACCTTAGAGTAAGTGCTGTTTTCTCCTAACATTTGGGAACAGCAAGGCAAGACTAACAGTTTTCATATTTCAGGACAAGTTATTAGACAAAATAACTGCTAATTAGGTTCTCTAAATTTTATTCTAAGTGTACTGAAAAAATATGGACCTTTTCCGCATGGCTAGAACTGAATTCCATAGGAAGTGCAAACTTCAGGAAAAAAGAGAAACTCCATTGAGAATGGGCACTTACAAGAATTATTCTTCAGAGTATTGTTTTTCTGTGTCACAATTGAGCAAGCATATTTATGACAAACCAAAGCATATGTTCAGTGTGCTTCTAGAGTTCTAGGCAGTGTGCTTCTAGAGTTCTACACTACGTGCATTGATCCTCTCTGATACTTGTTTTGCACTGCATATCAGGGATATCAGGTTTCTCCACAATTTTCCAAGACACGCCACAGAAAAGAAGAGAAGCACCTAAATTCTATTTTAGGACAAACAAGAGACACACTACCAAAATGGGTCACTACCTAAATGAGCCAGTAAAGAAAATAACCAGTTTCTTTCTTTCTTTCTTTCTTTCTTTCTTTCTTTCTTTTTTGCGAAAGACAAGAACATAACCAGTTGATAATGCGTCTACAGAATTAACAGTTCAAAATAAATCTTGCATTTTGTTGATCTGTTGACAAGTCACAATTGAGCTCACCTACTGAGCTTAGAGTCTGTTCAGATCTCCTACTACCTTGGATAAGCTCTTTGGTATTGCTTTACAAATTTCTGCACTAATTAAATGAATTCCAAATTTCTGCACTAAGAAAATGAAAGCAGTGACAGAAACTAAGTATTATTGCCAAACAGCTAGGAGCTGAGAGGACCTATCCATCAAGACCATTGGTTGCAACAATAATATTATTTTTGCAAGAAGTTAAAACAATAATATTATTTTAGTGCATCACAATTTGACCATAATTTGGGACATATTTATGTTTTCACCACAGCTCTAGATACATGGTTTCGAACAAAATCTATCGCCATCAATGGATTACAGAAAGAAAACACCAAAATGCAGAGACAGTACCTGGCTGATGACCAGACAGCTAGAAAAAAAGGTGTCTTAATTCCCATATATTTAATAACATTTTCTTCATATCTTTTCTATGTAACTAATCTTGTTTAATTACTTAGTTGATTTTTAAATTGTTACAGGCCAGGGGCAACACCTCCTAGATCCTAGCTATATGGTGAAAAAATCATAGAAACAGTATGGCATGCTTTTATGCCGAAACAATACCATGCCTGCATATCTATAGGCATTTAAAATTTAATCAACAGTATACTACATTGTATGATACATCATGCCATGCATGTGATTTAATACCTTCCATGCGATCCTCCCCTGCCTGCCAACCGATTGCTTGTACTGGCAGAGGTGCTGCTAATGTGGCCAGTGACATTCAACGCCTACTCCTCCAGGAAGAACACACCCAGTTAAAACTTTAAACCTTAGCATTACAAAATTATAATATAACTATAATGAATATCTCTAAGGATTTAGCTATGGATAGGAGCGCTTGGAGACTAGCAATTAATGTGCCTGAGCCGTGATCTTTGCTTTCTTTTCTGCTTTCCTCTAACTCATTTCAGCATCACAGGCTGAACTGCACAGGAAAAGGGCAGAGCGGCCGTTCCCGCGGCCGGCAGAGCAGAGGGCGGCGCGGGCGGAGCGGAGACGGAGGGCGGCGCCGGCCAAGCCGGGCAGGAGCGGCGGCGGCGGCGATGATCGGCGAGGCGGTGGCGGGAGGGGAGGAGCGGCGCCGGGAGGGGAGACGAACGAGCAGCGCCGGGAGGGGAGACGGGGGTGCGACGGTGGCGGCGGGACGGGCGAGCTAGGGTTGCGGTTTGAGGGAAAAAACACTTGAGAATGTCCCTCCCCCCTCCCTTTCATCGTCTTTCATCGTCCTAGTTGCTGGCAGGTGGGTCCTTCTGTGAGGTGGGAATAGGTGGGGGTGGGCCTAATCTTGGTGAGAAACGTTCTCAAATCTCATTCTCTTTATAGTATAGATTAAATGTGCTGATGTGATAGAAGAGAGAAAGTGAAGAGTTTCATGGGATGTGATAGGAGTTTCATCACTATGTGTCGGGGACGTCCCAAGGGGGTCCCCTAACCATCGGGGTAAACACCCTCAAAAAACGCCAAACCAAAGAGGTTAGGGTAAACAACGGCCCAAACAAAACCTGGGCAACGCGGCCCGGTGCCGCTCGCCGCGGCCCAAACGACCATCCCGGCTTGATTCGCCCCAAGGCCCAAAGAGCGAACGCCATCTCCGCCCCGCTCGAGGGCCCTCGACCCCCTCGGGCAGGCATGGCCGCATCTCCGCCACGCTCGAGGTCCTTCGACCCCCTCGAGCGGGACCGACGGGGCGAGCACGCCGTGGACTGTGACCAGCAGAGGTCATTATTCTGTCACCGTGCTACCAACTCCCTGCCATTCCCCCGACGGGGCGAGCACGCCGTGCACTGTGACCAGCAGAGGTCATTATTCTGTCACTGTGCTACCAACTCCCTGCCATTCCCTCGACGGGGCGAGCACGCCGTGCACTGTGACCAGCAGAGGTCATTATTCTGTCACTGTGCTACCAACTCCCTGCCATTCCCCCGACGGGGCGAGCACGCCGTGCACTGTGACCAGCAGAGGTCATTATTCTGTCACTGTGCTACCAACTCCCTGCCATTCCCCCGACGGGGCGAGCACGCCGTGCACTGTGACCAGCAGAGGTCATTATTCTGTCACTGTGCTACCAACTCCCTGCCATTCCCCCGACGGGGCGAGCACGCCGTGCACTGTGACCAGCAGAGAAGGGGCGGGCAGACGGACACCGAACGAAGAGGACCACATTCGCGATAGAACACACACACACGCCCATCGCGACATTGGAATTCTGCCTCAATCACCCACTCACTCAGGGACTTGGAGGACTCGCCTCCTCTCCCGCCGAGCTTGTAGCCCCCCACTGCAAGCACCCCGGTGCAAGATAGTATAGTGCCCAAGAGCACACCTTGCTGGACGTAAGGCCCCGAGGCCGGAACCAGGATAAACCCCTTGTGTCATTGTGCTAGCTCTTGCATCAACCGGTGAGGGACGGGACACAGCGCATTCTGTTAGGCGTTGAGGTTGGTCGGCCAATCTCAGCACCGACAGATGCGACGCTCGGCGAGGCGGCGGAAGAGCGCGTCGGCGAGCGGGGCCGGGAGGTGCTCCAGGGAGCGGCGCTGCCGGCGCCAGGCCTCCATGGTGGCAGCGTCGCGCGCGGCCGCGTCGATGCAGCGGTCCACGAGCCGCACCTTTCCGCCGGTGGCGGAGGCGGCGGCCGCCATGGGCGCCACCGTGCGAAACGATCGATGGAGTCGTAGCCGGAGGGAGGAAATGACGGGATCCCATCCAAATTCGCAAAGTCGTCGGCATGACGACGTGGGAGACTGTCTTTCAATTTTTTTTCTTTTCTTTTCTTATCTTTTTCTTTTTTATCTTCCCTTCATTCTCGTGTTGGGCCTATATGGGCCCATAAGCTCAACGTGTTCCACTGTGACTTTTTCCAGGTTCGCGTGGAGCGGCGTGTCATCCCGCGTGTAGTGCTTCCTGATTGTGACGCGGATCTGTTGCTCCGGCACGCTGTCGCGGTACAGCGGGACACATCCCCACTGGTAGTTCCTGCGGAAGGAGCGCACCGGGGAGATGTAGCCGGACCGACGCAACTGCCCTATGGGCTGACCAACACGGCCGCGAGGTACTCCGCAGCGCTCATCACTAGCATGAGCGCATACGCGGACTCGCAGAGCCACCAGCTGGGGTTGATACGCGACCTCCACCTCTCCTCGCCGGGCAGGTCCTCGGCCGACCTCGACGACGAGGAAAGCGTGTGTGGCCAGGAACACCCAGACCTGGACTACTCCGAGCTGTGCGACCGCGAAGGTCTCACTTCCTTTCAGGCCACTGCGGACTTTTGCCTCACCTGCTCCGATGATTCCAGCGAGGGGGAGTACGACCCTACGCGGGAGTGTTTCGTCCTTGAAGGTGGGGTAGAGTCCGCAGACGAGGACGACGAAACCACGGACGGGGCCGCGCGCGACGAGCAGCCGCTGGCACCCGCCACGCGCAACGAGCAACTGCCAGCACCTGCTGAGCCGCGGGATGATCCCGCGCTCGCGCAAGCTCAACTCGCGCAAGTTCGAGAGCTGGAGGCAAAGCTCCAGCAAGAACGCCAGCAGGTGAAGGAGCTGCGCGCAACACTGGAGGCCCAGCAGCCGGACGCGTAGCCAGGGCGCGCATCCTGAACGACGTCCGCGATACTGGGCCAGCAATGCCACCACGGGCGAGCCAAAAGCTCGTCGCCGCGGTGACGTTGATACGGGCATGCCCGAACCATCAGCACCGGAGGCGCGCGATATGCGGCGCAAGATACAGGCCCTCGTCGAGGAGGCAGCCGTGCAACAAGTGGAGAGCTCCGCGTCCCGCATGCGTAACCAGGCCAGCTCGAGGGCCGAGGTTGGCAGGCAGGACAGAGAGCAGTCTGTTCACACCCCGCCCACGGGAGCACGGACTCCTCACTGCCCGACAAGCGACGGCAGAGCGCTCGTGGTAGACAACCACGAGGCAAGGAGGCCCGCGAAGGACCGGCTCGCCGACACGCGAGGCACCCTCGACGACGGCGACGCGCGCAACGTCCTCAACAGGAAGAGGCAGGGCATGGCGCCTGTCTCTTATACACATCTACTCAGTGGCCTCGCCCCAGGCACCCCCGACGTGGGGGTCGCTATGACAGCGAGGAGGATAAAAGTCCGACTCCCGAGCCTCCTGGGACCCCGGTGTTCAGCCGAGAATCCGCTCGGCACCCATTCCGCCGCGCTTTCGGCAGCCAACTACCATCGCCAAGTATGCGGGTGAGACGAACCCCAAACATGGCTCAACGATTACCGCCTGGCCTGCGAGCTAGGCGGGGCCATGGACGAGGCCGTCATCATCCGCAACCTTCCGCTCACCTCGCGGACTCCGCGCGGACGTGGCTCGAGCACCTGCCAGCGAACCAGATCCACGACTGGGACGACCTGGTCAGGATGTTCGTGGGCAACTTCCAGGGCACGTACGTGCGCCCCGGGAACTCCTGGGACCTACGCGGGTGTCGGCAGACGGCCGGCGAACCGCTGAGGGACTTCATCCGCCGCTTCTCCAAGCGCTGCACCGAGCTCCCGAGCGTGGGTGATTCCGAAATCATCCACGCCTTCCTGGAAGGCACGACGTGCGAGAGCTGGTGCGCGAGCTGGGCGAAACCACCCCACCAGTGTCAACGCGCTATTCGACATCGCCACCAACTTCGCCTCTGGAGAGGAAGCTGTCGAGGCGATTTTCGACGGCAAGACCAAGGGGACCTGGTGTTAAGGTTGCGCCAAGACAATCGGGAATGCCACAAGCTGACTCCATCATGGGAAGGGCTATTCATCATCGCCAAGGTCCTCAAGCCCGGCACCCACAAGCTGGCGAACGAGAAGGGCGAGGTCTTCCCCAATGCCTGGAACATCCAACAGCTACGTCGCTTCTACCCTTAAATTCTCAGCATTTCTCGTAAATACTTCATGTTCTTAGTCAACAACGATGAAAAGTTTGCGAAAAACATGGAAACATTGTTACTAACAGCATGAACGAGGAGGGCTTGGTCCTATCCTCGACCTGGTCTCGATAGAGCCAAGTCCCCCTCGGGGGCTACAGGGGGTTTACCCCCTGATCGTCCCGTTCTTTTTCAAAAATTGTGCTAAATCTTGGAGCGCTTGGAAAGAAAAATGCGGGGCGCGAGCTAACTAAAGCCAGAGCCGGCTGAGCCGCGAGACCGCCTACGCCCTCGAAGGGATACGGCATCTCCCTCTCCACTCCACGCTTTAGTTGTTCGTAGATTCGAAATACCCGGCTAAAATCTCTCTGAGCCGAAAAGAGCACAATGGAACAAATGCAAACGGCTTTTTCGAAAATGTGTCGCCGAGCCTTTTTTCGACCGCCCAGAAAGATTAAAGCGAGGCACGAGCCTACTGCGGCTGAGAGCCGGCTGGGTCGCGGGACCGCCTAACGCCCTCGAAGGCTACGGCATCCCCCTCGCCACTCAACGTCAAAGTTGCCCGTGTTCCTTTGCCGAAATCAATCTCGAGCCAAGAAAAGAGGCGCGGCACGCCGAAACCAAAACGCGTCGATTAGATTAAATAGATACGTTTTTATCTACCGCACAACAAATCACGAAAATGTCGGGACCAAGTGCCCAAAATCTCTGCAGGAACTCACGAAGACGGCTTTGGCGTCCCCCAAGCCGCGACGATCAGGCTCCCTAGCGCGCCCCGAAAATCGCAAAGGACCCGACCTCCCTTTGACCGGGACCCAGAACGCATTATCGATCCCTTTTTCATTCGAAGATCAAGGAGGATAAAAGCGAGGCGCGAGTCTACTACGGTGGAAAGGTGGCCGGGCCGCGGGACCGCCTACGCCCTCGAAAGGCTATGGCATCCCCCCACCCCCCAACACTCAAGTTACTCGTGAAAAAGCGAACTCCTCCGCGAAAGTCGCTCCAAGATCGCAGAAAAAGGCGTGGTATCGCAAACAGGTTGTGCTAACCCACGAAAGGCCGTTCAGAGATACAAAGGGCCGATTCCGGTCGACGGGCCGATGTACCGCCACGTTAACCACGACTTACGCGAAATGCGGACGACCGTCCCGGTCAAGAGAGCCGGCAAACGACAACAGCTTCCAAGGTAAGCCAAATCGCCTCAAGGCGTTCCGCGAAGGCCAGGGTTCGAAGTCCGACCCTCGAACGGTTCCTAACGGACGCCCCGGCCAAGCCAAATACGAGTGAGGGAAGGGCGGCTGCCCCGACCCTCGAATGGAGGGGCACGCGCGCCCCCTCAGTGGCCTTACTGATCAGGAGTTCGAAGCCTGGCCCACGAACGGGTTCGACAGGCGCTCCAGATCAACAGAGTCAGGGACGATTCGGGCGTGCTCATCATGACTTTACCCCGGACGCGAAGTCTGGGGACGCCCCTGTTGTGTTCGAGGCCAGACAAAGGCAGTTAGTAGAGGGATCCCACCGAGGGAGAGCATTCGCGCCCTTGGCCCGGTCGAACGGGACCAAGCCCTGCCTAACAAACCTTTGCGAGTGCTCGCTGATGGACGTGTCTCCGGACCACGAGCCGACCCCAACGAACGGGGCACGGACGCCCACTCGAACCACCCGTTAAAAGCTCAAACGAGACAGCCGCGTCCGCGAACCCGATCAGGGGTGGCGCAGGGCATCTCACCCCTCAATCCTTAGTGTTGAGCACTTCCTGTGAAGCCAAGCATCCATTGGAGCATTTGTTACTCTTGGAGGTGATCCTCCTAGACGGCTAGGCGTCGCCGGTGAGCTACCTTGGTTGTGGTAAGCCACGGATTGGTTGTAAAGGCTGGTCTTGCCTCCTTCGTGGAAAAGGACCAAAAGTTAGTGGAACCCGAGGAAAGTGGCTTGGAGTTGATAAGCCCGCCTTTCGTAGGCAAGTCCCCCTCGGGGGCTACAGGGGGTTTACCCCCTGATCGTCCCGTTCTTTTTCGAAAATTGTGCTAAATCTTGGAGCGCTTGGAAAGAAAAATGCGGGGCGCGAGCTAACTAAAGCCAGAGTCGGCTGAGCCGCGAGACCGCTTACGCCCTCGAAGGGATACGGCATCTCCCTCTCCACTCCACGCTTTAGTTGTTCGTAGATTCGAAATACCCGGCTAAAATCTCTCTGAGCCGAAAAGAGCACAATGGAACAAATGCAAACGGCTTTTTCGAAAATGTGTCGCCGAGCCTTTTTTCGACCGCCCAGAAAGATTAAAGCGAGGCACGAGCCTACTGCGGCTGAGAGCCGGCTGGGTCGCGGGACCGCCTAACGCCCTCGAAGGCTACGGCATCCCCCTCGCCACTCAACGTCAAAGTTGCCCGTGTTCCTTTGCCAAAATCAATCTCGAGCCAAGAAAAGACGCGCGGCACGCCGAAACCAAAACGCGTTGATTAGATTAAATAGATATGTTTTTATCTACCGCACAACAAATCACGAAAATGTCGGGACCAAGTGCCCACCAGGTTCGCGTGGAGCGGCGTGTCATCCCGCGTGTAGTGCTTCCTGATTGTGACGCGGATCTGTTGCTCCGGCAC
>OAMR01000356.1:990257-1002811 GCA_900205405.1 Echinochloa crus-galli | reverse complement strand
GCACGCCGTGCACTGTGACCAGCAGAGTTTATTTTTGGGCGCGAGCTAACTAAAGCCAGAGCCGGCTGAGCCGCGAGACCGCCTACGCCCTCGAAGGGATACGGCATCTCCCTCTCCACTCCACGCTTTAGTTGTTCGTAGATTCGAAATACCCGGCTAAAATCTCTCTGAGCCGAAAAGAGCACAATGGAACAAATGCAAACGGCTTTTTCGAAAATGTGTCGCCGAGCCTTTTTTCGACCGCCCAGAAAGATTAAAGCGAGGCACGAGCCTACTGCGGCTGAGAGCCGGCTGGGTCGCGGGACCGCCTAACGCCCTCGAAGGCTACGGCATCCCCCTCGCCACTCAACGTCAAAGTTGCCCGTGTTCCTTTGCCGAAATCAATCTCGAGCCTAGAAAAGAGGCGCGGTACGCCGAAACCAAAACGCGTCGATTAGATTAAATAGATACGTTTTTATCTACCGCACAACAAATCACGAAAATGTCGGGACCAAGTGCCCAAAATCTCTGCAGGAACTCACGAAGACGGCTTTGGCGTCCCCCAAGCCGCGACGATCAGGCTCCCTAGCGCGCCCCGAAAATCGCAAAGGACCCGACCTCCCTTTGACCGGGACCCAGAACGCATTATCGATCCCTTTTTCATTCGAAGATCAAGGAGGATAAAAGCGAGGCGCGAGTCTACTACGGTGGAAAGGTGGCCGGGCCGCGGGACCGCCTACGCCCTCGAAAGGCTATGGCATCCCCCCACCCCCCAACACTCAAGTTACTCGTGAAAAAGCGAACTCCTCCGCGAAAGTCGCTCCAAGATCGCAGAAAAAGGCGTGGTATCGCAAACAGGTTGTGCTAACCCACGGAAAGGCCGTTCAGAGATACAAAGGGCCGATTCCGGTCGACGGGCCGATGTACCGCCACGTTAACCACGACTTACGCGAAATGCGAACGACCGTCCCCGGTCAAGAGAGCCGGCAAACGACAATAGCTTCCAAGGTAAGCCAAATCGCCTCAAGGCGTTCCGCGAAGGCCAGGGTTCGAAGTCCGACCCTCGAACGGTTCCTAACGGACGCCCCGGCCAACCCAAATACGAGTGAGGGAAGGGCGGCTGCCCCGACCCTCGAATGGAGGGGCACGCGCGCCCCCTCAGCGGCCTTACTGATCAGGAGTTCAAAGCCTGGCCCACGAACGGGTTCGACAGGCGCTCCAGATCAATAGAGTCAGGGACGATTCGGGCGTGCTCATCATGACTTTACCCTGAACACGGAGTTCAGGGATGCCCCTATTATGTTCAAGGCCGGACAAAGGCAGTTAGTTGAGGGATCCCAGCTGGACGTACGGCCCCGTGGCCGGAACCAGGATAAATCCCTTGAGTCATTGTGCTAGCTCTTGCATCAACCGGTGAGGGACGGGACACAGCGCATTCTGTTAGGCGTTGAGGTTGGTCGGCCAATCTCAGCACCGACAGAACCACTTGTTCATCTGTCATTAGCGCGTCCGCGAACCCGATCGAGGGTGGCGCAGGGCATCTCACCCCTCATCCCTTCGAAATGGACGCGAGGGTCGCGTAAAGACGGGAAGCATGACCTGGTCGACCCTTCCAGGCCAAAGGGCTCGGGGGCTCCCCGCACAGGCGACACAACACCCCTCGAGCGCGGAGCTCGAGCCCAGGCGTGGTGCCGCCTCGAAACTCAAAATCCGACGCGCAAGGATCAAAAGCCTTTGCACGAGTGTGAACACTCCTGCTAAGGCTCGGGGGCTACACCCGCGGGTGCGCTCGCGCGCCCCCACGGTAGAACCTACGAAACCAAAGAGGACCAATCCCCACAGAATGCCCGGGATCGACCCCGTTAACCGTCAGCATCTGCCCGACTGCCCTCTAGTCAGGCAGGTGAGATGTGTATAAGAGACAGTCAGAGGCACAACAAGCCAAGGGGGTCCCCTAACCTTCGGGGTAAACACCCTCAAAAAACGCCAAACCAAAGAGGTTAGGGTAAACAACGGCCCAAACAAAACCTGGGCAACGCGGCCCAGTGCCGCTCGCCGCGGCCCAAACGACCATGCCGGCTTGATTCGCCCCAAGGCCCAAAGAGCGAACGCCATCTCTGCCCCGCTCGAGGGCCCTCGACCCCCTCGGGCAGGCATGGCCGCATCTCCGCCTCGCTCGAGGTCCTTCGACCCCCTCGAGCGGGTGTGACCCCGCTTCCGCCTCGCTCAAGGTCCTCGAGCCTCCTCGAGCAAGTGGATAACTTCGCCCGACAACCGCATTTAATGCCGCGACCTACCGAGCACCCAAGTCAAAAGACGGGGATGGGACTTCGCCCTGCTCCACGTCGCTGACACGGTAAGGTCCACTGTACCACCTGCCCCCGTCCCGTGCTGACGCATCGCCACCAGGCAGGCATGCACGGGTCACTCCGCTACACTGTGCTACCTGCTCCCGTCCTTCCCCCACTGAGAAGCCCTCAAGTGGGTAGGCGGACACCCCCGAACGTCGTACGGACGGCGACCAAGGGCGAACCCCGGTCAGGTCCGCCACGCCCTGTCATCCCCGCTGACTCCGAGAGCACACATACACACCCATCGCGACATTGGCGTTCTGCCTCAATCACCCACTCACACAGGGACTTGGAGGCCTCGCCTCCTCTCCCGCCGAGCTTGTAGCCCCCCGCACCCCGGTGCAAGATAGTATAGTGCCCAAGAGCACGCCTTGCTGGACGTACGGCCCCGTGGCCGGAACCAGGATAAATCCCTTGAGTCATTGTGCTAGCTCTTGCATCAACCGGTGAGGGACGGGACACAGCGCATTCTGTTAGGCGTTGAGGTTGGTCGGCCAATCTCAGCACCGACACTATGAAACTCACTTGGCACAGTTACCTAGTTTCTAGTCTATGCAACCGTGCGATGAAAAGCTGCAATGAGACTGGCCTTATTATAGCATTTCGTTTGTATTTGTGAAAAATTATCCAAAAAATTGATTAATTAGGCTCAAAATGTTCGTCTCGCAGAGTACAACAAAACTGTGCAATTAGTTTTTGATTTCATCTACATTTGATGCTCCATACATGTTATGACATTTTGATGTGATGGAGAATCTTTTTTTTACGTAGTAGGAGTTCTTTTTTGAACTATAAACAGGCCCTGCGTCGTGAGTCTTTTACCTCTATGTCATTAAGAAAGATGCTAGTTACCTGTATATCCCTAAAAAGTTTGCAGACACCTCAATGCCATCCACCCAAATTTCTTTTACCTACGAGCCATTTTGGATGGAATGAGAGGTAACAGTGTCAAATGAAGAGATAAAAAGACAGTTTTGCCCTTGTCATTAAGTAAAGGGTAGAAATATGTTTGAAATAGTAAATAAATATAGAAAATCAGTAAATAATTCAGAACATGACAAAAATAATTCGTAAAAAATTTATAAAATCAGGAAATTCGTAAAATATTATAAAATCAGGAAAATTCGTAAATAAATTATAAAATGTCTAAAAATTCACAAAAATTCAGGAAAATCAAGAAAAAGCGTAAATAAATCCAAAAAATTCATAGAAAATTAGAATAATTTTGAAAAATTTAAAAAATGTATTAAATTAATTAGTAAATTATCAGAATAAATCATAAAAATATGGGAATACAATAGAAAAAATTACTTGGGTCATATCATCAGCATTCAAGCAAATGGATCATATCATCAACATTCAACCATGACATAAGTGCCAACTTACATGAGCATTATAGAAAATATCAAAAGGAGTAGATTCTCCGCACCACAAATGTCTGCAACTAACATGATCATTACAGAAAGCATCATAGTAAAAGAAGTAGTTCCATCAGACTACTCCCAAAATAACACTCAACAATCACAGGTTACTCCATCTGGAGTCTTCTTGCTTCTGGTATTTGAAGCTGGGCTCTCTGGGCTGGCTATCTCAACTGGAGCCCTCTTTGGTGTAAGCTTCTTCATGATTGCACGTTGCTTCCTTGGTGTCTGCACTGTATATGTTGTGTCTTGATGAAGAATAGTTGGCTCCTCAGTCTGGAGAGCCCATCTTCATATATGCAGCAATAAGAATTCATAGTTCTAAACTACTAACGGGAGCAAAGAACTCACCAAATACACCTCCACTAGCTAGTGCCATGAATTCACAATTCTCAGAAAATTGCATATCCAAAATTGTATAAGTGGATAGAAACTATTTATAAAAAACATATAATGGCAGTTTAGTTTGCAAAAAAAAGGACTGATATTGGTGTAGTTCTGCTTGCAATACAGGCCACGCTTATATTTGCACAATATAGTATTGAACTGACATGCTTCAGTTTAGTTAAGGATGCAACTTAACTAAATCTACAGCAATGAACTCACATTATCAGGTGAAAAAGATACCAGTAGCAAATAGAAGCGAGCCGATGCTACAACACTAGCTAGCTGGTGTTTCATATATATATTTCAAGTTGCAGTAACAAGATTGTATGATGGAAAATTGCAGTTCTAGCATGACTTAAATTAAATTATATGCCTTCAAATACACTGAAATTTGAAGTGTTAGCAATATAGATACTTATTTTCAGCATGCAACGGACCAGTTCTCTGAACAAAAAAGAATAAGCAGAGTTCCTAGTGAAAAGTTTCATTCACAAGTACTGCAACAAGACAATTCAATCAAATTAGATGCCTCCATGAATTTCGTATCACGCATACACTAAAATTCGAAGTTCTGGCACTAAACAATTATTTTCAGCACACAACATACTAGTGAAAGCAAGCAGTAATGGTGAAGATGAAAGCATAAAAGTGAGGGAGAACACCTGCTGCGTGATCTCTTCCCCTGCCTTTCGGATGAAGAGAGCCTCCGACTCGCGGTCGCCTGGGGGCGCTCTGGTCTGGGGTCGCGGTCGCCTGGGGCGCGGCCGCCTGGGGGGCGCGCCGGCCTGGCCTGGGCAGGCGCGGAGGCGCAGAGGGATTGGGGGCCGGGGCGGCCTGGCCTGGGCAGCGCGGCGGGGGAGGGGTCGGAGTGTTAGTACTGTGCATCAGCAGCCTACAGACAATGGGCCAGAGTCTCGACGGGAAGAAAGGAGCAGATGCCGATTCTAAATAGAGGATAGGGTTCAGTATGGTAACAGGGGTAAGATGGTCATTTCACTAGGTGGGACCTACATGTAAGAGCCTCCAATCTAATAGAACATGGACGGAATGGCTTGTAGGTAAAAGAAAGTTGGGTGGATGGCATAGAGGTGTCTACAAACTTTTTAGGGGTACACGGGTAACTGGCATCTTTCTTAATGGCATAGAGGTAAAACATTCTAGCGTCGTTGCCTTCTTCCTGACAGGTGGGACTGGGATGCAGCCACACGACGGGTGGTCCGGACCGCGAGTCCAGCACGGGAGCGAGTAGGGTTTGTCCGTCACGTGCGCGATCGGAGCCCTCCGTTTGCATGCCGACGGCGCAGATGTAGGCCGCAGCAGTCGACCTTCCAAAACCCAACAGCACAAGGTTCTTCAAACTTTTAGAGTGCATTTGGCAACTGATGGAGAAGGGACATGGGAATTAATGGTGGGAGTTGATAGAAGGAAATTCACTAAGCTATAGATAATTTCGTAGGTCCCTACAACCTTGTTTATTCCATAGAATCCGCGTTTTAGCTCCGATTTGATCCGTTTTCATTGCGTTAGCTTCATATAAGAATAAACTATGTGTTAGCACTCACATCTACCATGTTACTAGGCGATTCCCCACGCGTTGCTGCGGGATTTAAAAAAGTTTTCGATAAACAATGAATCATACTTGTATTTGTATTACAATGTCAACTAACTATGCAAGTGAGGTAAAAATCAATTCACGTTTGAGAATTCAAGATGATGTGATGAGGTATGACTAATTAATTTTTAGTATTTATTATGATTAATACTTAGTACGACTTTGGTCATGTGTGTGTTATCAGAATGATATTGTAAGACATTAACATTGTGTGTGTGTTATCTGAATGATATATATTGTAAGTCATCACAGGCATATTAATAGTCATCACAGACATATTACAATCATCACATGTAGTTAATAGTCACAAGTTCAAATACATCACCAGTTCATATCCTCATCATATTTCTTAACAAAGACAATAAGTTCAAATCCATAGAAATAAAAGGGTACATAAGTTCAAATCTCAAGTTCACTATATAAGTTCACATCTCAAGTTCACAACATTCACAACATAAGTCCACAACAGAAGTTCACATCTCAAGTTCACAACATTCACAAGAGAAGTTCACAACCAAGCTCGCAGCGTCTCCGGTGTACTTTTCTTGAGTACTTGCCGCTTCCCGTGTCTCCTCGTCTTTTGGATTTAGCTGTAAAGAAGATGTGTTAGCAATGAGACAGCTGGAATATTGTTTTAATTAATTTGATAGTTGTATACAAAAGGATTGAAGTTCAACTAAATGTATCCTTCAATGTTGAGAAGTGATGATGTTATCTCATGATATGGTGTCTCCGGTACTTCGGTGCCACCTGTTCCGAAGTTCTCTGATGTTTGATTCGAACCAACGTTTGAAGAATCGACGGGTTCTTCAAGAAAGTAACCTGATGCATGAGGATCCGCATGAGGTAGTCCATGCAGTTTTTGGACTGTCTAGGCGCTCAAGTTTATAGTTAGGGGGTGATGTAGACTGGTTGTAGCATACCTGCTTGCTGACGATCTGCTCGTAGTGCACCTCCTTCTCCGAAAGGTCCCGCACCCTTGTCACCATTTGTTGTGGATATAGTGTGTAGCGGAGTCGTTTGTTGGGGTGTTCTACAGTAAGAGTGACAATTGTTAGAGGGAACAATGTAAAATTATCAGAGTAAGGTTTTGTTATAACTTCAGTTACCATTGGCCTGAAATGTCTGTAGATCACAAGGTTTTTGCGGTGGAAAGACGCCATCAGTTGGTGCTCCCATTCAGCTCTGAGGGCCTCTTCGCCTGCAAAATAAGATTGATGTGTATCTACTATAAAATTTTCATGATTGATGTGTAACAAGAATAAAATCACAAAGGTCGTTATTTGAGACAACATTGAAATGGCGCTAACAACAATAATTTTATAACTATATCGAAAGCTCTGCATATATCAAACCATATCTCTTCCGAACGGGAGACGTCTAACTAGGTTTCACAATCTATAACATCATAAGGACCCTAGGCGGAGGAAGGCAGCGGGAACCGGGAACCCGATGGCAATGGTCGGTTCTTAATTCCTGAAAAAATGAAGATAATAGTGTCAATTAAAAATTTCCGCAGCACCTCCCCTGCATGGTGAGGTTTGCAAAACCTGCAAGAAAAACTACAACACGAAGGTCGGGCCACACAAAAAATTTCTTCTCACAGCTCAATGGCCGGACACATGACATGTGGTGCCGCACGACACGATGTCAAATTGACAAGCATGACAAGTCAAATTGAGAGGCATGACAAGTTAAAATTCTATATCTAAAATTCTGTATCAATAATTCCATATCCAAAATTCTATACATACATTTCTATATGTAAAATTGATAACTAAAATCCAAATTTTATTATATATAATTCCATATTCAAAAATTCTAAACATACATTTCTATACATCACTAATTCATCACTAACTATTTATCTAATATTTCTATAATTGATAACTAAGATCCAAATTTGATCTAACATCCCTAAATTACTAAAATCGAGAGGAGGTCGAGAGAGCACTCACAAGGGGTGAAGCAACGGTGCTCGATGCGGTTGCGACAATGGCTGCTCCTCGGCCTTCTCCTCCGGATGCGGCTGCCTTGGTGTCCGCCCTCGATCTCTTCCTTCTTTTTTCTGATGTGGCGGGCGGGGCGGGTGTGGAGGCACGCGGGTGGAGCGGCAGCGGGTAGGTGCCGCTGCGGCGCGGGTGATGCGGTGGCGGCGGGGCGGGGCGGGACGACGGTGAGAGAGAGAGATAGAGAGAGAGAGAGAGAGAGGGCGGGTGTCTAAAGGCGTCAACATATAGTGGCACTTTACTACCGGCTGGTAGCTCCAGCCGGTACTAAACTGCTTCCGCGCCAACGAATAGTGGCAGATTAGTACCGGTTGATAGATCTAACCGGTACTAACGCACACGGAACTCCCCTCTCCGTCTAGTGTATTCCTTCCCGAGCTCGAGCACACAGAACTTGCTCGAGCTCTCCACTTTGTCCATGGCGTGTTAGAGGGGAGGTGCTGCCCATTTTTTCCAAAAGTTGTGGGGATTTCACTTGTCTAACCGCGCCAAAGGTTAAGAACTTCATCCACTTCTCTTTCATGTTGTTTGTGCTTCATTTCATCCATTGTACTTAGAGATTTTGTAGTTTTTGAGGAAGGGAGAATGCGCATGAGTTCTTGATAAATTTAATTAAGTAGAACGCTTATTTGATTGCTATGAGCATGAGTTTTTTTATTTAGACATTATAGGTATATGTAGACTTGATGACTTTAATTAAGTACAATATTTATTGGATTGCAAGCATATGGAAAATTAATAGAGTGATTTTTATTTATTGTATTGCGAGCATGTGACAATATTTATTTAACTTTAAAATTGTTAGAAAATTCTATAAAATAGTATGAATTACTAAAAAATAGCAGAAATTAATAGAAAATTCTAGAAAATAGTTGGACAACAGAACCTACATCACCTAGCTACAGCCCTACATCTCCTAGCTACAGCCCTACATCTCCTAGCTATTCTGTTCTGCAGTACTGGAGACGTGACAGGGGATTGCCTGAATGTTTAGTGCATAAGGGTAATAAAGTCTTCAATCTCTTGTGATATTGCGTATATGTAATTCCAATTGCCAATGTTTTTAATTCAATTGCAGATGAACCGGCAACGGATGTACGCCAGTAGTCGAAGCACCAACGCATGGGTTGTTGGTGTAATAGAATTTCTTAATGTTGCAGAAGCTAACAAGTCAGAAAACGTTCTCCTATGTTGTCCATGCAAACATTGCAAAAACAAGAAGCACTGGGAGAGAAGAGACACTCTAATGAACCACATATATGAAGAAGGTTTGATGTCGAACTGCACCCTTTGGACAAAGCACGGTGAACCTGGAGTTGTGATGGAAGACGGTGAAGAAGAAGGAGGTGATGAAAATGACATGCCAGATTGGGCTCAGTTATATGCATCTGGTGCCTTGTAAGATGAACCAATGGATGAGGCTGAACAGAATGCTAAAGAAGAGCAGCCTCGTGATGAACTATGTCAAGTGTTGCTAGATGCACAGAAAGACAGCGAAACAACGTCAGAGTCAAAGAAGTTTGAGAAGATGCTGGAGGATAATAAATAGTTATTGTACCCAGGTTGCAAACCGGGGCACAAAAAGTTGGGCAGCAAGCTGGAGATGTTGCAATGGAAAGCAAGAAATGGTGGCGGCTATAAAGGATTCGCGGAGTGTTGGCACTCCTTACGGCCTACAGATAAATCCGCAAGCGAACGGATACCGATGTAGCTTTCACCCGGGAGTATTCCAAGGTATCGATTTCCACGGAGAACGAGAAGTGTACTAATTCTAAACTAAGTTGTCCTAGGTAGATGGAATGAATGGTATGGATGAAGTGGATGACAACAACAAAGAGATAAGAGGAGTGATAGGAGGGTAGAGAGGGTACGAGTCTGATAGAGGTATTCTACTGATTGATCAAGCAGATCAGAGGATACAGAAAGATACTTGCTTCGGGACAAGGGAACCGGTGAACACACAGAAAGGGATGAGAAGGGGTGCCACTATTTCCCAACTGGGGAATCCTACGGACCGGAACTAACGTGATGGGCTACAAAGACCGGAAGGGCTGTCACCACCTTACGGCTACCACCTCTGTTGCGACGGGAATAAACTAAGTTAGTCTCAAGTATAGGCACCACGCCTACACTAGTCAACTAATACTTATCTCCTATATAAAGATAAGCACCCAAGCTAAGCAACCAGTATACAGTTATACCAATCAACTAAGCATTGAACGAAGAACCAGCAAGCATATAAAAGTAAGAACTGAATGCTCAATTAGTCAGAGAGAGAGAGAGAGAGATAAAAGAGTTACCAGACATGACTCGGATGTTACTCGAAGTGAAGCCGCATCCATAGAGGTACAGCGGGAAGAGGGGCCAACACTCCGGCTCTTCTCCGGGACGCTCACCTCTCCTCTCTCCCTATTCTACTGATATAAGTGGAGAACTAACAGTGCTTCACCTGCACTCTACTCTTGTGTTGTGTCTCTTGCAGGTGAAACCGGGCCTCTATTTATAGTGGGCCAAGGCGGTGGAGTGGTGGAGCAGCGGCCAAGGCACCAGGAGGCGGTGCCGGGGCCGTTCGGGCGAACTGGGGAGTTCGGCCGAACCGGTGGATCCACTTACCCAAGCCCCTACGGTCTGGATTGCTCCCTGGGAGGCGGTTTCCTGCCGGGGTCGGTTCGGCCGAAGGCCAGAATTCGGCCGAACTGGGCCGATGGCCCGGGCCTGCCCCTGCTGCACCGCCTTATCCTCTGGACCTCCTGGGCTGGGTTCTGGAGCTTGGCTTTCGTGTCGAATTGGCCCAGGGTGACGTGTCGGTCCTTCGGGATGAGTTGGCGGTCGTCCATGTGTCGTATGTTGTCGTTTGGTTGACGTGGACAGCTCCCGGTGGCTTGCTCGGCTAGGGGGGTGTGGGATATGGGTACCCTAGGGCCCATCATGGAGGGCGACGACGGCCGGCCCAAAGAAGACCGAGTGTCTACTAGGACTCCCCCTATTGTAAATAGTCCCATATGGAAAATACTCATACTGTAACCTGCCTCCTGGATATATAAAGGAGGGCAGGGGTCCCTGGATGGGACATGGCGGAAATCATCGGAGATCATCCGAATACAGCAATACAAATACCACCACCGACACAGGACGTAGGGTATTATACCTCCGGGTAGCCCGAACCTGTCTAAATCAGTGCCTCCTGTGTACCATCAAGTCACTAGTTCATCGATCGCCCCTCCTACAAATCAACCACTCGGGTACCCCCAGGTGGATTGCCGGTCCTAAGATCCGACAGTTGGCGCGCCAGGTAGGGGTAGATCGGAGAGCTTTTTCGATTCGAAAACACCGTTGGCTTGATGGCAGATCAATCTACGTCGTCTTCCCCGCATGCGTGGAGGCGCGCCCTAAAGAAATCTCAGATCCGATCTGAGAACCCGCCCGACCCACCCAATTTTCGAGACGCACGACGCGCGAAAGCGGCCCCTGTGGCGGCGCATGTGGTGAGGAGCGGCCGAGCAGGACTCGGATCAACATCAAAGCAATTCACGTAATTGCCTATGGCGCCACGAGAAGAGAAGGGCGAGCAGAATGTGTTCGTCCTGTCATCGAGGCTGCACCACGAAGATCGTCCGTCTTGTCATCAAGGCGCCGACAAGATTTTTACTCCGACCCGGCGTACCTGCCCCAGTCGTGGCCTGAGATGTATATGCAGTTTTGTTCGGATCAAGTGGTGTAAGCCTGAGGAGAAGAAATCAGATAGCTCGGTTAAAATACCTAAGTGTTGCTACCAATCAAAATAGAGAGCTGCAAGCCGGAACACCTGGATCGAGAAAAGTTACTGCCGCCGATGATCTTCTCCCTGCCAAGACAAATTATTTAGCACTTTGCTATGCACACATTCAAGGCCTACCAGATGAGGCCCAGGAACAGCTCGGGTACAACTCGGCTTCGTCAACAACGCCTCGTCGTATCGACGACTACTTCAACTCGGGCACGAATCGAGCTAAGTACTTTATTTTATTTTATTTTATTTTATTCGTACGGCGAAAACAGATCGCCACGTGCATATCTCTTTCTCCACGTCTATGAGACAACTGCCGACCTGCATTATTTAATATATCGCAACCATGTGTTCGCCCTAACCAAACTGCTCATGCAAGCACCAAAATTACACGGAAAGCCCGATGCACTATATCCAAAGTCTAAACACGCGTGAAAGTACTCGGACGGGACCCTGCCTACGACTAAGCCTCCATGCAGAGCATCGTAGCATGTAGGAGTGCTGCCTCCATGAGAGCTCCAGCCGGTTCTTCGCCCGAGTCCCTAGCGCTTGTCATGATCGCGGTGAAGTGATAGGGGTTGATAACTCAACTCAAACATAAAGCATGCTAAAAAGCAAAGCTCAAAAGTACTTATTATAAATAAGTTTATTACTATCGTTTCTCCAAAAGATTACTATTTTTCTCACTCTCCCTCACAGGTACGACGGCCTAGGACTCCCGTCGCGCGCGGCGACTCGGCGTTTTCCTTCGTCGTGCGTCCGGCCTCGCATGCTCGGGGGCGGGGGCGCGCGGCGACTAGGCGTTTTCCTCTCGTCGTGCGGCCGACCTCGCATGCTCGGGGGCTGGCACGCGCGGCGACTCGGCGTTTCCTCTCGTCGTGCGGCCGACCTCGCATGCTCGGGGGCTGGCACGCGCGGCGACTCGGCGTTTCCTCTCGTCGTGCGGCCGACCTCGCATGCTCGGGGGCTGGCACGCGCGGCGACTCGGCGTTTCCTCTCGTCGTGCGGCCGACCTCGCATGCTCGGGGG
>OAMR01000356.1:950545-963584 GCA_900205405.1 Echinochloa crus-galli | reverse complement strand
TGCTGCCTCCGGCCGGTATCACCGTTAATGGTCCCTTAATCATATATACGTTTTGTCTAACCCGTGTGAGCCAATGAGGGTTCACGTACTGATCTCGATCTGGCATAGTGTTAGCACGTACGAGGTCGCAAATATATATATATATCTGCATATATATATATATCTGCATATATATATATATCTGCATATATATATATATCTGCATATATATATATATCTGCATATATATATATATCTGCATATATATATATATCTGCATATATATATATATCTGCATATATATATATATCTGCATATATATATATATCTGCATATATATATATATCTGCATATATATATATATCTGCATATATATATATATCTGCATATATATATATATCTGCATATATATATATATCTGCATATATATATATATCTGCATATATATATATATCTGCATATATATATATATCTGCATATATATATATATCTGCATATATATATATATCTGCATATATATATATATCTGCATATATATATATATGCGTGTGCGGACCACAAAACAAACCTTAGAAAAAGAAAACCCAATATTACTCATTGGCAAGGAGCCAGGAAATGGACCACGCAGGTACTTCCTCCGTATCGGTAAAAGAAGCCGTTTAGAATAATGTTTGAGTCAAACTTTAGGAATATAAATCATGAATAACTTTTAAGTTATTGAGTTTAAAATTATAAAAGTTATATGAATAGATTTATTTTAAAAATACTTTCATAAAAGTATACATGTATCACTTTTTAATAAATATTTTTATAAAAATAAGAAGTCAAAGTTGTGTTTTGAAGACCGTATCTCTGTCCTAAACGATTTTCTTTACCGGTACGATGGGAGTATATAATTAAGTAACCGGCACGCACGCTAACATCCACGACATCAAGTGGTTTAACAAACACGCCTGCATGAATAATTACACCAACAAAAGTTGGCAAAGAAGTACGCATGTGAAGCTGCAAATTGATTTGTGTAGTGCACGTATATACTTATCTGAAATTAGTATATATTTTGCATTTCCAATTTTGAGAAGTAAAGTAACTATAGAGTTCATTGGAAAAGTATAGTTACCGAAGAACAACGAGATAACGTTCATTTAGACAAGTACAGCTAGCCACACCAAAGAAAAACAAATAAGTATATAATGTTCACTAGAAAAGTATAGTTAATCCGGAACCGGCGTGCAACTTTAGATATATAATAATGTTGTACTGTACTGGGTGTTACAAACCTACCCCCCTTAAGATGAATCTCGTCCTCGAGATTCGGACGTGGATGGGAATAACTGTGGATATTCAGCTCTGAGATCTTCTTCTCTTTCCCAGGTTGCTTCATCCTCTGAACATCGGCTCCATTGAACCTTGCACATCCGGATGACCCTGTTTCTTGTCACCCTCTCAGACTCCTCTAGAATCTTGACTGGATGCTCCTCATAGGTGAGATCCTCTTGCACACTCAGCCCTTCTATCGGGATCACCTTCTCAGACTCTTCAGGTACCCGCAAACATTTCTTCAGCTGGGACACATGGAACACATCGTGTACTCCGGCCAGTTTCTCCGGTAACTCTAGCCGGTATGCCACTTCGCCCATCCGTTCCAATATCTTGAAGGGTCCAATGAAACGAGGTGCCAGCTTGCCCTTGACATTGAACCGCCTCACACCTCTCATACTGGACTCGATCATCACGCACGCATTCCAATACAATCATTACATACAAACAAAAGTATTCTATTGGAACAGTACACCAAACAATGAAAACAGTACAAAAACAGGAGCTAGAAATGTTCTACGCGTCGCTACGAACACATAAGCGTGAAAATCACGCAAATCGGAGCTAAAACGGGAAGGTTATAGCGTTTCTAAGATTCGGGGGCTTGCTGGCAAAGTTTTAAAATTTCCAGGGGCCTAAACGAATAAAACAGGACCTATTTGTAATTATTTTTAAATTAAATTGGACCGCGGGTTAATTTCCTGAAAGTCCAGGGGCTCTTTAGAAAAATTTCCAGCGCTGACCGGAGTTGACCGGTACGCGGCCGCTGGATCCAAACTGGACGGCCGAGATTTAAATAACGAAGGGGTATGCTGGATCTAATCTGGCGCGTCGATTGCGGATCGGACGGCTCACAGCGAGCAGCTCGCCGGAGACGAAGGGGATGCGGCGGCGCCGCGGGTTCCACGGCGGCGCTTCGCCGGAACTGGCCCTATCTCGCGCTACGAACCTCGGAATCGAACGATGGTTGGTCCTACGGCTTCAGGGGACTAAGGCGAGTCTACCAGGGGGGTTCACGACGAGCGTCGGCCGGCGAATCGGCCGGACGACGGTGAGCGGCGGCGCTGCGCTCTGGCGAACCGCGGGAAAGGGGGTTCTGGGGGGGTTTGAGGCTCGGGTTTTGGCTCTGGAGCATCGGTTGACGACGGTGAGGGTGACTGGGTAGATCTAGGGGTGTTTCGAGCAGTGCACGGTGGTGGACAACGGCGGCCGGCGGACGAAGCTCGTCGGCGACCGTGGGAACATGTGCTACGGTGCTCGTGGGCCTAAATTGAGGGGAGGAATCGCTTGGTTACCTCCTGGCGGTGCTCCTGGCAAACGGAATTGGCCGGAGCAGGTCCAACGAGGTGGGTCGGCGAGCGGCGGCGGAGCTTGTCGTCGGTGTTCGTCGGGGGCGGAGCTCCGGTGCGCGGGACAGGACTTGGAGTAGCTTGGCGGGGTCCCCGTGGCCTGGCGAAGCTCCTCCACGGCTTGATCGGGGCGAAGGTGCACCGAGGCGGCCTGGCGGCGGAGCTCGAGCTCGGCGGCTCTGAATGCGGCGAGATCGGGACGGTGGCGGCGCTAGGGCTAGGGCGTTGGGGGTGAGAGGAGCGAGGCGTGGCGCAGGCCGGGTTAAGAAGGCACGGGGGTAGCGGTGGGCCTCGGCGTGCGTGATTCCGCGACGCAGGCAAACGGCCGCGCCATCACCGCGCGCTCGGAAGGAAAGGGGGGAGGGGGAGGAAGAAGGGAAGGTGACGTCGTGCTGGCGTCACCGACTGACGAGTGGGGCCGGGCCGTCAGCGACACAGGGGGAAGGCGGGGCGGAGCGGCTGCTGCTGGGCCGGCCTGTCTGCGCTGGGCCGCGCGGGACTACTGGGCCGCGGAAAAAGAAAAGGAGTCGGAGGGGCGAAGTCGAGCCGGGAAGAATAGTTGGAGGGGGAAAGATGGACTCGCGTGGCTAGTTGCGTGGAGCTGGGCCGAGCGCGCGTGGTGGCTGGCGGACCGCGGGGTTTGCTGGGCCGGCTGAAATCGGAGTGGGCTGATTGGGGAAGAAAAGAGAAGGGGGAGCAGAAGTGGTCGGGGAAAAGAGTTTAGGGAGGAGATTTGAACTTTGGCCAAAACAACTTTTCTAGGGCTCCAAACAAGGTGATTCGAATTTGAATTTAAATAAATTTAAATTCTTGTTTGAACCACAAGCAATACAAAAATAGATGCACCAGCATGAATGCAACAAAAATGTTTCTACCATCTATATTTGATTTTAATTTTTGGAAAAATATTTATTTAGCCTATTTTTATCATGAGCACCAAAGAGTAAAATAATTACTATTTAGGAAAAACATTTTCTCCTACATTGATTTAAATTTTTATTTTAGAGAATAATATTTTCCCTATACTAAATTCCCTGTAAAACTTCATAAATCTTGGAAAATTTTAGAAAATTGAGAAAAATATTATTTTAATTATGTTGAAATTCACAACCCAAAATTCGGAAATTTTGGGGTGTGACAAGCTACCCCCCTTAACAGGAATCTATCATCCATCTTTCTCGCTCTGGCGTGCACTCCTGCTGCTGCTTGTGGTGCTTTTTGCTTTGAAGGTTGTTGGCTTGGCCCCGCCCTGGTCCTGATGATTATATTAAAGCTAACTAATCATCCATAATCTACTAAAAGAAAACCTTGGCTTTGGATCAGCACGCTAGCTAACTGAATGAAAAGCAGCCAACTGCAGAGACTAGTCGTCAGGTAAGTACGAGTATATAATTAAGATCAGCTGCACATCTGGTACATCTACGTACATCATCGAGTGGTAAATAATCAAGAAAAAAAAAGGCACGTCGAGAATTAATCAAGAAGGCCCGGAATAGTAGTAAAACTTTTGGGCAAAGGCACAGAGTTCAACTAGAGTAGTTGATTCATCGACATTTATGAATGAAATACGTACTATATAGCTATATGGGGTCGTCGCTAGTAGGTGGTCTGGCCGGTACGGTCGTCTGCAATACTATATATAATGCAAGAATTGATCGAAGTGGACGGCAGAATAATTAGCTAGGGCCCCGATCCGGCAGGCTTAAGCACTCTTGATCGACCACTTGTTTGACTTGACTGAGAATTGAGGCAAAGTACGTGCTCCTACTTCTACTTGGGACCGCGCTAATGCGCGACGGGTCGTGCACCACGCGACCCGCCGCCGTCGCCGGTCCCTTTGCTCCGCCGCCGTCATCTGCCCCCGGCTCCGCCGGCATCCGCCGCCGTCCACCACCGCGGCCGACGCTAACCCGTCGGCCGCGTTCGCCGCCATCTCCTTCGCCCCGCCGCCATCTCCTTCCCCGGCTCCGGCGGCCTCTGCCGCCGCCCACTGCCGTGGCCCCGCGCTAACCTTGTCGGCGCCGTTTCTCCGCCGCCTTCTCCGCCCCGCCGCCCACACCGCCCTCCGGGGTCCCCTACCGCCTGGCCGGCGGCACCATCGCTGCCCGGCCCTCCGCCCGTCGCCCCAGTAGGCCCGGAGCTCCAGCCCATTTCGGGCGAACCAGGGCAGTTCGGCCAAACTGCCCCCAGGCCAGCATCGCCACCCAGGAGCAAATCACGAGCATCGAGATAAAGGCGGTGGAAATGGATGGTTTGACCGAATTAGGGAGTTCGGCCGAACCAATCCATTCGACCGAATCAACCGGGGATATTCCCTGGCTCTCTTGGCCGGTACTCCACCTCAACTGCCTTCGACCACTACAAATGCAGCTGTCCAATGCCCAGATGAAGACATACACAAGCCAAGGAGCTCATATGCACTTTGTTGTAGTAGAGTTAGGATAGTTTAGTTGGGAGTTAGAGTTGAGTCGAGCTGTGCCTCGGAGGTTTTGGAGTCGTCTTCAGAAGCTATGGTATTAGCTCTTGTATCTTTTCCGTTTCTTTTATAGACTTTGAGTTATCAATATAAGGAAAAACATTTTCTCCTACATTGATTTAAATTTTTATTTTAGAGAATAATATTTTCCCTATACTAAATTCCCTGTAAAACTTCATAAATCTTGGAAAATTTTAGAAAATTGAGAAAAACATTATTTTAATTATGTTGAAATTCACAACCCAAAATTCGGAAATTTTGGGGTGTGACATATTTTCAGTTCATAAGACAATTATTTTTTCCACATGAGTATGTTTGATTGAGAAGGAATATATTTCAAATGTTCAAGAGTATTTTTAACTGAGTAAAGGAGTATTTATTTTCCACATGTCAAGAGTAATTTTTATTTCAAAAGTCAGGAGTATTTCAATATTAGAGTAGTATTTTAATATCGCAGCACCTATTTTCTTAAGTCCTGAGGAATAGTTTCCAAAACAAAAGTAGTAACTTCATTAATCTAGATGCATTTTCCCAATACCGGAGAGCAATTATTACTTGTTTCACAATTATTTCTTGTACATGCAAATTGCAATCTGGTTATTTTCTTTTAACTATTTATTTTGGAATTACTTTGCAATGCTATTAGGAGTATTTTTCAATTGACAAAAGCAGTATCTTTTTCAACTACCAAGAAAATTTCTTAAAATGTTATGAATACTTCCCAAAGGGATAGTTTACAGGTGTCACGAGCATGTTCAGCTAACTACAGGAGTTTTTTTTTTCAAAATGTTCAGAGTACTTTCAATGGACTAAAATCGTATTTTTCCGTTGACAAGATGAGTATTTTAAAATGTCAGTAGTACTTCTTGTTCCGTTGCTTATTACTTCCATGTCCCAAAAAAAACATATTAGATTTATTGTTTTGGATGAGTATTTCAATAACATTAGAGAAGTAATATTCTGATCTGATGATCGTATCTTACTATAGCTAGTGTTAGGAGTAATTATCCATGTAGGCTAGAGGAGTATTACAAACGCCATGCCTTTTTTCAGATGTCAGGAGTATAGTTTAAATTGACTAGAGGGAATATTTTCAAATTGACTATAGTATTTTCCGATTACCAAGGAATATATTTTCCCTAATTATCAGGAGACATTGTGAATTTTGGCTAATCCAGAAGTAAATTCCAAAAATACGGTCATGTAAATTTCTAGAGTAATTTCTAAAACATACAAAAGTAATTTTGTTTTAGAGTAATTCAGCCAGCAAGGTGTTCCATCCAGTAATTAGCTGCCATGTACGCATAAAAAAACAGATATCACATCCTCCACCAAGAGTCTTGTATACAACACAAAGGAATTATGAAAAAGAATAAACTGTCATCCGAATTAACAAGGGTATATTGATTTGTATGCATGCTCCATCTTCCATGCCATAGTTTGACTGTGTGAGTGTACAAGTATAATCGAAGCAGCCTTGCTCGCACTTTCCTGTACAGAAGCATCCATTCCGTTAATGGGAACAACAAACTAGAATCTGCGAGATTACCTTCGTGATCTGTGCCAGCAACATCTGCAATCTGCATGCCGCAGGGGAGGAACACCATTTTTTTCACGTTAAATGCTTGGATCCGTCGTGTTTTTACAACGCGTCATGAAGTCCAGATCGTCCATCAGCTCCGTCATGTTCGTGCCTATATTTTACATACAAAAGTTATCATGTGGAAATCAACGTGCGATTGGATCCACAGGGGTACATAGAACTTTTTGGTTAAAATAAACCATATGAAACTTGAAAATTGAGTTACCACGGACAGATCTTTTAACTTACTGTCGCAGAACTCCTGCTCAAGCAAACCATCGTGAGATCACAGGTTCTGGGCTTCTGGCTATCGCTTTTTCCCAATATTTGGTACGCTAGCACGGATGCCACGATGGCGCCGTAGCACGGGGAAGAAGGGGCAGTTGGTGGCGGCTAGCTCTGCACAGTCTTCCGGTGTGACCTCGAGCACGGAGAAGACGACGACACGAGCTGAGAGGGTTGTTTGACACGTTGATGACAATGATGGATGGCCTCCACTAAATGACCGTATATAAGGCCAGTCTCAATGAGGTGTTTCGCTACACTGTTTTCCATACGCCACATCATATATAGCGAGATGAAACAATGAATGAAACAAACCTTCACAATGGAGCATTTCATTCACACGGTTTCCAAAACAAAATAAAGCAATTAATTACATTAGGTTGTTATCACCATGGTGAAACGAAATCCCCCATGGTGAAACGAAATCCCTCTCAATGGCCGTTTCACCGCGTTACCGAGGCCTAGGTAACAACGCTGGGTCGTTTCACCATGGTGAAACGATTTCCTTCTCTCTCCTCCCTATTTCATGCAAAAGTTCTCTTTTAACTGATGTGTCACCTCATTAGATGTGCATGACACACCTGTAAAATGACCATTGAGACTGGCCTAATTGAATCGTCTAAAGGTAATTAATTCCCGCTAATTAGGCGAGCAGTTAGTGACCTGAAGCATGCACCGCATGCAAGAAAAAAGTCTACGCGTCTCTCTTTCTCTCTCTGTAATTTGCGTCAATTAATTGCATGCAGCTGTCATGCTTGCTTTTATGGTTCACCTGCTGACCGGACCAGCGGTGCTCCGCCCACCCACGGAGCCAAATAGTATATATATATATATATATATATATATATATATATATATATAAGTATAATGCTATAATTATAATAAATTAAAAAAATAGGGTTGCTTCTAAATTTTTTCATACAATTTTCGTTGAAATATCTTAGGATTAGTATACGAGCATACTCGAACTGATTGTAGCTACCATCACCATCAATATACTATTGTGTGTATGTTTACATACTCATTTATCAGTTTAAGTATGTTCGTATACTAATTCTAAGATACTTCAAAGCGACTTGCACGAAAAAATTCAGAAGCAAGCCTATTTTTAAAATTTATTATGATTATACCATTATACTACTATATAGAAATTAGTATGTCCACATACTCAAAGTACCCTTACATACTCAGCCTACATACCACCCGGATAGTCTAGTATCATCATATACTACATGAACATACTCTTCGTTGGGTGACATACGTCTTCTAGCATGAGATACACAGTTGAATGTAGCTATATATCTTAGAATTAGTATACGAACATACTCAAACTAATAAATGAGTATGTGAACATACATACAATGGTATATTCATGATGATGGTAGCTACAAGCGTTGGTAGATAAAACTCGTCATATATATATATCTTTATATAACAAAAGTTACAAAATGTACACGGGTTGGCCATAGGCCAAATACAAACTAGAGATAGCTACATGTTGTTACTCTCCCAAATCATAAGTTTCTCTCTAATCTTTGGTCTTGCTCTAAGAGTGACCAACCTGAGCTGTTCTCTGAAATGAGATTTCCACCATGCAAAGGAGACAATTCCTCCCTCAAAGACAATATTGTTTCTATGATTCGAAATCGACCAACACGCCACCAGGAGGATTTCTCTGAATATATTGGAAGCAAAAGCTTGCCTGGCCTGAAGGATCATGTCAAGCATGGGCAGAGAACAGTCCCATTATATACCAAGAAAGATCCAGCAGGCGTGGCTGAAGGGGCATTCAAAGAACAAATGTAGCAATGTCTCTTCAAAGTTCTCAATGCATTGGACACATGAGTAACAATCAATAGTCATGTGCTTTCTTCTCAAGATATTCCTAGTACTCAACCTATCTCTTAGCAGCAACCAGAAAAAGAATTTATGTCTCGGTAGGGAAGAGGAACTCCACATCCATTTGAAAAGCAGTGAAGGTGGCAAAGAACCAGAGAGTTGCATAGATGCCTGCTTGTAGAAGAATTTATCTGATCCCTAGATGTTTTTAGATAATGGATAATATATTACCCGGCCATGACCAGAACGGCTACGGCCAAACAAAATAAAAAAATTACATCCCATCATGGGGTCAAGTAGTCCTACACGACCACCAAGATCGCTATAACACGTTTACCAGGCCTTACAAACAACTGAAAACGCTGGACACCAACCACCATTGATGCTTCTTCGAAGGCAACAGCACGAAGACTTGGTGCAGATACTGCAAACGAACCTCCGATCTATTACACCATCCAATGCCTCCTTCGCCCTGCGCTGAATACCGAACATAGTGTCCACACGGCTTTGGCAACCAAGAACTTCGACAACGCGCCTGCACTGCCGTCGCCGGCCTGAAGAAACCAGGCTAGGTTTTCACCCAGTTATTGATCAACCACGGGCGCTAGTGCCATTGATCACAGAAGTTAGCATTTCTGTCAACAGTTTGGATCTGTAGGCCCGGTTCCAACAGTTTTTCATATGCCTCCATGGATTGTGGTAGATGAAAGTTGTCTTACTTTAGCAAAGCTGGAGAGCTAAGGAAACTTCCATTGCAACCCTCCTAGGTTCCAAAGGTCTGACCAGAAAAGGATGGAGTCACCTTGTTAAACAGAACAAGATGCAATCATCGTAAACTTCTCAAAGAGATTCATTATATCTTTCCACCAGAAAGATCCAACTGAACTACGAGCATGAGGAGGAGTTCCATTTTTTATACAAGAAAGACCAAGTGAGCTGCACCCAAGGCAAATCCTTCTTATTGTAAAATTTATGTAGAAATTTTAGCAATAAAGCATCATTTTGGGTTCTTAGATTAAGGATTCCCAGACCCCCTTCTTCCTTGGAATGGCAAGCATGCTTCCAGGCCACTAAACAACCCCCTTTTTTGCTTAGGTCTCCTCCATTCCAGAGGCAGTGCTTCCAATACTTGTCGATTTGTTTAAGAATTTGAACCGGAATTTTCAGAGAGCAGAGAAAAAAAGGTGTGCAAAGCCGAAAGGACAGACTTAACAATGACTAATCTTCCTGCATATGTCAACAGATTGGTGATCCCCATTAATCATTGCTCCATTCTGGTTAGAATCGGCATAAACTCAGTGACAGGGGGGTCTTGTTGTACCCAGTGGCAAGCCTAGGTATGTAAAAGGCATTTTACCCACTTGGTAGCCAAGCAAAACAGCTAATTCAGTAGCTCTAGAGTCTTCAATATTTATAGGCACCACGTAGGACTGTGAAAGTTGACCTAACCTTGAGGCCTGAATTGGTGGCAAAAGTCTCAAGGATATTCCTCAGCATCTCCAACTGAATTGAATCAACAGGCATAATCACAAGAGTATCATCAGCATACTGAACAATGGGGTAGTCTCCACCAAAGTTAGGGCCCAAAGGATGAGAAAGAGCACCACTTCTAGCAGCCTCATTGAAAAGCGATTGTAGCAAATCAGCTCCTAGAACAAAAAGCAAAGGAGATAATGGATCCCCTTGCCTAACACCTCTCTTGCACTTAAACACTTTGCCTGTGTGCCCATTTAGAAGGACAGAAGAGGATCCAGAAGACAAGATACTCTAAATCCATGAGACCCATTTTTCAGGAAAACCTTTGTGCCTTAGAACAGTCAAGATCAATTCATGCTCAATTTTGTCGAAAGCTTTTTCAAAGTCCAATTTCAGAATGATGATCTCCTTCTTTGATTTATGACATATATGTAAAAATTGAAAGGCCCATGGTAAGCAATCATGGATGGTTCGACCTTGAATAAATCCATATTGATTGGCATGAACAACCGTGAAAATGACCTTTTGAAGCCTGTTTGCCAGGATCTTCGTCAGTAGCTTCAAGCAGTTATTCAGTAAAGATATTGTCCTATAATCATTGACACACTAGGGATTAGCTTTCTTTGGTAATAGGTGATTCCCTGAAAGGACCTTGATGTCGCCTAGAGGGGGGTGAATAGGCGGTTTCTGAAAAATAAAACTTAGCAGCGGATTAGATCGCCGGATATTCCGACACATGGTCGGATATTCCGACACTGACAGAAGGATGAGCACGTGATGCAAAGATTTAGAGCAACTTAGCTAATTCCCTTTGAATAGAAAGGTGGGAAATCATTCAAGGATTCTTTTCCACCTAAGAGCTGCACCACAAACTTCACACACGAGTGGATCAGAGAAAATCTATGAAAGTCAACTATGAACTACCAAGAACATCTGAACTCGAAGATGAACACGAAGAACAACAAGCACAAGGGAGACAAGTGATTTGCTTGCCGAAGTTCACTTCCCAAAAGAAGCTAGTCTCCGTTGAGGTGCCTCCAAAGAGACCGAGTTGAGCCACAACTCTACCCTCCCCCTAGGGCCCAAAAGCCAAGCTAGGGTTACTTACTATGATATCCCCAAAGGGATTGGCTTTACAAACTTTCCGGGGCAAGCTCACATCATTTGCCTCTTTGTCTCTTTTCCACCATTCTTTACAATGCCATAATCTTGAGTCAATCATCATGCAATTTTCACCTTTCTTTGATTATATGAGCAAACAAACAATGAGGCCATATAATTCATTTGCCTCTTGTCTCTTTTCTATATTTCCATCTTTGCCTGTCATTTCTTTACTTTTGCATTCTTCATATAATATGAGCTTGACTTTGTTATTTGCAATAAAATCCTTGGCAAAACTTAACAAACTGTGTAGCCTTTGAATTGTTTGTATCATTCAATCACCAAAACCCACAAGGGGCTAGATGTACTTTCAATCTCCCCCTTTTTGGTGATTGATGACAACACAATTAAAGATTACAAATGATTGGTAAAAATAAGATTTTGAATCTTAAGATATATTGAGTTCCCCTTAAATATGTGCCTTGAATGAAGTACAAATTTTGGCCTCATATGCCAAATGCACATATTTAAGGTCAAGTGTTGGAACTCCCATATATCTTAGCATCCTTGGGGTGCAAGGTGTCAACATAGTATCCATGATGCGCATGACATGTGATGTCACCCAACGAACTAGAGATCAATAATATACCATTAAAGGCATGAATATCACACACTATCATGAGTGGTCCTTAACAAGATACGAACGTGAAATCTATCCTCGCACACATCACACAAATGAGAAATCTTATATGTCTCCCCTTACCCCCCATTAAAACAACAAGTCACAAACATATCTTTCACTTACACTCTCCACCAAAATCTCTCCCCCTTTGGCATCAATCTCCAAAAAGGTCTCTCTCCACCAAAGGAAGAAATTTAAGGTAGAGAAGTGAAGGCAAGAGTGGGGTAATGGTTCATCACATAGGATTTCTCCCCTATTCATTTTACCAAACAAAGTATTAATTCCTCAAGTCAAGATTTTGATAAAATAGAATATTTAGCTCATACCTCATTGAGATGTTATTTCAACACGAGACAAATCCATGTCATCACTACTACAAGAGGTATCAACCAAATATCTATAAAATTCTCTAGTCTCCACCAAAAGACAAACTTGTGGTGTGACTCAAGGTTTTACAAACACATGCACACACTAGCATATTAGGGATAATACAAGAGTTTCACGGAGCAATATACCTTTGCACTAAACCTCACAATATTCATCAAGCTCAAGATGTGCATTAGTTAGAATTGTTGTCTTGATAGGATTTGCATACTTTATGTCAAACCAAGTACATCAAGGTCCTTTCATGGTCTTTCCAATTCGTATACCAAGGACATGCTCAATAAGTTTGACATAAAGTATGCAAATCCTATCAAGACAACAATTCTAACTAATGCACATCTTGAGCTTGATGAATATTGTGAGGTTTAGTGCAAAGGTATATTGCTCCATGAAACTTTTGTATTATCTTTGCACATCTAGGCCCTAATATGCTAATGTGTGCATGTGTATGTAAAACCTTGAGTCACACCACAAGTTTGTCTTTTGGTGGAGATTAGAGAATTAAGGTCCTTTCAATTGGTATCAGAGCCGGGGCTCTCAATTCCGGGCTTAACCGCCTTGAGAGA
>OAMR01000356.1:935671-947372 GCA_900205405.1 Echinochloa crus-galli | reverse complement strand
ATATGTGCCTTGAATGAATTACAAATTTTGGCCTCATATGCCAAATGCACATATTTAAGGTCAAGTGTCGGAACTCCCATATATCTTAGCATCCGTGGGGGTGCATGGTGTCAACATAATATCCATGATGCGCATGACATGTGATATCACCCAACAAACTAGAGATCAACAATACACCATTCAAGGCATGAATATCACACTCTATCATGAGTGGTCCTCAACAAGATACGGACGTGAAATCTATCCTCGCACACATCACACAAATGAGAAATCTTATATGCCTCCCCTTACCCCCCATTAAAACAACAAGTCACAAACATATCTTTCACTTACACTCTCCACCAAAATCTCTCCCCCTTTGGCATCAATCTCCAAAAAGGTCTCTGTCTCTCTACCAAAAAAATTTAAGGTAGAGAAGTGAAGGCAAGAGTGGGGGTAATGGTTCATCACATAGGATTTCTCCCCTATTCATTTTACCAAACAAAGTATTTAATTTCTCAAGTCAAGATTTTGATAAAATAGAATATTTAGCTCATACCTCATTAAGATGTTATTTTCAACACGAGACACATCCATGTCATCACTACTACAAGAGGTATCAACCAAAAATCTATAAAATTCTCTAGTCTCCACCAAAAGACAAACTTGTGGTGTGACTCAAGGTTTTACATACACATGCACACACTAGAATATTAGGGCCTAGATGTGCAAATATAATACAAGAGTTTCATGGAGCAATATACCTCTGCACTAAACCTCACAATATTCATCAAGCTCAAGATGTGCATTAGTTAGAATTGTTGTCTTGATAGGATTTGCATACTTTATGTCAAACTTATTGAACATGTCCTTGGTATACAAATTGGAAATACCATGAAAGGACCTTTATGTACTTGGTTTGACACATATGATCATCTATATCTTGAGTTGCTAGATTTTTGAATCCAATAGAAAACATCAACTCAAGAGATACCAATTGGAATGACCAAGATATAGCACTCAAGCCCGAAGGAGTCCTCGGAACAATATTGTTCTGACCCATGTCCCATCCTCTATAAATTTGTTGAAGCCCATTTCAACCTTGATCTTGGGTCTTTTGAGGTTTGATTTCATCAATGGCCAATTTATTCATCAAGATCTCCCATGGCTTGTGCTTGATTAATGTGAAATCCAATTGCTATTCCTTGTTGTCAACACCTTGATGCACTCACAAAGACAAGAAATGGCATCAATTTGCACAAGCTCTAGTTTCACATTTAGTGACCCTTGAATGTGGAAGACAAGTGAGTCACTAAATGGTGAAACCTCATAATATAGAATAAATCCCCCTTTTTCTTTATAGTGCATACAAATGTATGTAGATGGCCGGCATACATGCACTTCTAGGTCAAACAAGGGAATTTAAGCTATATTATTGAGAGTAGCTACACAATAGTTAAGATTGCAATCCAATTGAAACCGACGGATACTTTTACCAATTTGGATTGAATAGAGGTAGCATACTCTTGAGAAACCCATTCTCACTAGGAGACTACAAGCAAAACAAACTTTGTTTCATTTTCTCCCAAGTGAAGCCATGATGGATCAAGTGACAAGTATTGCTTTCAATTCACTTGATATTTCCATCCTCATTGTTTGATTGGGATCAACGAATCAAATCTCCCCTTGATCTACTATTATCTCTTTTCTTAACACATTGTTCCATACAATCAAGTGAGCTTGTTCTTATTTCAAGTTTACTTCATTTGGTCCAAAACATGATTTCAATTGAGATGATACCAATTAGACAAGAATCAAGCTTTGAACCTTGAATCAATTGTTATAACTTGAACCTAATCTTGAAATAACCTTCATGCATCACTTCAAAAAGAGAGAGCAATTAAAACCACAAGGGGTAGTTTCACAAATAATGATCCTTTGGATACAGAAGGCAAGGAAGGTGTCACACCCAGGTTTACACAGAAACCTGAATGCTACTGTATGTGTGCCCAGGAAGTCCACAGAACACATACAGCTTACAAAAATGGTATTACAGAGTTCACAATGCTCGAATAAAATGTTTACATCAGAGTTTGACACAAATAAGTAAATAACACAGCGGAAGTCTATTTATTAACTCTCTCTACTAAGCGGAGCCGCAGTCCACAGGGACTCTTACTGGTTGACCACAGCTTAGTAAAAGGGCAGATCCTCCGGGAACTCAGCAGCAGCCACATCATTATCATAACCATCTGTTACACGTCCGGGATTTTGTTGAATAGCAGCAAGTGTAAGTAAAATAACTACTTAGCAAGTACAACACGGATTATGAAGGCTCAAAGTAAGGCTAGACACGGCTGAACTGCATTAGCACTTTTAGTTGATTCATTTTAACATAATCCAAAGTTACTACAATAGTATGAATCCCAGTTGTAACCCAATTAATAAAGTAGAAGTGAACATTAAACAGTAATAAATATCACCAGCTTCTAATCAAAAAGGATCCAGGCCGCTCGTGACCCTGAGCAAGGCTATCATGATAGATTGTACACTATGCAGAGGTTTCGCCCTTTACCCACCAGTCGCGTAAAAGCTCAAACGAACTTTAAACCCAACCACGCATGTCAACACTACCGAGGTGTGACTGCATAGGGATGCTATGAGGATTTTCACAAGACACCCTAACAAGTCAGTAGCCACTATGGTAACAAAGGTGCATAGTTCCGAGGCACCGAGATTGACTTACGCTCAGGGCGCACCATAAGGGGGTCAATGGCGTCCGGAGCACGGGCACGCATGCCAAGCAAGGCGCGACGTGTGGAGCTCGCAGGCGCTCCCAACACGGGACTTTGTCTAACAAGACATAGCCGACGGGTCTGCCGTCCTCGGTGGATCAAAAACTATGCCTAGCGCCTTGTTCCCCATAGCGCCGTTGGCCCCATCGATAACCACTGACAAGCTAGAGAAGTACAAGTTACTATTCCAAGACCAGAGCCATTATAGTTCTAGCAGTGGCGGTTGCCGCTTTTAGAACCAGTCCTTACGGAGAGACACTAGGGCCAAGCACGCAGCGTACGCCCTAGCTCTCTTATTCAAGTTGCTAAAAAGCAACTTTTACCATTAACATTGAAGTGAACCATTAAGTCATTATTAACAGTTAAGCAAAGGTGACAGTAGCTGCGCCTAGCAAGTATCTACCATATGCATAAACCCAGGTGATCAAGGTATAGGATAAACAAAGCTAGGTATATCCTTAATAGGAATAAATTAGACACATGCGTATGCAGTAAATAATGTAAAGGTGGTGTTTAGGTAGCAAGGATTGTCCGTGCTATACTTGCCTTTATCCAACAAAGATGGATGCTGCTGCTGCTGCTGTTGGTCTTGCGGGTACGGCTCCTGGACGTCCTCGTACTCGAATTCCAAAGCTACCGGCTCACCGACTAGACTCGAGAAGCACCACACAATCATCCACACAAACCAGTACATGCAACATATTTAACCTATTAGAACAGTACATCAAATAGTGGAAACAGCACAAAAGGAGGCTATAAATCTATTCTAAGCTGCAGGGGCTTATTTGTGAAAAATAGAGGACCTATATGTAATTATACGTAAAACGGTGAGGGCTAACGTGCAAAAGAGCAGGGGCTGGACGGCGCGCGCTAAAAGTTAAAAGCTCAGGGGGATTTTCGTAGAAAACAGGACCTGGATGCAATTATTTTTGAACTGCTCAGGACCGCGGGTTGATTTTGGGAAAAGTGGGGGTCTCTTTTGAAAGAAACCAAGGTTGACCGGTACGAGTCGACTTTGACTCGGGCTGGGGGCTATTATGGGCCATTGGATCTGGATCCAACGATCCAGATGGGATCGAGCGGGGGGAGGGGCTGCCGGCGGCGGCGTGCGGCGGCGCTGCCACGCCGCTGTCTCTTATACACATCTAGATGTGTATAAGAGACAGAGATTAGTCTTGAAAATTTACTTTCATAAAAATATACATATATAAATTTTTAAGAAATATTTTTATAGAAAAAGACTTCTTATCGGATTTATGAGCAGGAAGCACAGGCGGCCCGCGACGGTGGCCGGCGGAGACGCGCAACGGTGAGCAGTGGCGGCGGGGTCTCGAGGCGCGGGAGTTAGTGGGAAGTGGCTCAAGACCTTCTTTACCTTGGCGCGACGCTGCGGCGTGGTCCGGAGCAGACGGGGAATCGCTGGCGCCGGAGATCGATGGCGCGGCTGTGGAGCTCCGTGGCGGCGGTGCTGAGCTCGGGTGGCGGCTAGGGTTCGCGCGAGGGAGGAAAAGCACATGACAGTGCGGCGGCTTGGCTTATATGGGCGCAGGGGTGGTGGAGCCTCGGCGTGCGGGCCGGCCGCGGCGGAAGCGCTCGGCCGCGCCATTACCGGGGGAAGAAGAAAGGAAGGTGGGAGGGGTGGCCGACAGGTGGGGCCCGGGCGGCAGGGAGAGAGAGGGGGAGGCAGGCTGGGGCGAGCTGGTGCTGGGCCGAGCGGGGAAGATGGGCTGCGAGCGGGGGAGTGCTGGGCTGAGCGGGAAAATGAGGGAGGGGCAAAGCCGAGCCAACAGGAAAGTCCAGGGGCCAAAAGTGAACTCTTCTCCTAGCAACTTTTCTAGGGCTCCAAACAAAATAGTTCAAATGCGAATTTAAATTAGATTTAAATTCTTATTTGAACTACACTCAAACAAAACACAATGCAACCAGCATGAATGCAACAAAATGTTTCTAATCTTATATTTGATTTTAATTTCCAGAAATTTTATATTTAGCCTATATTAATTATGAGCGATATATTAAATAAACAATTAATTACTAAAAATTTTAAAAAGGCTATTTTAGGGTGTTACAGAAGGTAATTGGATCACTTATTCATGAAACCTCATAATATAGACTAAATTTCCCCAAAAGATAGCACACACACATATATGGTGGAAACAAAATTATGTGCACTATTTGACATTTAAGTCACAAGGGGAATTTAAGCTATGTCATGAAAGATAACTAGATAAATATGAGGCATCAAACTAATTGAAATAGAGGTAAGGATGACATACCTTCGAGGATGTTTTAATCTTTCCGTAAGACTGAATGCACATTCCACTTGAAAACAAGCTAGTCTTGAAAACAAAAAACATAAGACAAGCTCCCCCTAAATGTGTGCATCCAAGTATTTAAATTACTATAGACATGCACAAGTTCATTTAAGACTCAAGAGGAGTCTATCCTATATTTTGGGTCATGACACAAAATATGGAATGCAAAGAAAAATACTAGTGCCAAGAAACACTTACAACCATGATATATCATGTAGATTGCTACTTTATTGAGAATGAAAACCTTGCAATCTACCATATGTTAGTTGTTCTTATATGTTGAGGCTTCTAGAACGTGAATAATTTATGACTCCAATAGAGTTGAGTTGATTCTTCACACTTGGCTCTTGAAATTCATTAATATCTTCATTTGTGAGCCAACTCTTCAATTCCCTCAAACCAACTCTTCACATGAATGAATATCCATTGAATAGTTCTAGATTGACTTACTTGGTTTGAAGTTCACAAGAATATCACAATTCACCGAGAGAAAGATCCAATTGATATCCATCACATTTCTTATCTTTTTGTTAATAACCAAAAACCACAATCCAAAACATTGGAAGAGGTAAAGATTTTTCTTGCATGGATATCACCCCAATATACATCCTCAAGTTCTTATTTTACCTTAAGTGGCTACAAAAGGCACAAAAGAGTAAATTGAAAAAGAACTTGAGATTTGAGATTTTGAGATTACCATTCCATTTGTATATCATCATGAGTAATGTTGATGGAATGATCTCTTATTATACACTTGATACTTCTTGGATAAAGTACTTGGTGTGGATATCTAAATTTAAGCCAATATAGATACCGGAGAGTTTGGTTTACCACCATACCTCCGACCAAGCAACCATTTTCTTGATGGCTTGTGATAAATTGAAGCATTGCACATTCAAGATTCATCTTGCATTCCTAGTCCTTTGTTTACCTAGAGAAACTCACAAACAGACCAAAAGGTAATGTTCATAAATTTTGCAAATTGTGAACTAAGAGTTAGTACCCTTTGTTGATATGATCATTTGATGGTCAATGGGTTGGTTTTGGATCATCCTTATGTGCAGCTTTTTATCAAGTGAACATTTCATGATGTTTATGAAAGTTACTTCTACTTGATATCTTGTGTCAATTTAGGGCTGTTCATGCATGTCCAAGATCCATCTCGAGTCATTTCTCCAAATGATATTCACATTGGAATAACTTCTTGCATTATTGTTGACCGGCCTCTTGAGTTGAAGATTTGCAATGAAAACCCATCTTTGATTTCTTTTCTTCAACTCAATCACTCTCAGATTCAATGTTGGAACTGGAATATCCAATGAGCGAGTGACTAGATGTTCCGATAGAAGATAATTTGAAAGGCTGAGCAGGGTTTGTTGGAGGAAACCAGGAAATTCTGGAGTTGTTGGAGGTTCCGACACCATGTCAGAAGTTCTGACAAACCAAAAAAAATAGCAGTTGTAACCCTTCTTTTTTTGTGTGTGGATCATATGGTTATTTCTCCTGCAGCAAACATAAGATAATGCTCTACTAGAGAGCCATCAAAAGAATCATAGGACATTACGCATATAGTTTTCTCAAATTAACTTATCCATGCTCAAGTTCTCATGATTACAAAAATGCGAACAACTAATGTCTACACAAGGCTACTTGGCTAGATTGCACAAGATAGGATAGTTGTTACCGAGATGTCTTTGAAGATTGAGATATGTCAAGAATTTACACACATGGCACTTCTTTCAATTCATCATGAGAAAACCCAATATGATAGAATTCTAAGATGATATATCCAATGAGTTTCCTCTTAAGGAAGCCAAGATCTTCAATACATCTCCAAGTACCTAATTAGCTTATCAAGCACATTTTGGTACCCAAACCATGTTGGGTCCATGAGGGTTAGTCACACATGATTTAGTCACCCAAGTGGCCTTTGTGCTAGCAAGAGATGAACCAACCACCATAGTAGCAAAACTACCATTCTTGGGATTCCTAAACAAAACATGATCAATTGAAGAGTTAAGCTTAGAAATGTTACCCATGGGACAATTCTTAGCAATATGCCCCTTTATCCGGCAAGTATAGAAAATACGGTGCTTGTCCTTGTATGATGTGTTCTCATCTTGCTTCTTGCTTGATTTCTTGCTGGTGAGCCTCTTACTTGATGACATGAGACCTTCATTCTTCATGATGTGGCATGACACAAACTTATGACCCTTTGCATTGTGACCATGACACTTCCTCTTGCTTCTTCTTGTTCTCTTCTTTGGAAGTGTGACATTGTCATCAACTTTGTTGCAACACATAGAGGCATAGTGTCCCAAGTCGAAACACTTGTAGCACTTGACATGAGCCATCTTCGTTTTCATTTGTTGATTCTTGCTCATATTAGTTGCTTCTTTCTCAAAGGAGCAATCTCTCATATTGTGACCCTCTTTCTTGCACTTGAAGCAAGTAATGGAGAGCTTGCTCTTCTTGTCACTTTGTCCCTTTATGTTGTCATTGTTGAACTTGTGATCTTTTTGATTGCACAAGATGCTTCGCACGGTTGACCACTTCTCAAGCTTGTTCACCATGTTTTCATGGTTATCTTGAGAAGGTTGTGAATTGCATTTGTCCTTCAATCGGATCAACTCCTTATTGAGCCTCTCAACTTCTTTCTTGAGCTCACCATTTTGTTTGCAAATAAGATCATCACAAGTTTCTACAAGAACATGGTCAACACAAAGACTATTTGCTTGAGAGCAACATATGTTAGCACAAGTTAATTTATTTTGAACATGTGAGCATGTGAACTTGTGCATTTGAGGTTGATAGGATTTTATCGTTGTCACCATTACCTCATGAGCTACTTCTAGCATGGCATGCGAGTCTACGAGCTTTTCATGATGACACATGAGCTCATCATGATTTTCTTGCAAAGATGCATGCTTGCTAGTGAGCTTCTCGAGTTGAACTTTGAGCTCATGGTTTGACTTCTCTAATTGAGCCACATAAGAGGTAGAGTTAGTCACACATGTTTGCTCAATTGAAAACTTTTCATACCTTTCTACCAAAGTCACATGAGAACTCTTTAGTTTCTCATGCTCTTTGGTTAAAGCATTTAACTCTTTTATCTTCTCGATGAGGAGTTCTTCTTTCCGCTCATGAGTTCCTTCTAGATCATCATAATCAACCACTCTTTTCTACTTCATTTTGCTTTCATCCATGAGACACTCATTGGCTTTAGCAAAAGAAAATGAGCAACGTGGTGAGGTTGATTCTTCATTTGGTCGACATCGGTCACATGTTTCTTCTTCCTTCAAAATGTTAGTCTCACAAGTACAAAGTGAAGTAGAAGCATAACATGAGTGGCCATGTAACCTACTCACCATTTCATTACCTTCTATTGACACAAGTGTTGGTGAGAAGGTTGATGCAAAAATATCATCTTGACCATTTGAAAAAATCATCACTTGATGCTCTTCATTTATTCTTGATGATGTTGAGCACTTCTCAAATGATTCCTCCAATATGAGATCTTCATCATCACACTTGTACTTTTCATATCTTTCTTTGAGTGTGGTCCAAATGAGATGAGCATCCATAGCCATATCATTGTCACCATCATAATCAATGATGGAATCTAATACATCTCTACTCAAAGTACGAAATAAGACATTAGTAGCTTGGGCATTAAGTTGCAAATAGTTCTCTTCCTCTTTAGATAAGTTTGACCAATCAACACATGGAGGAGAAATACTAACATCTACAATCCGCTCGATTTGAGGACCCATGGCCCTAAAAACATTAAGCACACTAGTCACCTCTTAATGCATTCGATAAAAATGTTTTTAAAATCTTTTTACTACCTGAGCTCTCGTTTTTACCCGAAGCTCTTTCCCTCCTTGTTTTCACCGCATCTCCTTGAAAGGACCTTGATGTCGCCTAGAGGGGGGTGAATAGGCGGTTTCTGAAAAATAAAACTTAGCAGCGGATTAGATCGCCGGATATTCCGACCCTTTGTCGGAGATATTCCGACACTAACAGAAGAATGAGCACGTGATGCAAAGATTTAGAGCAACTTAGCTAATTCCCTTTGAATAGAAAGGTGGGAAACCGTCCAAGGATTCTTTTCCACCTAAGAGCTGCACCACAAACATCACACACGAGTAGATCGGAGCAAATCTATGAAAGTCAACTATGAACTACCAAGAACATATGAACTCGAAGATGAACACGAAGAACAACAAGCACAAGGGAGACAAGTGATTTGTTTGCTGAAGTTCACTTTCCAAAAGAAGCTAGTCTCCATTGAGGTGCCTCCAAAGAGACCGAGTTGAGCCACAACTCTACCCTCCCCCTAGGGCCCAAAATCCAAGCTAGGGTTACTTACTATGATATCCCCAAAGGGATTGGCTTTACAAACTTGCCGGGGCAAGCTCACACGAGTTGCGTGCTCGCCGGACGCCTAGCCATCTAGGAGCAAAAACTCCTAGAGTAACAAACGCGAGTAGATGGCCGAGGATGCTTCAAATGCTCAATAGTTGGAGTTGATGCTCACCCACACACAAATCCAAGAACTCACTCAAATCCCTTCTCAAATCTTGCAAGGATTGGCTCTAGGGAGTTGAGGGAGTGAAGGGGATGCTCAAGAGAGTGTTCTATGCAAGTGTGGTTGACAGCCAAATGAGGAGGGTGCGTGGGAGTATAAATACTCGACCCCCAAAATCTAACCGTTATGCTGTCTGCGAGATCTGACCCAGATACTCCGACCCCTGGCCGGAATACCTTGCTCCAGAAATGAACGTGAAACTTTGTCCCTGATTCTGTACCAGGATACTCCGGGACGACCCTTGATACTCCGAGAACCCCCAAACCCGAAGGGGTACCCGGAACAAAAATGTTCTGGCCCTGTCCCGGATATTCTTGCTCCAGAAAAACAGCAAGAATAAACAAGAACATAGTGTGTTCGTGAGTGCACTTGTGTCTCTCATAGGTACTTAGTTGGATCTCTTTGAGCATTAAAACATCCATGGCTTGATCAACACGCATCCCATTGATAGTACGGCGTTACCTATATACTCAAGATCAAAGATAAAAACTATATCAACCCTTGAGCTTCAATGTCTTCATCATGTTGCTTTTCTTCAATATGACACCTTGAGGGTTTGCTAGCATTCTTGTTTCTTGAGCATACCATCCAAGAACTAGTGACTTTGGATTTATCGGCCAATATGGCGAACACTCAACTTCATATCCATTTATAAGTCACTTCAATATATGATTCATCAAAGATTAGATGCATTGCATAGCTTCACTTGGTGAGGCTTGATTTGTGCCTCGGAATCAAACCAAGTACTAGCTTCCTTCACCCTAGCAAAGTCCTTCGGTCACAAGACAATTCTTGCCCTTCTCCTTGCTTAGTTCCTCGTCACTAGTCCTAGCTTGACCCCTTCACCCTATCTTGCCAACTTTAAGTTTAGCTTTGCCTTGCATCTAAATGATGTCACACCCCAAAATTTTCGAATTTTGGGATGTGAACTTTTCAACATAATTAATACAATAATTTTCTCAATTTTCTAAAATTTTCCAAGATTTATGAAGTTCACAGGGAATTTAGTGTAGGAAAATATTATTCTCTAAAATAAAGAATTTAAATCAATGTAGGAGAAAATGTTTTTCCCAAATTTAGTAATTAATTTGCTCTTTTGTTGAAGTGCTCATAATTAATATAGGCCAAATAAATATTTTCTGAGAATTAAAATTAAATATAAGTGTTAGAAACATTTATTGTTGCATTCATGCCGCTGCATTGTTTTTGTATTGCTCGTGATTCAAACGAGAATTTAAATTTATTTAAATTCAAATTTGAATCACTTTGTTTGGAGCCCTAGATTAATTGTTCAGCCCATAGTTCACTTTCCCTCCCTAAACTTTCCAAAAGTCCGCTTTCGCTCCTTGAACTTCCGGCCCAAATCCTTTTTCCCCCTCCCCCTTTTCCTTTTCTTTCCCTATTTTTCCGGCCCACTATTTCCTTTCGGCCCGGCCCGCTCACTCTTTCTCTTTTCTTTCTTTTTCCCGCGCGGGCTCCCGGCCTCTTTCACTTTCGGCCCAGAAGCCGGCCCGGCTTGGACTCCCCCGCCCCCTTCTCTCTCTGACGCTCCGGCCCCACCTGGCAGCCGCCCTTCCCCTCCCTTTCCTTCCCTTTCCTCTGCTCGCTCGCCGCCGTAACCGCCGCCGAGGATTTCGCAGCGCCGCCGCCCTTGGGCCCGCACGCCTAGGTCAGGATTGAGCCTACAAATGTGGCCAACCCCCTCCCCGATCCCATCTCGCCCTCGGCCCCCAACCCTAGCGCCGCCGAGCTTGAGCAGCGCCGCCGCACGCCGTCAGGCTGCCTTGGTGCGACTCCCGGCCGGCCACCACCCCGATCGGACCGCCAAGAGGTACCGAAGCTCATCGAGCATCTCCCTCTCCTTTTCCCGCTCTAAGCTCCGCTAATTTCTGGTCTCCGTCGCAGCGCCGCCGAGGCAGACCGAAGCTCCGCCGCTCGTCGTCCCGCCACACCGCCGCATCTCCGACCAATTCTTCACGCCAGAAGAGATGTGTATAAGAGACAGGTACTACACAATCTAA
>OAMR01000356.1:897213-926260 GCA_900205405.1 Echinochloa crus-galli | reverse complement strand
GCCTGTTGTAGTCATAACAACAAAGCCTCTCTTATTTTAGAAATAATTGCCGTGCAGTTTCTTGTACTTCTTGCTCTTCCAAACAAATTTTTGGTGCACCAATATTGAGGTGAAATAAGCTCATCCTTGCAACTACACAACAGGTAACTTTGTCATAGTGCACCTGATTTTAGGAAGTAACTTTTCGATATTCCACATTGCTAAGGAAGTAACCTCACTGTTTTTGCATGGTAAAGGAAAGTAACTTATCCATACATAAAGTCAGTAGCTATAAAATCCAGTGCAGAAAATATAACTATGATTGATTTCTGTTATGCAAGAAGTAACTAGTTTATTTACTTTATATGCAAAGTAACGGAGTAAATATATTTTAGGCTAATGCCACTGTGCAATATGGAATTTCTTAGTTGCAACTTGCAACTCTATAATTTTTCTGAGTTGAGGATTGCATTTAAAGCTTGCTGCAATCTGTTTGGTAGGGGCTGTGATATAGAGGTTGTTGAGTTTTGAGAACTGGAACGAGAAAGTAACTTATCAATAGATTGCACAAGAAATAAAGTAACTTGTCACTAATTTGCATAATGGAGGAACCAATTTAAGAACCCCCTATGGTGGACTCCGTAGGCGTAAGTCAATCTCGGTGCCTAAGGTCTCACCACCTTGTATTACTGCAATGGCTACTGTCTTGTTAGGGTGTCTTGTGAAAAGCCTCGTAACGTCCCTATGCCGTCACACCTCGGTAGTGTTGATGTGCATGATTGGGTGCAAAGTTCCTTTGAACTTTTACGCGACTGGTGGGTAAAGGGCGAAACCTCTGCAGAGTGTAAATCTATCATGATAGCCTTGCTCAGGGTCACGAGCGGCCTGGATCATTTTTGATTAGAAGATGATATTTATTTGTGCTTAATGTCACTTACACTTCATTAATGTGGGTTACAACTGGGATTCATTCACTTGTAGTAACTTGGATAATGTTAAAACGAACCAAATAAAAGTGCTAATGCAGTTAAGCCGTGTCTAGCCTTTTTGAAGCCTTCATACACCCGTGCTATACTTGCTAAGTAAGACATTTACTTACACTTGCTATTATTCGACATTCCGGGATGGGTAACAGATGGAGTGCTACTAAGCTGTGGTCAACCAGTCGGTGTCCCTGTGGTCTGCGGCCTCGCCTTGGAGTTGAAGATTAGACTTCCGCTGCGTATGTACTAACTCTGATTTAAACTATTTTTATTCAAGCATATGTACTCTGTCTATCATATTTGTTAGCTGTATGTGTTCTGTGGACATCCTGGGCACACATATAGCAGCACTTCGGGTTTATATAAAACCTGGGTGTGACATGTGACACTCGGGAGCGGCGCGGGGCTGGTGCCTGAGCGGGAGAGGAGGAAGGCGAGGCGGAGCGAGAGGGAGCAGACGGACCAGAAGGCGAGCTTGGAGAGGAGAGACGCCGGCGTGGGGTGGTGGTGGCGCGGTGGCTCCGTCCTTTTCACGGGCGCAGCCGGGTTCGTTGGCTGCCACGCGGCCGCCGCACTGCCCCGCCGCGGGGACGGCGTGCTCGGCCTCGACAACTTCAATGACTACTATGACATTGCCCTCAAGTGAGACCGTGCCACGCTCCTCGCCAGCTCGAGCGTTTACGTCATCGACGGTGAAATCGCGGACGCCAATCTACTGGCCAAGCTGTGGTCATGTACCAGAGGTGGTGGCCGGCGGCGCGAGGTGGTGGTGGGGCAGCGGAGGGGACGGGAGGCACAGGACGGGGTCGAGTCGATTTATGGAGGCAGTGGAGGTAGGAGGCGTGCGGCTGGGCTTCAAGGTGCGTGTGAAGGCAAGGGGGCGCCGGTTGGCCTTCGAGGTGCGGGTGCGGCTGCCACGATGGGGAGGCGAGGGGGTGCCGCGGTGGGAGGGGAGAGGAGGTGGGTGGGATGACGTGGCATACCTCAGATACCACTGATCCATCTTCTAAGGTCAAGCTAGCAATGTAATGATTCCTGTAAGAATATGTAGCCATTGCCTGAAAGACTTTGGTGTCTTCATCCCCAAATTTGACCCATCTCGCGGTGTTTCTTTGTCGCCAATAGATTCTCTTAGCCTCAAGGACCTTAAGAAGATGTCTCTTAAGAATCCATCTGAATCCCCTCTCTAGGATGCTCAAGTGTCTTTGCTCCTCTAGGCCATCCAACATGGCCAAAACAAAATTGTAGTTATTAATTTGTCTACCCAAATTCGACAGGCCCTTGCTCCACTGCTTTAGGCCCTTTCTTGTTTGCTTAAACTTGACTGAAAGGGTTTTTGCTGCATTGGCAAAGAAAGGTGTAAACTGCCAATGAAGCTCCACTACTTACAAGAATCCAACAAAATTGATCCAGTAATTCTCAAACTTGCATGAATTTGCCTTGGGGATGCTAGTGGCAATTTTAACAACATAGGGCACATGATCTGAAGTAGGTCTGCTCAACACTTGGACTGAAGTGTTTGGGTAGCTGTTTGCCCAACTGGACGATGTGAAGACCCAATCCAGTTTTTCTAGTAGTGGGTCATCTTGCATATTGCTCCAAGAAAAGTGCATGACCTGGAAGGGAATCTAAGCTAAATCCAGTTGTTGAATCAAGTTGTTAAAGGCTAGCGTATCAGTTGTACTCCCTCCATCTCTATTCCTGTCGTTGAAGTCCCCTAAAAGAATCCAATCCTCAATATTGGAAGTGTTGAAGTTTTATAACCAAAACATGGAAGCAGCTTTCTCAGGTGAAGAAGAAGGGTCATAGATGTTGGAGACATGAAAAGATTTGCCACTCATGGAACAAGTGAGTTTGACTACTATGGAATAGGAATTGACATCAATCAGTTCACCATGAAATCTATTAGCATTCTAAATAAGCACTAGACCACCAGACGCACCCAAAGAGGGGGAGAATTCAAATTGATTGAGATGCCTCGGCAGAACCTTCTCATATAGGCTAGATCCAATAGCTCACGCTTAGTTTCTTGCAAGCAGACAACAGTGGCTGAACATTCACAAATTTTATCCCTTACTGCATCCCATTTTCCCTGGGAATTAATCCCCTGACATTCCAGACAAGAACATTGATCAACCTTCTAGTATTCATGATTCAAAACTTGGAAGTGAAAGCAAGCCTGACTGGAACAGAACCAAAATAACAGTAGCACAAATAGATGAACCGAACTAGATTAGGATGTCTCCCAGACACAAAGCAGCAAAAGTTGTAAAGGGCACAACCCACCAAAACAACCCTGACAGATTGGAGCCACAAACTAAGATTGCCAACACAAGCAAAATGAAGAGAGACAGGCCCCTCTGGATGCACAACATCACACACTAAAAGCCTACTTGATGTTTTCCTTATCATCATCAACTTCTAAGAGAGAAGTTGCAAGCATAGCCTCAGGCTGCATCTGAAGGGAGCATGTCGCTATTCCTTGGATGTCTTCCACTGTCATGAAGGGCGCCACCTCCATGTCTGTAGCAGCCAGCCTCTCATAAGGGTTGGGGAAGTTCACTACCTCATCGGTGCTGGCTTGATCACGAAATCCACCCAAGTCCTTGTTAAGCCTCTTGCTGCGCTGGAGGAAGGCAGGGTCGAGCGGCTCTTTCAGCTTGCGGCCGCGTCGCTTCCTTGGGGTGGACTGCAGAGGCCCTTAGGTTTCCTTGAGCTCATCCTCCTCATCATCGGTGTATGGCACTAGGGCCAGGCTAGGAGGAGGCAGAGCAAGCCCGATCACCGGTGCAGGCACCAACAAAGTCTGATCAAGAGTGATCATGGCCAGAAAAAAGAGAGTATCACCATCATTGATAAAATGGTGGGATAATAGTGTCAAGATTCATGTCCAACATGGATAACTGACCAAAAGATTGAAATGCTGAGTGGATGGAATTGGGCAAATGAGTTTAAAGAGAGTGATCACCTCCTTAGGAGCAGGTGCAGAAGCATTCACAAGGATGATTTCCAGAGCTCTAGGCTGCAACTCCACCTCTGCATCATCATTGTTCCCAACAGACATGTCCTCATCTCGGCCCCCCTCATGGTCAATCATAGTAGCGTCACTGACCAAAGATTCCCCACCATTGTCTTGTGGAGCTTCTGGGTTCAGCCCCATCCAGCGTGGAGCCTTAGGAGGGAGTGGATGAAGGAAACCATTCATTGGGGGGGAAGTGATCCTCATCTGCTAACAGAATAGCATCCTTGTGCTTTAAAGCATACACCGGGCAAGTCCAGGATTTAGCATAGGGAGGAAGACCAACAGTGACCACCACATCATGGGGAATCTGAACATCATCATGGAGATGAAACCTTGGCCACTATCCGAGCTTGATTGGAGGTGTCATGCCACTAACTGAGAACCCAAAACCTGCCACTGCTTTGGAGATAGTTGTATTGCTACGAGCGTCATTTGGAAATAGCATCAGCATCACCCAAGCTTCACTATCCATATCATGAAAGCACACATTGTCTCCCTCGTCATGCTTGATGAATCTAAGCTGATACTAACCAAACTCCAGGATGCGATCAAGGAAGCGCTCGCGCTCTGCAGGGCTACTGAATCTCACAAAGCGTCTCCGATGGGTGAAGGTTGTACCTCAGCAAGGCGCACTCGGTGAGCATCGACGAAGGACTCCTTCAAAGCCTCCGCCATCGGCTCAAAGTCCTCGTTGTACATCTCCATGCACCCACTGATGTAGGCATGGAAGCGGCGAGGAGGATCAGCTGGGTTGTAGGGGATGACCTCGAATCCGCGGGGGTAATGAGGGTGAGGATCCATGGCGATGTTCACCATTGTGCCTGGCGACGGTCACGAGGTTGGGGGATTGGTATTGTGCCTCGGGGAAGACAAAGGGGAAGGAGGCGCAATAGTAGATTGGTTGGTGGGTTTTAAAGGAACTAAGCCAGTAGATAACTGAGTCAGTTCGGGATCCTTCCTTCCCACGATGTGTCCATCACGGCTGTTACGGACGGGGCGATAAACTACCTTGCGTATTCTCCAACAAAAACATGCAATGTGACCATATCCAAAAAAAAACTCGACAGCGAATCTCCTGAGAACAGTTGCCTACCAAATGCTTAAAGGAAAGGCAACAGAAACACCGCTGGCCCATGGGATTAATTTTTGCCCACAATAAATCAAGAGCTCCAAGATTTTCTCCTATCCGAGAGTTAGCTTTTGAATTTTGAAAAGCGCCGGAGCGCACAGGAGCTCCGGCAGGATGAACATCATCCCTATTGCCAAGCCGATCAAAAACAGACATCCTCGGCTGGGGTTTAGCGGGCAAGGAGTCTGATGAATTGGCAAAGCTCGTTTGATAGTAGGATGATGGAAACGAGATCCTCCTAAACACCGATGGACATACAAAAGATTTAGCAGCGTCAGCGTACGAACGCTTGCCTTTACTAACAGTATGCCATTGAGCCCCTTGCTCAAGATCCTAGTGCCTTTTCTCACAAATATAATCCGACCCACCATTGCGCCAGAGCATAAAGAATAAAGCGAAATGTTTGCATGAGAAAGAACCAAGACGATGCCAATAGCTTTGGAAGAAACCGAGAAGCAAAACATCCAATTAGAATGATGAACCACATAAAAAACCGATGCATTGCCAGCCAAAACCGATTGCAAGATGAGAGCCTCGAGCAGACATTGAGCCTAAGCGAGGATCGACTGAAAGAAGCCAGAAGGAAGAACTCGAAGCCACCAAGAGGGGGGAGACAGAGGCAGAAGCACCGAACCTATCAACCACGAGTGCCTGGAACTTGTGCCCAGGGGTCAAGTCCAGACGAGGGAGGCTCTCCGTTGAGATCAGTGGGAGCCATCATGACCCTTGTGCACCAGCGTTGGGGAAGGGGACGCCGGGAGAGGAGCCACCGAGGTCGCCACCGAGCTCTCCATCCTCGAGAGGGTTTCTTGGCTATTGCCACGCTACACATGTGCAATGCCACCATTTTGGTTGTCATAGTGGGGGGGGGGGTCGTATCGTAACTTTTGTACAAAATGGATGCCACCATTTTGGTTGTCATAGTTGGGGGGTCGTATCGTAACTTTTGTACAAAATGGAAGCAATATGGTCCTATAATTGAACTAACTAAAAGTCTTGCCTTAGGTGTGACTTTTGGTTGCAATATGTTGACGTAAAATCTGCAGTTCACGCCAAGCACACAGCAAGCCGAATCAGCTGGCTTCACACGTGGCTCGAGCGTTCGGTTCCTGGAAGCGTGCCAGTCAATTTTCCTGAAAACTGACAAAGGAAGATTTAGATATAAAACCTGGAACATGCCGGATGATACCAGACAGTTCCATCTCTACGGCTTACAAAGCCAATTTTGATCGACATATAGCAAAAGACAAGCTATCTGTCGGCAATCCAGGCATTCAGTGTATATTCGGCAAAGCACGTAAGAAGCACACTGCCGACCGCATGACGTCACCATGATGAAAGATCGGTATTTAATTAGATGATCGTTACAATACTTAAATATAACCGATTAACGGGCATAAGGCATGATAAATGTGAAAGCATGATCGTAAATCTCTAATAAACAAGAATGCATAGGTTTAAAAGCACTAGTCTACCGCATGTCTAGGTCCTCTCGAACCCGTCAAGCGTAAAATCAAACAAGTTAATCCACCGCATGATACAACTTGTTTAAAATCACACCACCAACCAAGAATAGATCAATCTACCGCATGATATACTCTAAACGTGGAAGGCTAAAAGCATTCATTATTTAAAACAAAGTTACGAACATGTTTCACTCATTACGGGACTGCCGAATACGACTAGATAGCCGAATCGGGTTCCATGAAGAAGGAACAAGCTTTGTCAATGTTGATAGACCTATCAGATCGATTTCGAGCTCTAATCCACCGGATGATTAGTTCTAAAACGACCCAAAAACCTGCATCTACCGCATGATACCCGGCTCTGTCAAGATCCATACAAAATCAACAAGTTTGAACCCGCGACACGTGGCAATCTAGATTGATTCGAATTCGGCTATGTAAGGAAACGTGATCATGTCTTGCAATGGATCAAAACCGAACCTAATAAATCTAAATTGGGCAAAAAGAGTGTTATATGAATTAAACATAAAGTAAAACCCAAATAACACAAGGTAACTTAATGAATCTATTAGATCTTTGCCAAAATCTAATAGAGCCGATAACTTGCTTCAAGCTAAACCTTAGCCTACCGCATGACTCATGATTTAACAAAGAAGCCTTCTTGAACCAAGCTTAAATCCACCGCATGATACTAAGCATGATACAAGGTTGTCGATACTTACGGAGGTCGACGGATCGATGATTCCCCTCGAAGAATTCGACGACACGACTAAAGACTCGAAAAGGTGGCGCAAGGCCGGGTTGTTGTATGATTGTTCGATCCCTATTACAATCACTATGGGTTTATATTTATACCCTGGTTTTGACACAATTCCTAGTCGATTACGATCACAAAACGTTTATTTCCAAAGAAACACGTTGAAACGCCATATTCATCTCGTATTCTTCATCAAATCGGCTTCTTCCTTATATTCGATCCACGTCATCAAGCTCTCCCCGAATGCTTCCATATCTTTTCTGTGGGCCCGCTCTCTTGCCGAACGATGATGAAACTCCCAACCGCAGAACACCTCTGCCGAATGTTTTGAAGAAGTCCGCTCTGCCGAATGGAATCTTTCTACGGGGCCTGGCCCACTAGTCAGCCTCTTTCAAGTGCCAATTTTTGGTGTTAACACAATAGCGGTGTGTTATTACAACTATATTGGGCTTTGGTTGCAATTATTTGAAGTTATTGCTACGTCACTTTGGAGTTGAAATAGCACTATGTTTTCATTGCAATGATATGATATTATCGCAACTATATTTAAAATGGTTGCTTTTGATTGGTGTTTTTACAACGATTGTTTCATGTTGCATAAATTTCAGTGATGTTGTGATTGATAGATGATTATTGCAACATAAACTCTAATGTAGATGCAATAGCTTATGCCTATTGTAACAACTTTTTAGAGTTGCAAAAACATTCTTTTGTGTTGCAATTGTGATTTTTTATTGCAATGAGAAACCTAAATGGATGCAATAGGATTTCTCTGTTACAACGGTTTTTTGGGTTGCTACAAATGTGTGGCAATGATAATTGAGTGTATATGTATACATACTGCTGAGCCTTTTGATGGATCATATAATTATGCTAAAACTAAGAGTCAATTGTTGATGAAATAGGTATAACCTAATTAAATTACAGTATGTTTTCTAAACAATATGGCAATTTGGATGAATTATTAATCCTCTCCTCTTTTAAATATCTTCAGCGTGACTAAAATGCAAATACTTTTGAAGACCGTTGTTAGACATCATGTCCCAAGAGAGCATACATTTAACTATATTTGACTTGAATGCTTAATTCTAAAAATAGCTAACTCATTTATCTTTTCCGATGTGCAGGTTCTCCATCTACCATTCAAAGGCGAGAACTTTGGCGGCAATGATCCTCACCAGCTAAGGATGATAAGATAAGGTGTGCTAATATGGAGAGAAGAAGTCCATAAAGTGTACTGAAATGCAAAGAAATTAGAAGGCATTGATAAAAATTTAGAAGAGACATCGTCCTAATAAGTAGAAAGGCTATTGTACCCATAAGAGCCCTTTAGAAGGTACAAATGTTGGTTACGCAATATTGAAGTCTGGTTGCAAGAATTTGGGCTAGCAATGTTACGACCAATTTAGTTTTGGAAATTAACTCCTTCTTGGAGTATTTCTCTTCAATGTTTTTTTTGCCTGTTTCATGCTTACACTTGTGTCAATTGTATAGATTTCCAATAATGTTTCATCTTGTTTGTCGAGTAAATAATGTTTGATCTATCTTTTCATCTGTGTAACCCCATCAGAAATTTACAAAGGTATGCAATAATTTTTGGTGCCATCAAATTTGAGGAACTATATTTTCAATCATTGCATGATTGTCTGTAGGCTTCATTAAAATTTTACATGATTTTAACTTTAAAGTTGGAAGCTTCATTAAAATTTATCACAAAACAAAATTATTTCACCCAATTTTTTTCTATTGACGTATGATTTAATTTGCACTATCCGTAGCAACTGGCACATTCATTACATAAACTAGGTGGTACCCGCGCGATGCCGCGGGAATTTCTTAAATAATATTTGAAAACACTAAATTGATTGCATAGCAATATTTTTTTACAAACGACATTATGCATGATTTAAGATTAAATTTGAAAATAGAAACACTAACGTAATTACATGGATACTATTGGTAATAGAAGACCGGTGAATGACATCTACTTTACGAATTTTGTAGCATTGCACTCACAAAACCATGGATGCCATCAAATTTGAGGAACTATATTTTCAATCATTGCATGATTGTCTGTAGGCTTCATTAAAATTTTACATAATTTTAACTTTAAAGTTGGAAGATTAATTAAAATTTATCACAAAACAAAATTATTTCACCCAATTTTTTTTCTATTAACGTATGATTTAATTTGCACTATCCGTAGCAACTGGCACATTCATTACATAAATTATGGTACCCTGCACGATGTCGCGGGAATTTCTTAAATAATATTTGAAAACACTAAATTGATTGCATAGCAATAATTTTTTTGCAAATGACATTATACATGATTTAAGATTAAATTTGAAAATAGAAACACTAAGGTAATAACATGGATACTATTGGTATAGAAGACCGGTGAAAGACCTCTATTGTGCGAATTTTGTAGCATTGCACTCGCAAAGACCATGGATGATATTGGTCGTAGATGATCGATGGATGACATAAATGGATAGTCCTAGTGGATGGATGACGTGGCAAGCTTGCATGTTGAGAGAAATCTGTAGTAGGGAACTAAAACATAGTTTGGTAATAGAAGACCCGTGAATGATATCTACTGTACGAATTTTGTAGCGTTGCATTCGCAAAGACCATGGATGATATTGGTCATAGAAGATCGATGGGTGACATAAATAGATAATCCTAGTGGATGGATGACATAGGAAGCTTGCATGTTGAGAGAAATCTGTAGTGGAGAGCTAAACCATAGTTTTGTACTAGGTGATACCCCGCGCGTTGCGGGAATTTCTACAAAATTTGAAGATGTAATTTAAAGTAGAAACACTAAAATGATTGCCTCGCGTTATTTTTTGCAAACAACAATGTATAGGAAAACACATTCATTTTATTGAGAGAACTACCTAGAAATTTGTAGCATGGTACTTGTTTGTAAAGACTAACACAATGCATAGCCGCAGAAAATCAGTAGAAAAAATAAATTCATGATCCTAATGGATGGTGATGTGGGCAGCTTGCATGTTGAGAGAAGATCTAGTGGATGGCGACGTATACATCTTGCATGTTGAGAGAAATCTAAACATGACTTGTAGTGGGTACCCATTATATAGGTTATATAGATTGCACTCGCAAAGACCATGGATGATATTGGTCATAGAAGATCGATATGTGACATAAATGGATAGTCCTAGTGTACGGACGACATGGGAAGCTTGCAAGTTGAGAGAAATCTTTAGTGGGGAGTTAAAACATAGTATTGTATGATGATAAGTTTTATTGCCAATATTGATGGATTGCTTCCTCGTGGAAATTCTGACATTATCAGATTAATAAGTATATTTTAACCGAGATTAATTGTCTCATGTCAATCATGATATTTAGAGTATTTTGTATTTACTTACAGATCTGATATAGTTCTTTTTAAACATGATTTAAACACGTAGTAAGGCATGGGCACCCATCTTTTATAAAAGAACAAGGGTCACGGTAAAGTAAGCCGTTCCTGTTAAACTGGGCCGAGCCTCCCGGTAAATGGGCCGATATAGGCCCCTCCCAGCAGCAGCGGTCGCACTAAACCCTAATCATTTGAGCGCTCCGGATCTCCTAAAAAAAAAATTTGAGCGCTCCGGATATCCAGGCAGAGGAAAAGACGGCGGGGTTCCACGCGGGGGAAGAGCGGTGGTAATCGGCGGCGGCGTCCACCAAGAGCGAACGTCAGCATGGTAACCCTCTTCAATTTTCTTCTTCGCGCCTTCGGGTTGGGTTCATCCGTGCGGGGTTTAGCATAGGCGGCAGTGGTGCTATTGATTGCGGGTTCATTTGTGCGGGGTTTGGCAGGGGCGTCGGTGGTGCTATTGATTGCGGGTGTAGAAGAATATATGTCAGCCGTGGCGGGGGGCGGAGGGCAGCATTTCCAAAGAACATTTTGTTCTTCCATCTTCAAGCATTCGCTAAGAGCGAATTTACGGGGCTGATTTTAAAGAAAATCCCCTCGCCTGCAGTTTTCTTAAAACAAAGCCGTGGGGCGGTCTTACCCACCGGTCTAGTCTTTTTTTTTTCCGAAGAAGAGTTAAGAAAATATGTGGCATGAAATAGCTGTAAATGCATATGGATATGGAAAAAAGGAACCAAAATCGTATAAAAAAGAACAGAACGGATATTAGGACCGGGGATTTTACATTACAAAGGAAATTGGGAATATGGTTCACAGTCCTCATGTTGCTGCCTTTCAAGAAAACATTCCTTTTTTTTTGTTAATTTCATGCTTGCCACATAGTAGTTCTACATTGATAACTCTAATGTGAGGTCTTTTTTCTTGGGCAACAGGATCCTTTTTTTTGTTAATTTTGATGCTTGCCACATAGTAGTTCTACATTGATAACTCTAATGTGAGGTCTTTTTTCTTGGGCAACAGGATCCAGAGCAGTTTAACCAACAATTATTTGATAGTGTTTCACCAATGGTCGTTGCTATTCACAACATGTCTGATCGTTCTGTTTGTGTGGGTACTGTACTCCACAAGTCTGCGACTACTGTATTCATCCTCACTCGGTCAGGAGCGACCATGAAGAACAAGAGACAAGGACAGCTGAGTGTGCAATTTCAAGACAATGTTCAGATGCAGGCTGATGTCTTGATTCAAAGTAATTTGTTTTCTGTTCTATGCACGACTGGCACTCATGCAAGTAGCAGAACTATTCAGTTCAGAAGTGAGCCATTTGGGTTTTCAGAAGCCTTTTGTGTGGTTCCAAAGTCATTCACAACATTTCACCACATACAAGGTTCAATCCCAAGGTCGTCATGTGAAGCTTACGATGTGAATGGAACGCTGTCACCAACTACTAGGGATTATTTTCTTTTCATATGTCACCATGAGAATCAGGAGGTAATTAATCCAGCACCAGTCTTTCATGAAGACAGAGACGTGGATGGATTTGTTGTTGCAGATTGTTATAAAGAGCGTACTGATGAAGACAAAGGAAAGAGAAAGGAAGGATTCAAAATTGATATTCATGCTAAAATCTGTATCAAAGCAACTGCTGTTGAAGCATGGCTTAAAGAAGCACTGGGTGAGCACTGGAAGGTAATTTATTTTCTGCCATTTCTTTTTATAACAAAAAAGAGAGATTGATTGTCTAATAAAATACTGTTTAAACTTGCTTGCAGGGAGGGCTGGAAAGTACTCTGAACCAACATAACAGCGCAAGAATGACCCCAGGACCAACATCAGTGTCCAGGTAATTATCTCTAGCCTCCGTAATTAGATATATACATCAACAACCCCCTCAGTGTCCTCTAGCATTACATCCAAGCTCACTCTAGCACTTATTCTGACTTGTCAATATTTACAGGAAACGAAAAGCTACCAGCCTAGGAAGAAAAAATTAAGATACAGGTAATTATCTCTACCCGCCATAATTAGATATGTACATCCACAGTGCTTCCTCAGTGTCCTCTAGCATTAGATCCAAACCCTCTCCCGCACTTACTCTAACCAGTTAATATTTACAGGGAATGAGAACAATAAAGACGGGCACAATGCTGGATGCATCTGCTGTTTAAGACACTCGAGCGGCACTCCACAGGTCCTGAGTTCGAATCCCCGTGGGAGCGAATTTCAGGTTGTGGTTAAAAAAATTCCCTCGTCAGTCCCGTGTGCCAAAGCACTAGTTAAGAACCGGCCTAGGTCGGCCTGAGGACCGTGTATGGCCCAGGCAATTCCCAGGGGTTACGGATCCTAGTGTCAGGGCGGGGCTGTGGTTCGGGGATTTTCTCGGTCGGGGAAGCCGAGGCTTCTTCTTAAGATAATACCGGTGGGGCGGTCTTTCCCCACCCGGCCGAGTTATTCAAAGATCTTTACATGTTTTATATCTGCCAATCGATCTAGCGACTGTCTTGATGTTCACAAATCTGAGATTGAACGGCACTGGAGGTGCCTAGGTCTGGTAAACTTTTGTAGCGCTACTACATCAATTTTTGTAACTTTAGATGAACTCAGTACCATGCTTGCTATTGAACTCAAACCATTTTGCTTCAATGCTAATGGATGTTAAGGTGGGCATCTTTCAAAATCATATCTTTTTAACCTTACTTGGACAGGATTGAAACCAATTGTATCTCAGTTTTAAAAGTTGGTGACTCTTTCTTGGTACAAACTCATTTCTAAATGAAACGAAATTCACAAACCTCCGAAAGATTTTTCCTAGTAGGCTCCCTCATTACAGTCTGTTGAGTACATTTGTGCAGCTAATAAAATAATGAGCATCACATATTTGTCTTGGGAGTTGGGAAGTATAAATCATAGTCTTGTGCAAAAGAGAAAAAAAGAGGCCTTACAAAAGAAGGAAAGGAGCAGAGACTCGAACTTTGGAATCAGGCAAAAAATAGGGAAGTATGCGTCGTTTGTCAGAATTGAGTTTGATTTCATGAACTGGTTGTGTCTGTCAGTCTGTGGTACCCGAAACAGGTTCTGCGGTGCACAGTATGGCTTAGGCATGAATAAGTGATTTCTTCTGGTTTTCTATTATGCCTGTTCAAGCTTATATTGCCAGAGATCACATAGTTTGGCTTTTGGGTTTTGTTTGGCTAGAGATGTTTATTGCGCCATGCTGACTCCCATTTCTTGCTGAATATTAACTCTGTTATGGCAAGCTCTAACTCATAACTGAATGTTTGCAAGTGTAGTCTGGTTACATTCTGAGGTCACAACACTCGAGGTCCAGATTAACATGGTCTGATTTTGAAATTGTCTGGAGTTTTTTTTTATTCTGGGTTGCAGATTAGCATGTTTGGTTTGTTGCTTGATTGTGATTCAGAAAGGTCTGTTTTGCTAGTTGTGGAATCAAGGAGATACTCTCTCCGTCCCAAAAAAGATGACATCCTAGGATTCAAAATTTGTCCAACAAAAGAAGTCATCGGAGCTTTTTGGACATCTTGTGGACCCTCAAACACAAAAATAAGGCGTCTATCCGCATGCTGTTGCCGTGATTTTAGCGGCAGCCAAAAAACTAGCGAAAAAAAAAGGGACGGCAACTAGACTGCGTGGTGCCAAAAAAAACCGGGACTCACCACCTTCATGCAGCCATGCAGGCACTTTAATTTCGTAGCTTTTCACCGTAAGGAATAGATTTTTAGGGAAGTTGATCCAAAAATAGGGTTGCTTGGTCATTTGACGTTTTGACTATTCTGTCCTAAAATTTCTTCGGTGTCATCTTTTTTGGGACGGAGGGAGTATGTGGGTCTTTGCACAACCTTATTTTTGATTAAGTGTTATAATATTCAATGTCATTATTCTGAACTAGGTAGGCCTTGGAGAATCACAATCTTTGAATGATGAAATCCCGGTTATTTCCTGAGCAACCGATAGGGCCACGTAATTGAGTTTTGTAGCCACCGTCAGATCGGCCTTGAGCGGATCCTGACCTAGCTAGTTTAGCGGCTGGTCCCGCTTCCATAGCCATCCATTAGCGAAAGCAAGTCTTGGGAAGAACCCAACCCGTTGCACCGTAAAAAGATTCGACAATAAAAAATCTTCATCGCTTTCGCTCCTCACAGCACTGAGCACTGTCAAAACGCTGAGACGCCGCGCCGGTAGCCCGTACATGTTGCACAGACGTCTCCCGGCCCCGGCACCTTGTCTGCACAGATGAAACTAGAAGATCGGTCGACAAATTGCTATCCCTCTGTTTCATGGCGACTCGCATATGTGCCGTAATGCATGCACGTTGCTGTAGGACGTTTTGGTGGCCTTGCCGCCGCCGATGGTGCAGCAACGCGTCGGCTGTGCACAGAATATGCACGATCTGTATATTTTGCTACATGCAACATACCTCGACGACATATTGTTAGGGTCTGGTCATATTCCACGTTTTTCTTTAGCTCTCCATCTAAAGTGGTCATATGCCATATTTTTCTTTCACCTGAATGGAATCATACAAGTTTATTCCTTTTACATCTATACTATGTCCCAAAATTTACCACTTATTTTGCTGTTTCTATCAACTTGCTGCATTCACGGCACTGTTGTTCCTGTTATGTGAGTTATGCGGTGATGATCTGATGACAATTGAGTAATAATTGACAGAAGGGCAAGAACACTGCATTCTAAGTTGGAATGTCAAAAAACAGCGGAAAATCAATGCATCTAGTACTTCTTAGTACCCAATTATCTCTGTCCAACTTAGATTCTATGTGTTACCCCAATGCTACAAATCTTGTTTTTCATCTATTATTCTGATAATGCTATCTCTTTATTCAGATATTGGGGGTGTTTTTCCTGAAAATAGGGTGAAAACGGGGTAAACAAATCACATCGAATACTGTAGCACTTTTCGTTTGTTTGTGGTAAACATTGTCCTATCATGACCTAACTAGCCTTAAAAGATTTATCTCATCGTGTACATCAAAACCATGCAACTAGTTTTTTTATTTACCCACATTTAGTACTCCATGCATGAGAGAGATTTGATGTAATTTGATATGATAGGTGAATAGTGAAGTTTGGAGCGAGAAAGTTTGGAAACTAAACACAGCCGTTTAGGGTTTAGGGTTTAGATTGTGCATCTGATATGACAATGGCGGCTTTATTTTGCTATGTCGAAGCCATTCTTAATAATTTGTATGATGAGGACATGACACCCATGCATATGTTCATGAGTGGTGCATGGGGTGGAGAAGAAGGAGACCAACAATGTTTTCCAAGTCCACAAGAAGGTCCAAGACTAATCCGATTTGAATCCCCAAGATGGAGGCCTAAAGAAACTCAAGTTCGAGTCCGCCTCGGAGTTTAGGAGCAGCCCGCACCAAATTCGTCGACCAGGTCGGATACGTGCTCGGTTTTTGACGTTCTACATATGCTTGGAAAGCAAATGAGATAATCTTTCCAAAGGCACCAGTCCCACCTCAAAATTCGTTTTGAATCATAAGGAATCGACGAAACAAGTTGACGTCCAGAATCTGTCTCGGTGCTGCGTCGCCGTATTTTGGCCTTTGGGCCGTGTATCGTGTGGAAGCCCATAGGGGGGCCATAGGGGGGGCGCCCCCTCCAACCCTAGCATGCCCCTTTAGGCTATATAAACTCAGTAGCCGCTGTCGTTTAGACTAACCTGTTGAGAACAATTTCGCCGTTATCGGTTTGTAGAACCCCATCTTTATGCTTAATCATGCATCTGCAGTTTATCACTTTCTTTGAGAGCTGCATTCTTTCGAGTTCTTGCTTGTGTTCTTCGTTTCGCAGGTAGGGATTAGCCTTCTTGGCGAGGTTAACCGGGTTGTGACACGGTTGATAACCAGAGGAGTCGTGGTGCTAAGATTGCGGGGTTCGAGTTTGCTGACTTGAAGTCGGATCGGTGTGTTGCGCTCCGTCAAAAACGAGTTCTCTTTTACTTGACGGAAGATCGGGCACCCCCTAGTTCCCATCAGTGCCAGCTCTTATTTTGGTGGTCCATATTCCACCTTTCTTTTTGAACAAATTCCACCTTTCTTTTGCTTCAAAGCTTGCTTTGATCATTAGCTATGTGAAACATTATCAAAGCCTGTTTGGATTCATAGTGCTAAACTAGGTGACCAAACACTCTCTGAATTACTAAAAGTGGTCTGCTAAATTTTAACAGCCAAAATTGCTTGTGAAAGGGGTGCTAAACTGCGATTAAAGCGGCTGGGTACCCCAATTTTCCTCGCTAGCCAACCTAAGGTATATCTCGACTCAATGTACACTTCGATATCTTCTTGAGCCTTTTACTGACTCTGCCGGGCCTACGGACGCCTCCAGTCTTCGGAAGACTTACGGTCTCTCAGGGAATTCGATGCTATAAATGATGGCGAATAAACGACAAGAAATAAAGAAATCAAACCGTAGGAGACACGAGATTTAACGTGGAAAACCCTTCCGATGTAGAAGGGAAAAAACCACGGGCGCCAGCCAGCAACACTTTACTATATGAGGTGTGTGTTTACAACGCCTATTGGCGGTTTACAAGAGGATGATTATTCATCAAGGGCAAAGCTCTATTATATAGGCAGCTCACGTGACCATGCTTGGTTGTGTTGCCGATGTGGGACTAAACTGTGCGCTCATGATAGAAAAACACAGCACCCCTTTGCTCTGGTCCAAACCTCTGGTAATGGGCCTCCACTTCGCTCCGTCGGTGAATTTGGACCATATCACATCAAACTCAACCTTCAGACAAATTCTCTTGCAGCATCTTCACTTCATCCTGAATCATCATGAAGAAAATACAACTGGTGCCAAATAGCCTCTTGGGCTATTTAACTAAACCAACTAAGCTTGAGCACAGCTCAAACTTAGCAACAGGAACAGGTTTAGTCATCATATCAGCTGAATTATCATGAGTGTTGATCTTACATACCTTCAGCTTACCTTCCTCAACCACATCTCGTACATAATGATACTTGATGTCAATATGCTTTGTCCTCTCATGGAACATCTGATCTTTGGTAAGGTAAAAAGCACTTTGACTGTCACAATATAAATCAATACAAGAAACAGCCCCAACCAGCTCAGAGTACAATCCGCTCAGCCAAATTAATTCTTTGCACGCCTCAGCAATAGCCATATATTCTGCCTCAGTAGTAGACAAAGCCACAACAGACTGCAAAGTAGCCTTCCAGCTCACAGCACAACTACCAACAGTGAACACATAACCTGTGAGCGACCTTCGCCTATCAACATCAGCAGCAAAATCTGAATCAACATAGCCAATAAGTCCCTTCTCAGTTCTGCCAAACTTCAAACAAGAATCTGCAGTGCCTCTGAGGTACCTGAAAATCCACTGAACTGCCTTCCAATGTTCTTTACCAGGATTAGTCATATATCTACTAACCAGATTAATAGCATAAGATAAATCTGGACGAGAACAGACCATGGCATACATCAAAGAACCAACAGCACTAGAATAAGGAACTCTAGACATGTACTCAATATCCTGATCTGTACTAGCACACTGAGCAGCCGACAATTTGAAATGAGCTGCAATAGGAGTACTGACAGGCTTAGCATCATCCATGTTGAAACGCTGAAGAATTTTCTGAATATAATTCTGCTGACTAAGAAATAGCACACCAGATTTTCTATCTCTAGTAATTTCCATGCCCAAAATTTTCTTAGCAGCACCAAGATCTTTCATGTCAAATTCGCTACTCAATAATTTCTTCAACTTAGCAATTTCGACTTTACTCTTGGCAGCAATCAACATATCATCAACATAAATGAGCAAATAAATAGGTGATCCATAAACATGCGTGATGTAGACAAAGCTATCAAATTAAGACCTCTTAAAGCCGGCCGTGCGATAGCATAAATGAATCAAACCTTTTATTCCACTGATGAGGGGACTATTTCAAACCATACAAGGATCTCTTCAACTTGCACACAAAATTCTCCTTGCCTGGCACTATGAACCCTTCTGGCTGGTCCATGTATATATCCTCCTCAAGTTCACCATGCAATCCGTGTATATATCCTCCTCAAGTTCACCATGTAGAAATGCAGTCTTCACATCTAACCGCTCAAGCTTAAGATCAAGTGAAGCAACAATACTAAAGAATGTGCGAATAGAACTATGCTTTACCACAGGAGAGAAAACATCATTATAATCAACACCAGGAATTTGACTGTAGCCTTTCGCTACTAACCTTGCCTTATACCTTGGAGGCTCGCTTGGAGATAAACCCTCCTTTCTCTTAAAGATCCACTTGCAGCGGACTGTCTTCTTCTTCTTTGGCAATGGTACAATCAAAGTTATCTGCATCAGGTTCCTGATCAGCAATAGGCTCCACCTGTTCACCTGACTGATCATGTAAAAACTCCACCTGCATGCTGGTATGCTGTAGTACATCCTCATCACTCTCTGAAACATCTAAGGACAAGCTGTCATTAAACATCACAGATTCAATGAAAACAACACTTCTGTTCATAAAAGTCTTTTTAGTTTCGGGATTCCACAACTTATATCCTTTAACCCCTGAACCATAACCAAGAAAAAGACATTTAATAGCTCTAGGCTCCAATTTTCCATTATCAACATGAGCATAAGCAGTGCAGCCAAAAACTTTCAACTGTAAATAATCAGCGGGTGTGCCAGACCATACCTCAATAGGTGTTTTCTTATTAAGTGGAATAGAAGGCGACCTGTTTATCAAGTAGCAAGCGGTGCTAGCTGCCTCAGCCCAAAAGTGCTTGCTCATCCGTGCATTGGACAACATGCAACGAGCCTTCGAGATGATGGTCCTGTTCATGCGCTCAGCCACACCGTTTTGCTGCGGAGTATACGGTATGGTGTGGTGCCTGACAATGCCTTCCAGCCTGCAATAATTATTAAACGCAGCAGAACAAAATTCTCCACCATTATCAGTACGAAGCACCTTCACCTTCCTATGATTTTAACGTGGAAACCCTCCCAATGTAGAAGGGAAAAACCACGGGCGCCAGCCAGCAAAACTTTACTATATAAGGTGTGTGTTTAACTTTTCTAGAGTAGTCATCAATAATAGTAAGCATGTAACGAGCACCACCATAAGAAGGCTTACGAGAAGGACCCCATAAGTTAGCATGTACATAATCAAGAGGACCTTTGGTGGTATGAACAGCAGTGTTGAACTTTACCCTTTTATGCTTCCCGAAAATACAATGCTCACAGAACTTCGTGCTACTCAAAGTACAACCATCCAGTAGGTTTCTCTTCATCAATTCTACCATACCAAGTTCACTCATATGTCCAAGACGCATATGCCAAAGGTTAGTCTTACTAGGTTCAGCATTAGTAACAACAGCAACAGAACCATGTAACGTACTTCCTCTTAGAACATATAACTTTGCAGAATTCAGATGACCTACTAAACAAACAAGAGAACCTTTTGATACCTTTAAAACTCCGCCTGAACCGGAGTACTTGAATCCTTCTGCATCAAGTGTGCTGAGCGAAATCAGATTTCTGGTCATCCCTGGTATGTATCTCACATATCTACTAACCAGACTCATAGCATAAGATAAATCTGGACGAGAACAGACCATGGCATACATCAAAGAACCAACAGCACTAGAATAAGGAACTCTATCTCCTTTCTGCACAGGCTTAAACGAACTAAACCAATTTCTGTTAGTGCATATATGAAACGAACATGCAGAATCAAGTATCCATTCATCATGACCAGAAACACAACCAGCAAGAACAATCAGACAATCTCCTGAATCAGGAGTATTCCCAGCACCAGAAACAACAGAGGCATTACCATCTGAATTATTTTTTTTGTTCTCTTTGTTCTTAAGCTTCCAACACTCCTTAATAAAATGTGATTTCTTCTTGCAATACTTACAGAGCTTCTTGGGTGGTCTGGACTTAGAACGTCCTCTACTTTCTTGGCTCTTGTAACGATCATTACTTTCATTGGAAGATCTGTGCTCCGGTCTGCCTCTCACTTGCAAAGCATCGCCCTTGGACAACGTTGATCCGTCAGGCTGCACCATGCCTTTCATCTTTTCCCTTGATTGGAGTGCCTCATAAACTTCCGAAATGGTTAGTTCATCATGGCTAAATAACAAGGTGTCACGGAAATTTGCAAAAGAGTTTGGCAGAGAACATAACAATAGGAGACCTAAGTCCTCATCATCATACTTAACCTCCATCGACGCTAGGTCAGAAACGATCTCCTTGAACACAGATATATGGCTCATCACTGAATCACCCTACTTCATCTTGAGCGTGAACAGCTTCAACTTCATGTGCATCTTACTGGTTAGATCCTTAGACATACAGATCGATTCCAGTTTCAACCAGAGGCTTGCAGCGGTCTTTTCCTTTAACACCTCTTGCAAAATATCATTATGAAGATATAATTGAATGAGTGACAAAGCCTTACGATCCCGACGAGTCTCGGACCATTCGTTGGACGACTTGCCACCAAACTTATCCAGCGCCTCATCAAGAACATGAGTTTGCGCCAGAACAGCTCGCATCTTGACTTGCCACAGCGCGAACCTCGTCTTGTAATCCAACAACGGTAGATCAAACTTCATCGTCGTCGATATCAAGGAAACCAAATCTGAAACCAGCTCTGGTACCATTTGCTATAAATGATGGCGAATAAACGACAAGAAGTAAAGAAATCAAACCGCAGGAGACACGAGATTTAACGTGGAAAACCCTTCCGATGTAGAAGGGAAAAAACCACGGGTGTCAGCCAGCAACACTTTACTATATTAGGTGTGTGTTTACAACGCCTATTGGCGGCTTACAAGAGGATGATTATTCATCAAGGGCAAAGCTCTATTATATAGGCAGCTCACGTGACCATGCTTGGTTGCGTTGCCGATGTGGGACTAAACTGTGCGCTCATGATAGAAAAACACAGCACCCCTTTGCTCTGGTCCAAACCTCTGGTAATGGGCCTCCGCTTCGCTCCGTCGGTGAATTTGGATCATATCACAACATTCGACTTGCACTCCATTCACTCGTCCGGTCGTCCCCATCGCACCCACCCCGCAGTTTTGCTCTCCATCTCCAACGGGCAGGGCGGCGGCTACGCAAGGGCCATCGCGGTGCCCCACGCTGCTGCTCCCCTCCCCCACAGCGGCTTCCGGCCACCCCCGACGCCCGCATCGGCCCGCGATTCCTCTCCGCCAACGTCGGCTTCGGAATTTCGGCGGCTCCTGCTTCGGCCGCGATTCCTCTCCTGAATCCCCTTCGCAGCAGGGCCTCGGAGGGATCGACGGCGGCCAGGTGAAGCAGCGTGGCGTTGAGGCGCGTTGGGTCGAGCTGCGGGGGCGGCTCTCGTGCGGGCGCTGGCGCCACGGCGCGTCGGACCGCGGCGGACGGAAATTGTGAAGATAGTTTTGTAAACTGAGTTTATTTAGTGTTACTAATTAACGGTCAAAGGGGGCTAAAAATTTAGCCTCTTCCAACCAAACACGGCCAATAGTCTTCATGTCTCTTTTTGGTATACTCCATCCGGTTCCATATTAGAAGTCGTTTTGGACAAGGTTTGAGTTAAACATTATAGGAATATAAATCATGAATAACATTTAATTCATTGAGTTTGAAAATGTGAAAACTATATAAATAGATTGGTCTTGAAAATTACTTTCATAAAAATATACATATATAACTTTTCAAGAAATATTTTTATAGAAAAGAGAAGTCAAAGTTGTGCTTTGATGACCGTGTCGCTGTCCTAAACGACTTCTAATAGAGAACTGGAGGGAGTATATAATGCCAGCTTTCTTTTGCTACTTCAAAGCTCGGTTCGGTGAAATTTGAAACACTAAATATCACTCGTATGTAATACATATATATGACAATGGCTATGTCATGTGCAAATCGTAATGACAATTACAGTCCAGCAAAATCACACTCCTGAGTCTCTTCTGGACTGATAATTAAAAGCACCCTATGTACTGCAGTGTCTCTCTCTACATACGCTCCGGACAATCACCCCTTCTTCTTGTGCATGTAGGCATGACTGTATGAGGAACACTAGCACTGCCGGTGTGTGAGACTACTGAACCCATTTGTGCTAGGTACTTAGGTAGGGGAACCAAGAAACAGCGGCACAACGCGGAACGGGAAGCACTATGCCTCTGAATCCAAGAATCACATAAGCAAAGTCCCCCTCAATTGTCTGAGCACGGCAACAAGTTCGGTTGCTATTTCTAGTGGCTTTTACAGTTACAGCCAAGCAATCAGTATCTGCCTCTAACCGGAGGGTGATGCAATGTTAATGTTTTTTGTAACCTATCCTATAAAAACTAATTATATGTCTGGCTGGCAGGCATTAGGTCCCTTGAAATTCTGGTTAAGCTTAAGTGTTTGAGGCTGTGGATGTCATACACAATAGACTTACCCTGTTTGGATCTCTTTGTCATTGATAGCTTCCCTTCAAGAGTGGCTGCCAGGTGGGTCATGCTATGGGAACAGGAGAATCTACAAAAGGCAAAGAACCAGGACCTAGTGACCTACGAGGGGATCGAAACAGAACCTCAACTCCAACTCATCTTCCTCCTTGGAACACCTGCGTCCTGTATCTCTGCTTCTTGCTGTCAACCTCAAAATCCCATACTAATTCCTGCCTAATTCCTCTCGTTCCCCTCATATTGTATCCCAGACTATCGATTTGTATCCGGTTAGGCTAGTGGTTCACTGGTTCATCGGTCCAACCAGTGGTTCATTATTTATTAATATAATATTTATTTCACATGATTTATATAAATAATATGCAAGATTTATTACCAAAAGATATTACATATAACATAATAGATGATATAACATAACTATATCATAATAGTCTATTGTTTATAATTGAAAATCAATATCTAGACATCAAATTGATCAATGGTTCATGAGAAAAACGGTTCACTAGTTTGACTCAAAACCGGCTGGTTCGACCGGTTCGTACTGGTTCACACCGGTTCAATTGCATGACCGATCTTTTAATTGAATTGGACCGATCCAGCCACCGGTTCACGGTTTTTCCGGTCCAATCGGTGAACTGGTCCGGTTTTTTGTACTAGGATTTGTATTGGTGTTGTGATTTTAACGGTCAGGACCGTGACATTCTTTTCATGATGTCTCCAGTGATGCTTTGCAAAACATGTCTGTTCATCTATTAATGGGTTTCACTTCGTTATGTATATGGAATCTGGAGTTTTTCCTGTAATGTTCTTTGTTTTGTTTCTTGGAAGAAGTCTACGTAACCCCCCAAACTATTGGGCCTAGAAGTCTGGAACACTTCACCCACAAAGTACAAAACCAAATAACCAACCCCCTAAACTATAGAAACCGGTGCATATAACCCCCTAGGCCCTGTTTGGAAGCCATGTATTCGGCCCAATACACTTGTAATTTGCAGGCCTGGAAGCTTTTCCGATAGGGCTGAAATTAGTTGCTTGGATGGCCGGTGAACACACTAATTTTACCCTTGTTTTTGGGCCAAAACCATCGGAAAAAAATGGTCTGTCAAGGCATGGAAAGAAACACGACAACTATCGGGAGCTTGCTATCCAGATCCCGTCGAAGGCCTCGAAGGCTCGAACAGAACTTGGCGGCGGCGGCGCCGGCCGCCGCGATCCCGTCGACGCGGAAGATCCGAGCCAAGCCTGGTGACGGCGTCGGTGAGCACATCCACGCGAGAAGTGAAGCTAGGTACATCCACGGAAAGCGAGCGCATCACCGGCAACGGTGGGAAAATCAGTAGTGAGAGCCAACGGATCAGCGGCAACAACGAGCAAATCTCCGGCGAAGACGATCTCGCGCCAATGGTCTCTCGTGTATCTCGAATCTGCTCCACCTGCCTCTCAAATTTCAGGTGATCTATCACCACCGCACTTCTATTCCCCGTTCTTCTCCTTTTCATATGTATTTGCTTACTGTGCTGTTGTGATGAATATGTGGTTCCGACTACATCAAGTCAGATGGAACAATCATCAAGTCAAGCTCCACCAGCTCATGTCTTCGATGGACCAATTACACGTAGCCGAGCTAAACATCTACAACAAGAGGTACATGCGCTACTTTGTAAAATTCCATTTATTAATGAAAATTATATACTTCCTAAATCGTGCATGTTGCTATTATTCGGGTTCACCAAGGAGGATGGCAAACACACACCAAGACTGAACCAGGGAGGTGAACTATGTCGAGTCACTTCGGCCTGGCAGAACTGTCATGAAGAATCAGTCATATCTTTTGATTCATAGAAGCTATGAAGGTCCATGAGTACACGTGGGAAAGATATTTAAGTCAACTTTCTAATGCCACTAGTGCCGAGTGGTTTAGAGCTTCCAATTTGGCGGCCGAGTGGTTTTGGTGCAGACTGGTCAGAAGATCACACTACAAGGAACTATTTAATCTGCAACGGAATCGTTACGTCGCAGATCGTTGAAAATCCGTTACAATTCATTATCCGCGACGGTTTCAGATTCTGTGGTTGAATGAGCGTGGTGGATTAAATCCGCTGACGGATCTTACAAAACGTCACACTTTGACACGATCTGTGACGTTTTTTGACCGTCGCAAAACAGCCCGAAGCCCACTCAGCCCAGCTCAAAGCCCAGTGTTAGTGAAAAAAATAACCGTCACAGATTGATACTGACATGGACACTGGTATGGCTGCCAACATGGATGATGACGTGGCTGCCAAAGTGGATGATGACGTGGCTACCAACGCAGTCGATGACGTGGCTACTTACCCTGATAACATGGATGCTGACGTGGACAATGACATGGCTGCTGACATGGACATTGACTTTTCAATCATGGGCCATTTATTAATGGGCTAATTTTAGATAAAGACTAAATTTCAGTCCAAAATCATTTCAGCAAATAAAAATTTAAGCCCATAAACATTGTAGCATCGGCCCATAAAAATTTTGGGCCTGAATCATTTCAGCCCACCAAAAATTTAGATGGCACACATCACAAAAATTCAGTAGCCTGATATGTTATCATAATTACAACATCAACACATGTACAATATCTCAAATATTATAAAAGAGCAATAATAAAAACTTCTGGCACAAGTCAACAGATGGTTTGGATCCAGCAGCAGGCAAGTAGCTAGCAGAGCCCAGCACTATCTGAAAAATGAAGTACCAAGTAATCAGTAAATTTCTGACAAGCTATGCCACAATGCACAAAATCAAACATTAGAGTGCAAGTCTCACTTCACATAATATATGAATACATGGCCACATTTGATTATCTACGTCACTCAAAAGTGCAATAATGCATGAAAAATAGCCACAGTGCTACCAAAGCTCTACAGATTCTCTAACAAAACTCAAGTCAAACTGATGATTTAGTAAGCAGGGAGCACACTATCGTAACAGATTACCAAAGTAAAGTCCATTTAGATTTTAATGAGGCATTTAGTTATGTTTGTGACAGGTAATGGAAAAGCCTCTAGGAGAAAGAATCCTTTGAACTGATGTGTGATAGAATAATGATACTGACACAAAGGTATGTGTATGCCTTGATATCCAGTGAGTGACATAGCATTACCATTGGTTAGATCTGTGCTGCACTGCTGCTTAATGGCAAATTGGTGATGATGTCCTCGAGCATGAAAGATCAACCTATACATACAGGTAAGTCAAAAGATCAACATGTACATTCAGAAAAGGATGCAGGGGCATTAGAGACAGGGGCGGACAGGGGCCTAGGGCCACTAGGGCCATGGCCCTAGGCGTGGCCTGAAACATCCTTTATAGCATCTTCAATTTTTCGTGGCCTGGCTATATTTTATCTAAATTGGCCCTACTCTTCAACCTAAATTGACTCAGCCCAGCAGCTAGCAGCCCAGTGGCCAACGCCATCTCTCATTCTCTCGTAACTCCCTCGCGGCATGTCAGGTGCCGGCCTCGTTCTTTCCTCCCCCGACCTGCCGAGTCGCGACTCCCGTCCCCGAGCTCGCCCGCCGCTGCCGAACCCTAGCGGCTAGCTCCGGCGCGACGCCGCCTGCCGCCGCCCTCCACCGCACGCCCGCACCAGCTCGCAGTCCTGACAGCCCGGCTGCGCGCCCGTGCCACCACGGGGCCTCTCGTTGAGTGCCTGCATGCCCCTGCCCTGCGCGGCCAGGCTACGCCCCTGCTGCGCTGCGCCGCTGCGCACCTGCGTCACCGGCAGGCCGGCCCGCCGCACCTACACCGCGGTCGCCGCTCACCCGCTCGCCTGGGCGCCTGGCTACTGCTTAAGTCTAAAAAGCCTGAAGTCTGAAGAGGTACAGTTTTTATTGTATACTTCAACTTTGAATTGAGATATACTCAAAATCATGGTTTTAGTTGCCTTTATGCGCTATCGTATCGTATTACCGTTATATTGTCATGTGAGAAGGTTTTGATAGTCTAGTCGCTTTGGCTAGTGGCCCTAGGCGTCAAAATGATTTCTGTCCGCCACTGATTAGAGAGAGGGGTACCGACTAGCATAATGACCGGTTACTATGCATCCCGGCCAACACAAACATCTGCATGACCAAAGATTAAGAGCTTCTAACACAAACTAGATAAGCTACTATTGGACAAGAACAAGCATTAGATCGAACCGAAGAACAAGCCTTCAAAAACGATTTCGGGGAAACTACAAATTCAAGCCAAATCTGAGGGATTCGTGGGGGGATCACACCAAAGTTGCTCACAACAATCCCAGCAACACAAGCCCCCAAAAAATTTCGCGGATTTCGAACGTCAAGAACGAAAACTCCCTAAAAATAGCTCCAAAAAATCCCAAAAAAGATACCGGTCATGCGAGGCGGAGGCATGGCGGCCTGGGAGGAGATCCAAGGAGGAGTGGAGCCGAGGTGGAGGCGCGGCGGCCGGGGAGGAGAGGAGGAGTGGAGGCAGGCACAGGAGAGAAGGAGCGGGCGGGCGGGCAGGGTAGTGAGGGAGAAGCTGAGACTAGGGTTTGTGGGGTTATATACCCTGAGGAGACGATCACGGACGTTGGATCAGTGATGGACGGTCACCATTTGTTGGGCCGTTTGGGCCAAACGGGCCTTGGTGTATTTCTTCTCTTCTTAACATTTTTCTTTTTCTTTTTATTTTATTGTACCTTTGTGAAGCAGCACATAAAAATAACTATCATAAATTAACCAATATATTTTTCACTCGTAACAAACAACATATGAGTTGTATTCTAAAAGTTTTAAGAATTTTCAAATAGATTTACTATTTTCTATCATTTAAATGAATTTCTGCGTGTTTACCGAAAGTGACCTATAGGTACCTCTAATAAGATTCAACAAAATTCTAAAAAACAGATTTAGGCGCCTATGATCCACTCTAGCCCACATCTGGGATATTGACAAAAAATTCAATTGACTTATAAGAAAAAATCAAACTTCTACTAGCCTGTTGGCTTAAAATCTGACTCTCACGCCAAGCACACAGCAAGCCGAATTAGCTAGCTTCACACGTGGCCCGATCATTTGAATCCGAAAGCGTGCCAGTCAATTTTCCCTGCAAACTGACAAAGGAGGAAAAAGTCTAGATAAAAACCTGGAACATGCCGGGTGATACCAGACAGTTCCGTATCTACGGCTTACAAAGCCATCTTGAATGACATATAGCTACGAACAAGCTATCTGTCAGCAGTTAACGCATCATTCGGCAATCAGCAAAGCATGCAAGAAACGCAATGCCGAACGCGTGACGTCAGCGTGACGAAAGATCGGTATTTTAACTAAGCGACATGTTGTAGCATGTAACCATAACCGATTATCGTAACGCGACGAAATAAATAAAAGGGTGAAAGCATGATCATAGATTTTTAATAAACAAGAATGCATAGGTTTAAAGCACTAGTCTACCGCATGTCTAGGTACTTTCGAACCCGTCGAGCATAAAAATAAACAAGCCAATCCACCGCATGATACAACTTGTTTAGAATTACACCACCAACCAAGAATAGATCAATCTACCGCATGATATACTCTAAACATGGAAGGCCAAAAGCATTCATTATTTAAAACAGAACCATGATCACGTTTCACTCGTGAAGGGATTACCGAATACGGCTAAATAGCCGAATCGGGTTCCATGAAGAAGGAACAAACGTTGTCAATGATGATAAATCTATCAGATCGAATCGAATTCTAATCCACCGGATGATTAGCTCTAAGACGACCCAAAAACCTGCATCTACCGCATGATACCCGGCTCTGTCAAGATCCATGCAAAAATCAACAAGCTCGAACCCGCGACACGTG
>OAMR01000356.1:876650-888402 GCA_900205405.1 Echinochloa crus-galli | reverse complement strand
AAATTGACCGAATATTGAATTAATCCCCTTCCGTGTCATTCACAAGACAAAGTGCATGGTGAACCTGCTAGTTATCATCTACAGGAGCTCATCATCAAGTTTGGTTTGTGCTAGGACTTGTAGAGGGGGTTAATTTACATTGTTGGTTTCCTCTGTGGAAAACCGGTCTGACCGCTTTACCAAAGCGGTCTGACCGCTTTACCAAAGCGGTCTGACCGCTTTACCAAAGCGGTCTGACCGCTTTACCAAAGCGGTCTGACCGCTTTACCAAAGCGGTCTGACCGCTTTACCAAAGCGGTCTGACCGCTTTACCAAAGCGGTCTGACCGCTTTACCAAAGCGGTCTGACCGCTTTACCAAAGCGGTCTGACCGCTTTACCAAAGCGGTCTGACCGCTTCAAGCGGTCTGACCGGTTTTAGGAACCGGTCTGACCGGTTTCAGTGCTGACAGTGTGAAAAAGTTTGTTATTTGCAGAATTCACCTATTCACCCCCCCCCCTCTAGGTGACATCACGGTCCTTTCAATTGGTATCAGAGCTTGGCCTCACATCCAAGCTTAACCGCCGTGAGGAAAGATGTCAACTTCATGTGAGGTAACCGTCGAGCCACTAGTTAGTGACGGCTCTAATTATGCTACTTGGTCTGCTCATGTACTTGATATTGTTAGGACCATGGGTCCTCTTATTGAGCAGGTTGTAGTTGAGGGAATTCATCCTCCAAATGTTGATTGGAACGACATGTCCAATATGACACAAGATGAGATGGATTGTCTTCAACTCAACGCTCGTGTCGCTAACTTCTTGTTTAGTGTCTTGAGCAAGGAAGTGAAGAGTCTCATCCTAAAAGGTGAGATGATTCAAGTTGATGCTCATCTCATTTGGGCTCAACTTGAAGAACTATTCTCAAGCACAAAAGGCGACGAGCAAGAGCAAGCAAGAGCCAAGTCACATGATGAGTGCTCAACATCATCAGCAACATGCACTGAGCCTCATGTGACTATCACCAAGGAGCAAGAGGGCCAAAACAACGCAGCTGCAGGTTCTCTGCCAGAACCGGTCCAACCGGTTTCCAAAACCGGTCTGACCGGTTTGGCCAGAGAAGCTGCACAAGGCCAGAAGAAGAGCCGCCAACGCCGCGCAAGCAAAGCCTCAAGCACAAGAGATTTTTTATCTTCTAGTGATGAGGCTTCCAAGTGTTTCATGGCCAAAGATCACAAGAAGACCAAGAAGAAAGAAAATGCAAGAATAGGGACTATTCAAGCTCTCACCGAGGAGCTTGAGAAAGTCAAATCCATGAATGCCTCCTTGGTCAGTAAGTATGATAATTTGGTCAATGAATATGCTTGTGCTACTAACTCGCTATCATGTGTAGCATCCGTTGAAGAAGAAAACCATGTGCTCAAGCAAAAGCTTGGTTTGCTAGCTAGTGAGCATGAGATGCTACAAGCAAAACATGAGCAACTCTTGTGTTCTCATGAAGAGCTTGTAGAATCACATGTCTTGCTAGACATAGATCATGAGGTTATGGTAATATCGGTAAAATCCTTTGAACCTCAAGCTCACACATGCACATGCTCACAAGTAGAAATTTCATTATCTTGTGATAACCCATGTTGCTCCCAAGCAATGGATTTCAATGTGGATTTCATGTGGATGCAAAGCAAAGCAAAACTTAAAGCGGCTAGATAGGATGGAAGGGATCAAACTAGATTGCTAGTGACGAGGTACTAAGCAAAGTGAAGGACAAGAGTCGTCTTGTGGCCGAGGAACTTTGCTAGGGTGAAGGAACTAGCATTATGGTTTGATCTCTAGGCATTAATCAAGCCTAACTAGTGAAGCAATGCAATGCATCCAATTATTGTTGAACAATGTGCATTTGGCATATGAGGCCAATTTTTTAATATTCCACTCAAAGCACATATTAAGGGGGAGCTCATAGTATATCTCAAATGGTTAGAGCTTGTTTGGGTGACTTGTTTGGGTCCTCGTTTGGATTCGCACCCCCAGGACCGACCTATGGAGCTGGTACACTTCCGTCCTCGTCATATGCTTATGGTACATCATCTTCCATGGCGGGACTTCAGTTCTCGACAGCTCCATCTCCTACTCCCGGAGACTTTGCTTCACAGGCAGCAGCTTCCATCTTTGGTACCACTACAGCTCCTAGTCAGGGTATGTTTAGCACATCTATATCTTTTCCTTGACTAGCACTTCTGAATCACTCTCACACCACCACTAATATATATTCGATTGAGTGAAGGTTTTCATTGGACTACTACTTCTTCGTCAGATGATCATAGCCCGACCTTCTAGTTGCGGCGAAGATGTGGATACTTGAAGGATGGTGGGAGCATGACTACAAGCTTCTCCAGGCCCTTTATGGATGATTGATGACAAAGGGGGAGAAGAATGGATTAAAGCCTAGTTTCTAGTCTTGTAGTCGTTTATGAATTTGGATGTAATAAATTCCCGGCGCCGGCGCCTCCGTCTCCGAGCCCCCCGCGTCCTACGTCGTCTGCAACCCCGCCACCGGGAAATGGGCCACCGTGCCGCCGGTGCCGGAGCCAACCCAGACCGGCAAGATCTGCCCCGCCCGCGTCTTGTGCTTCGATCCGGCCGTCTCCCCGCATTTCCATGTGGTCCGGCTGCTGGAGGCAGACGAGGACGCTGGATTTACCGAGGAGAGAAACATGAATTATGGTGAGAAAATAAAATTTAGGAAAAAACCCTCTAGAAAATGCGGTTTCACTCGATGTATGAAAATCTTTCGCCTCGTTTCTTCCCCGCCAGATCTGGCAGGTGGGTCATTTGTGAGGTGCGGGTAGAATATTTTTTAAGTGAAAAGGATTTCAATTGTACTTGAATCTTATTGTATAGATAAATAGATAAATTGAGATAATTAGATTTGTGTACAGGGCTTTTAGCCAGCTGCATAAGCTTAGTTTGAGCTTGCCATACACTACTCCAAGGCCTGTTTAGTTCCCAATCACATCACTAAATTTTCAAAAATTCTCTCTCCAAACTTTACTATTCACCTATCACATCAAATCTCTCTCCTTATGCTCTCCCGGAGACTTTGCTTCACAGGCAGCAGCTTCCATCTTTGGTACCACTACAGCTCCTAGTCAGGGTATGTTTAGCACATCTATATCTTTTCCTTGACTAGCACTTCTGAATCACTCTCACACTACCACACATATACATTCGATTGAGTGAAGGTTTTCATTGGACTACATCTTCTTCGCCTCCAGGTCCATCTTATGCAGCTGCTACACTCCCTTCAAATCTTCCCATCGCCCGATCTACTCATTGGATGAATATCTTGCGAAACTCTTTGGTAGAACATCTTTTGGCATGTCTAGGAACCTATCCCTAAGAGATGAATCATTTTGGTTGGCTACATTTTGCGCAACAAGGATTTGCACCCTCACTGCGCAAAGCGGTCTGACCGGTTTGGCAAACCGGTCTGACCGGTTTGGCTCTGAGCTGATCCAAAATTTGTTGGATATGCTCTAAGGATTCAATCTTCTGATCAATCACTTCCTGGGTACTTATGCAATGTTTTTCATCTCTTGTGATCCCAGGAAAGACAGTAGAAGATGCCACGGGGCTCTCATGCCGATCGGATCAAAAATGGGCGTCATGACCCTTCTATTGGCAGCAGCTCGCAAGCGGCCAGCGGAAGAAATTTGAGGCCTAGGAGGCCAAAGAGGGCAGCTGAGCAGGAGATAGAAGAAGTGGATGAAGTGGGCAACACCACTTCAAGTGATGATGTAGAGGATGAGCAGTATAGGGTGGAGCCACACGTGGATGTTGATGATGATGAGGAAGAAATGGCAGCGGGAAATGATGAAGAAGAAGAAGGAGAATATGATGATTCACCTGAGGCAGATGCCCCTCTCCCTCTTGAGATTTGCAGACCCACTGGCCCAGCTAGCAGAAGAGTGACAGATTATCTTGCTAGTGGGATGACAGATGTTGTCAGGCGGTTGAGGAGGACTAGTCCACTGGATGTGGATAGGACAGCCACTGACTATAGGTTTTGGACTCTTTTTCAGCAGGACTTTTATGCCACAGCTATTTTGAAGAAGACCAAGATCACATCTGATGCACAGTATATAGACTGGGAGTACATGAGCAAGCAAGACAACCCAGTGTTCAATGAGATTATTAGAGTATGTTCTGAAAAGAGGGTGAAAAATCTCATGGGCTTCAGGCACAGCTGGAACAAGGAAGTTATTGCTCAGTTCTATGCTACTGTGTTCTTTGGATACCACGAGGAGGGTGGTAGGCAGGAGAGGGCTATGCATTGGATGACAGAGGGACAGCGCTATCATATCACTTATTCTGATTTTGCCTCTCTCTTTAGAGCTGCACATGAGAGTGATGACACCGTGAGGATACATGATCGGGGTGTTATGGAACCATCAGAGTTGAAGTTCATGTATCCCAGGGATCAGCGTGGCAGTTGGGGGAAAGTGAGTGGTCTCTACACCTACTATGGGACTCTCTATAGATTGCTCAGAAAGACACTCACTCCTAGAGATGGCAACACCTCAGATATTTCGCTCTACATGAGAAACTTGATGTACTACCTGAGGATTGGAGAGGAGACACCTCCATTTAGTGTTGCCGATTTTATGTGGCAAGAGATCAAGACCATTTCTGAGAGTCCTCAGAAGATTTGTGCCTACAGCCCGTACATCATGCTTATGATTGAGAGGGTCACAAACTTGAAGATTCAGAAGGATACTCAACACAAGCCCTTGCGTCCTCCCGTTCCTCACAAGTTCCGGATGCCTTCTCCACCACTGGATGAGCCTCCACAGCAGCCAGATCCTCAGCAGCAGCAGCACACACAGCAGGGAGGCGACCAGACTCAGCAGCAGCACAGCCAGCTACAGCCGGGGCAAACTGGTCTGACCGGTTCCCCAAACCGGTCTGACTGGTTTGGGCCTGGCAGCAGCTCGTATCCTGAGCGACGGACTTCTCCCATTCGGAAGTTTATCTCCATGTTCACTGGCATTTGCAAAGGTCAGAGGGATGTTGAAGTGAACATTAGGCAGCAGAGGATTGAGAGCAAGAAGACTAGGGATGCGGTGAAGAGATTACATGCCAAGATGAGTCCAGATGATCCACCATCACCTATCTCACCACCTCTCGAGCTACCTGAGATAACCCGCTTCGAGACATCATGACCGATCACATGAATGCGGGATACTTTGAGGAGTATGGTCATATTTCTACCTCGAGTTCTTGGCTCTCAAGGTATTCAAATCTTCCCATCGCCCGATCTACTCATTGGATGAATATCTTGCGAAACTCTTTGGTAGAACATCTTCTGGCATGTCTAGGAACCTATCCCTAAGAGATGGATTGATTTGGATGGCTACATTTTGCGGACCGACGATTTGTGCTTTCACTGCACAAACCGGTCTGACCGGTTTGAGCAGAGGCAGCCCAAGTCCCTGTTTTGCACCGTGTTTGCTCACATATGGACTAGGGATATCAATCTTATCAATTTCATATCAATTTCTTGATCATTCTCTGTCTAGATTGGTCGCCAACTCGTTTTGGCTCAGCGCAGGCAAAACCGGTCTGACCGGTTTGGCTCTGAGCTGACCCAAAACTTGTTGCATGCTCTCAATTAGATTGGTGAATTATTTGTTTGAAAGTGGCCTATGGAATTGGCAATGGGAAATTGACCATACACTTGAAGATTCTAAGCCACTAGCTCAAGATGAATTCGCTCAGTAAGAAAAGAAGGATTGCAAGCCCTCAAGTTGAGAATGATCAAGTATGGCGTCAATGAAGACAATGGAGCTCAAGAGGAGATTTTATTTGTTATATGTAATCTTGAGTATAGGTATGCCGTACTATCAAGAGGGATGCAACATTAAGTTGTTTAGACAACCACTAAAAGTGCTCATAGGACAACCCATGTGAGATAGGCTTGGGAGAGAGGTCCTTTTGGACATAGTGTGCTGACAGACCCCAAACCGGTCTGACCGGTTTGGGAAACCGGTCTGACCGGTTTCCAACGGCTATAACGGCTAGTTTGGGATGTGTGGGGTATTTATACCCCTTGGCCCTCTCCTTTGAGGGCTGATGGTTCATTTGGTCTCTTGGGCGTCCAGAATCACTTCAAGCACCAGCAAGCTCTCCCCAAGCAACTCTTTGTGAGTTTTGGTTGTATTTGATCATATCTTTGATTTGGGTTGAGAGAGTGATTGTGTGAGCAATAGAGAGCTAGAGTGAGCTAGCTAACTCAGTGAGGAGTGAATCCATAGCTTGAGCACGTCCGGTGAAGTCTAGCATCTTGTTGAAGCATTTGTTACTCTTGGAGGTGAAGCCTCCTAGACGGCTAGGCGTCGTCGGTGAGCCACCAAGGTTGTGGTGAGCCACGGACAGTTTGTACAGGCGCGGTCTTGCCTCCATAGTGGAAAGGATCGAAGTTAGTGGAACCGAGGAGATAGCTCGACCTTTCGGTCACTAGGGGCTTCCTCAACGGAGACGTAGGATTCACTGTGCTTTTGTGGCAGCTTTAGTAGCAAGCAGTGAATCTGAACTTCAAGTACATCACTCTAGATTATCACTTGCACATTCAATTGAGTGAAGGTTTTCATTGGACTACTTCTTCGTCAGATGATCATAGCCCTACCTTCTAGTGGCGGAGACGTTTGGAGACATGATGGGAGTACGACTACAAGCTTCTCCAGGCCCTTTATGGATGATTGATGACAAAGGGGGAGAAGAATGGATTAAAGCCTAGTTTCTAGTCTTGTAGTCGTGGGCTCCTGAACTCCGGGATCGCCGCCGGCGCCGGCGCCTCCGTCTCCGAGCCCCCCGCGTCCTACGTCGTCTGCAACCCCGCCACCGGGAAATGGGCCACCGTGCCGCCGGTGCCGGAGCCAACCCAGACCGGCAAGATCTGCCCCGCCCGCGTCTTGTGCTTCGATCCGGCCGTCTCCCCGCATTTCCATGTGGTCCGGCTGCTGGAGGCAGACGAGGACGCTGGATTTACCGAGGAGAGAAACATGAATTATGGTGAGAAAATAAAATTTAGGAAAAAACCCTCTAGAAAATGCGGTTTCACTCGATGTATGAAAATCTTTCGCCTCGTTTCTTCCCCGCCAGATCTGGCAGGTGGGTCATTTGTGAGGTGCGGGTAGAATATTTTTTAAGTGAAAAGGATTTCAATTGTACTTGAATCTTATTGTATAGATAAATAGATAAATTGAGATAATTAGATTTGTGTACAGGGCTTTTAGCCAGCTGCATAAGCTTAGTTTGAGCTTGCCATACACTACTCCAAGGCCTGTTTAGTTCCCAATCACATCACTAAATTTTCAAAAATTCTCTCTCCAAACTTTACTATTCACCTATCACATCAAATCTCTCTCCTCGTGCATGGAGTATTAAATGTAGGTAAATAAAAAACTAATTACATAGTTTTGATGTACACGACGAGACGAATCTTTTAAGCCTAGTTAGGTCATGGTAGGACAATGTTTACCACAAACAAACGAAAAGTGCTACAGTGTCCGATGTGACATTTTCACTTCACTTTTCACCTTTTCACATGAACTAAACACCGCCACAGTCACAGACACAGCCCACCTTTGTCTCCTTATCCGCCAGATCCAGCACTGCGAGGTGGCATGTCGTTCCTTCACTTGACCAGCAACAACCGAATATTCTGCCCCCACAAGTTTAAAAAAAAAGAGAGCCATCAAGTTGATTTAATAGAAAATTGTTGTTCATCTTTTGTTGCTTCTTCTGGCCGAATCTTGTCGATGAAATATATTTTGAATGGCATCTTCATAGTGATCTGAAAAGTGATGAATATTTGAAGAGGATCTGACTTCCGATCAAAATTTGTGTGTCCCACCGGGCGTGCCAAAAAGTGTGTTGGCTTAAAATCTGACTCTCACGCCAAGCACACAGCAAGCCGAATTAGCTAGCTTCACACGTGGCCCGATCGTTTGAATCCGAAAGCGTGCCAGTCAATTTTCCCTGCAAACTGACAAAGGAGGAAAAAGTCTAGATAAAAACCTGGAACATGCCGGGTGATACCAGACAGTTCCGTATCTACGGCTTACAAAGCCATCTTGAATGACATATAGCTACGAACAAGCTATCTGTCAGCAGTTAACGCATCATTCGGTAATCAGCAAAGCATGCAAGAAACGCAATGCCGAACGCGTGACGTCAGCGTGACGAAAGATCGGTATTTTAACTAAGCGACATGTTGTAGCATGTAACCATAACCCGATTATCGTAACGCGACGAAATAAATAAAAGGGTGAAAGCATGATCATAGATTTTTTAATAAACAAGAATGCATAGGTTTAAAGCACTAGTCTACCGCATGTCTAGGTACTTTCGAACCCGTCGAGCATAAAAATAAACAAGCCAATCCACCGCATGATACAACTTGTTTAGAATTACACCACCAACCAAGAATAGATCAATCTACCGCATGATATACTCTAAACATGGAAGGCTAAAAGCATTCATTATTTAAAACAAAGCCATGATCACGTTTCACTCGTGAAGGGATTACCGAATACGGCTAAATAGCCGAATCGGGTTCCATGAAGAAGGAACAAACGTTGTCAATGATGATAAATCTATCAGATCGAATCGAATTCTAATCCACCGGATGATTAGCTCTAAGACGACCCAAAAACCTGCATCTACCGCATGATACCCGGTTCTGTCAAAATCCACGCAAGATTAACAAGTTTGAACCCGCAACACGTGACAATCTAGGTTGATTCGGGTTCGGCTGTGAAGAGACCATAATTTATTTGTCGTGTTGTGAGCTACAGCCGAATCTAATCAATCTAAATTGGGCAAAGGAGTGTTAATTGAATTAAACATAAAAGTAAAACTCAAAGCAACACAGGATAACTTAAAGAATCTATTAGACATTGCCAAATCTAATAGAGCCGATAACTATTTTTACTCATGTCTTAATCCGCCGCACGATACAAGGCACAAGCAAAAACTTCCCATCATTAAGCTTAAATCCGCCGCACGATACTAAGCGAAACAGATGAGACTACTTGCATCATAATCTAAATCCGCCGCACGATACTAGACATGATAGCAAGGTTGCCGGATACTTACGGAGGTCGACGGATCGATTGGCCCTCTCGAAGAACTCGACGACTCGACTAAAGGACTCGAAGGGGTGGCGCGAAGCCGGTTGTATTGATTTGGTTGTGAACCCTTATTACAATGGTCGAGGGCTTATATTTATACCCTGGACAGGACATGAGTCCTACACAATTACGAACTTATCTAAACAGAATTGGAAAGTTACAAACAATAACTAACATAACTTAACATAATCGGAGTCCTTGAGCATCATGACCCTTTCCCTTTCTGGTCAGCTCCTTCTTTCCTTCTTAAAATTCACCTGTGAACGAAGCCGTTACCGACCGCGGGCTCATTTGCCGAACACATGGAAATTAGCCGACCGCATCCACATTTACCGAATGGCTCTCTCTGCTCCTTGCGGGTCCACCTTACGTATTCATGCTTAGTGAGTCCAATCATGCCGGCCCATATCTCCTTTTCTTTCTTGTATTACGACGACGTCGTGCCGCACTGGAACTGGAATCTGAAGCCCACCGTTGACTGCTGTTGTCCATCTCTAACAAAGCTCCAGATTGAGACTTCCCCATAACGGTATTTCATACACGGCAATAATCCAAGGCATATACGTATGTATCTGATGGTCTACGAGCGTTCCTCATAATCAACATGGAATCCTGATGTCGCATGTATGCATATGTATCTCTTTCCTTCCTTGTCCAGCTTCCTTCCTTAAAGCCACGTAGGCATGCTGATCGAACATACACATGCAATGGGCCTCCTTGATAGCCGATTACCAATTGTCGACCTCATAAGCCTGATGACCATATATCCAGATATACCTTTTTTCTACTCGATCTTCTTGGCAATCATCAGACGTCTTGCTTTTATCAGAATATCTCCTTACCAATTATATTTCTCGGCTGTCCAAATTTTGGTGTCAACATAGCCATCTTATTATAAAATAATGATAATAATACCTAAAATTTTTCCAAAACATCTATAAACTTGTATACATTCATTTTATTGATGTACAAGGTTGGCGTAAAAATTTCATAAGATTTTACTTAAATTATACTATACATTGATCATAATTGGATACATCTATCACATCTCTACTCCTAATATAATAATTACGTGCCGTGTCGGGGAACCACGTCCGCACCCTTCATCGCTCCACCAATCCTCCCTCCAGGTGCGATCTTCCATACCGTCAAAAAATAAAACAACGGCTGTGATCCTCTCTCAGGCCGCCCTGCATCTGACCTCCTTCGCCCTCTGCCTAAACACCCGCAGCATCGGACCCCTCGGCCAAACCCTAATCCCCCCGCCTCGTTCCTCGTTACCTCACCGCCTGCGAGTTTTCCGACGCGCCGCCATGCGGGCCTATCGCGTCGCTAGCCCAGCGCTCCCTTCGCATCACCGTCGCCGCCTCTGCATCCTCCCTCCCCAATCTCCCCTTGAGCCCCGAAGGCCTCGCGCACCCACACCACCGGCACGCCCCGCAACGCATCCCCACCCCGGCGTCGGCAGCGAGCCCTAGAGCCGCGGAGGGCGACGGGGGCGATGATGTTGGGCGCGGGCTGCCGCGCCCGGGCGAGCACACTCTCCCCTATGTTGTCGTCAAGTCCTGCGCCGCGCTCGGCGCTGTTACCCTGCACGGGGTGGCGCGGTTACCCTGCACGGGGTATCGGGCTCGGCCGCGACGTGTACGTTGGGAGCGTGCTCATCAAGATGTATGCAGACGCTGGCCTCATCAGAGACACACGAGAGGTGTTCGACGGAATGGCAGAGCGGGACTGCATCCTTTGGAACGTGATGATGTCATAAAGGCTGGAGATATGAATGGCGCAGTTTGACTTCAAGTCATCAGATACTATCAGCATTGCTTTCCGGTGCAAGGTATGCATTTTCTTTCTCTCCTTTCTCAGTATCTGTTGACAATGTTTGTTTGAACTGTAATTACTGCTGATACTTTTTATCCTTTTTGGCCACATGCATGATGATTCTTGTTATTTGTTATACCAGTGTTAAGCACTTTGTTGGATACATGATGTAATCTCAACACAATTATATTCAGATCTTGATTGCTATTGCTATATGATGTAATCTCAACACAATTATATATGAACAGATAACTTCCTTTCTTTCTTTTTTCGGGAGCAGAACATGAGCAAAGAAATTCCAGAAGTCTGTACTATTGCTCATTGGACACTATGATGCTTATTACAGTTTTCTCTATCGTCTACCTTAGGTTACTATACAAGTTAATAGTCGTACAACCAAAGGCGGCTGAGAGTTTTGTGGGCTCAACGACATCCAAAAATCACAAGGCTCGACAGCCGACAGGTAGGTCACAAAAACTATTTTAGTTGGTTCCTACAAAGACAAGCATTGAACCTGAAGCCAAATATGTGGTGTATCGTGCTTCAGGAACTATGGTTGTGTCGAGCAAATGGTTGTGTTGCCGAGCAGGAGGAGAAAGAGAAGAGGTACATTATTTACTCTGCCAAGCCATATTCGATTAGTTTCCTACCTGTTTCCAATCTTTACTCCTAAAAAGAACGACCAAAGGACATTCGGAAAATTGAAGAACCCCTGAGCTTAGTTGGTGAGACAATCTTTCTCCGCATTTTTGTTTTACCATAT
>OAMR01000356.1:806538-817612 GCA_900205405.1 Echinochloa crus-galli | reverse complement strand
CCTCGTGGCGTCCCTATGCAGTCACACCTCGGAAGTGTTGATGTGCGTGGTTGGGTGCAAAGTTCCTTTGAACTTTTACGCGACTGGTGGGTAAAGGGCGAAACCTCTGCAGAGTGTAAATCTATCATGATAGCCTTGCTCAGGGTCACGAGCGGCCTGGATCCTTTTTTATTAGAAGATGATGTTTATTTATGTTTAATGTCACTTAGACCTTATTAATTGGGTTCCAAGTGGGATTTCATTCACTTGTAGTAATTTGGATAATGTTAAAACGAACCAACTAAAAGTGCTATTGCAGTTCAGCCTTGTCTAGCCTTTTTGAGCCTTCATACACCCGTGCTATACTTGCTAAGTAAGACATTTACTTACGCTTGCTATTATTCAACAAAATCCCAGATGGGTAACAGATGGTGTGGAAGAGACAACTACTGAGTTTTTCCGAAGATCTTCCGTACTTCTGAGCTGTGGTCAACCAGTCGGTGTCCCTGTGGACTTGAGGCTCTACGTGTCGAGAGAGTTAGACTTCCGCTGTGATTTAGGTAAACTCTAATATAAACTATTTTTATTCGAGCATATGTACTCTGTTTATCATATTTGTTAGTTGTATGTGTTCTGTGGACTTCCTGGGCACACATATAGCAGCATTCGGGTTTCTGTGTAAACCCGGGTGTGACAGTATCCAGGGTAGTATGGTTGGGAGGTATGGTCGTACCCCCCAGCATTCTGACTCCCGGACCACTCAGAGTCCGTGTCCTGGCCGTAGTCCCAGCGCCCTGAGGCGAAGTAGTTCGGCTCCTGGTGTTGCCCGTAGCCTCCTGCTCCGGACGTCCCAGCGCCGGAGTACATGTCGTAGGTGGCCTCAAAAGCGGAAGTATGTCGGTGCGGCATGTGTGCTGCATCTTTCAGCTCCTATGAGGTGGTGAGCCCAACATCACGCCTGGCTCGTCCCCTCGTTACTGGTCCATCACCTGCAACGCTATGCCGAGCGGGCTCTCTCCAGGGTGGAGAGTCGTCCGACTCGGTCCTCAACTGAAGAGTTAGTTTCGGCGTGGTATACAACCTTAGTGCTGCACAAGGCAAAGGCACTTCAGTTGTATAACCGATCGAAGAACCAGCCAAGACAAAGACTTAAACAAGACTACAAGCACTACAACTATAACTGACTATAGTCTAAACAAGATATATGCTGCAACTAGGATATGGGCGCCCTGAAGAACGCCTAGATGGTTGGCTAGGCGAGTGACTAGAGAAGTCATCGCCATGCTACCCACACGAGAAATATGAGACAGCCAGTGACCAACCATGTCTTTCACAGGTGAATAGGGAATCTGCTTCACCATGGCAAAAAGAACCCGCAACTCGACGGTGTTGACAGGGCGCAAATCCGCCCGGGGGAATACCGTCATAGACACCCAACGATGCATGAAACGCAAACCCCCAGTTTCTGAAACCAAAGTAGAAAGGAATTCGAGGGTGATCAGGTACGAACCTTGTTCGTTGATGTGCCAGAAGTTCTCCCAGCCAATGGCCTGGAAGACTTCTGTGAATTCTTCATCCATACCCGTGTCCCTGAGAAGGTCCTGCTCAAAAACATGGGTGTGCTCGAACTCCTTCAGCCGAAGCTCGTTGAAAGTGTTCTGCTCCCGCTCGTTCCTGAGGTTGATGTCATTGATGCTCAGGAGCTGCCTGGCCGGTGGCGTGGCATGGCCCCATCACGAGCCTGCTGCTTCGTGCTCATCCGTGTCCAGCGGCGAGAGCTCAGCTTTTAAGTCCGCGAGCAGGACTTCTCCTGTCTTCAGTTGCTTTTGTCATCGTCCAGTCCCGGAGTGGATGACTCGGACGATGCAACCTTCTTCCGCCACATTTTCTTGTTCTTCTTCTTCGGTGTCGGTGGCGGTGGGATCGGTGTCTTCGGAGAATTCCAGAGGGCTTGCTCTTCCTCATATTTCTTTACGAGGAGGTCCATTTCTTCTGCACTTGTCGGCTTTGTTGGCTCGTTCCATATGAGCTGCTCTCCACCGAGTATTTCCAGCTCTCCATTAATGAGAGCTTTAAGGAAACACTCGGCGCTCCTCTGCTCCGGTGTGAGTGGCTCTGCCTTCTTTTCTTCCCGGGGTTGAAACTTGAAGTAAGTCAACCTTTCATCGATACGGAACGAGATTTCTCTCGCATCCATATCGATCCTAGCCCAGGTGGTGTTCAAGAACAGTCGGCCCAACACAAGGGGAAACGAGTGCTCGTTCCCCGTGTCGAGGACAACGAAGTCCATAGGGACATATCGTCCCCAGATTCGGACCGGTACGTTCTCAATCACCCCCTCGGGATAACGGATGGTTGAGTCCGCAAGCTGTACCTGGGCAGTTGTCGGTGACAAATTAGGGTAGCGTAATTTCTTAAATAATACCTTAGACATGATGTTGACGCTTGCCCCCAGATCGCAGAGTGCATCATCAATGCGACGATTCCAGATCGTGCACTGGATGATGGGCACTCCAGATCTTCCTTCCTGTCCGGAGAGGTCTTGATGATTGCTCTTTTTGCAGCTCTTGGCAGGTAGGTCCATCTTGGTGTCAGCACTTGGATGCGTGCGACCTTCCCTGCATGGTTAGTGCGAAATACACTACGAGACATCTTACCCTGCCTGGTAGTGATAGAATTCACTGTTTCGATGGAAGGCTCGGGTTGCCTCGGAATCTTCCCCGATTCAGTGACAGGAACAGCAGCAGCTAACTGAGCAACTTGAGTTTCTATCATTTTATTAAAGCTCAGTTGATTTTTCATAGCAGAAGAAAACGATTCCATCCCAGAGTCTATGCTTTCCAGAGTTTTATCATTAGCAGCAAGCTTTTTGTTAATATTTTCAGTCATTTTCATCTGGCCAAACACAAGATCTCTAAGAGACGGCTGATTATTGAAATTGCTGGAATTGAAATTGTTACCTTGTTGAGGCCTCGGTCAAATCTTTTAAGCGCTTTGTTCGGGTCTAATGAACAACGGCTTGAAAATCCGAGACCCGAACTAAAATCCCTCCAAGAGCAGAAGAACTCTTGGTTGAAGAATCAGAAACGAATCCCCCCAGTTTCAAAAACCAAAGTCGAGAGGAATTCAAGGGTGAGCAGGTACGAACCTTCTTCGTTGATGTGCCAGAAATTCTCCCAGCCAACGGCTTGGAAGATTTCCGTGAACTCTACGTCCATCCCCGTCAGAGCTTCATCTTGGTGAACTCCTCGGGTCTTCGGTTGAGTCCGGTCATCAGACCAACCTTGGTTCTCGACCATCTTCTCTATGAGGGCCTTCGCACGACTCTCCTCAAGAGAGAAGAACGAGCCTCCAGCAGCAGCATCCAGGTACTCACGGGCAGAATTTCTCAGCCCGTGATAGAAAGTTTGGATAATGAACCAACTCTGCATACCATGGTATCCCCGTGTCCCTGAGCAAATCTTGCTCAAACACACGGGTGTGCTCGAACTACTTCAGTCGAAGCTCGTTGAAGGTGTTCCGCTCCCTTTCTGTGCTGAGGTTGATGTTACTCTCGCTCAGGAGCTGCCTGGCTGGGGGCGTGGCATGGCCCCATCCCGAGCCGGCTGCTCCGTGCTCGTCCGTGTCCATCCGGCTCGAGCCTCGAGACAGAGCTGGGGAACTCCCAGCATCGTCCGATCGTCGGCCTAGCCGGGCGGAACGACGGAGCGACGTGAAGAACTTCGACATGATTGTATAGCACGGACAATCCTTGCTACCTAAACACCACCTTTACATTATTTACTGCATACGCATCAAATTAATTACTCAAGTGGTTCATTTATTTTGAAAAGGGAAACATGCAAATGCAATTGGAAATTTAAAAATTGGAAGGGAAATATGGGATACATACCGGTTTTCCTCGCGGCGAGAGCTCAGCTTTTAAGTCCGCGAGCGGGACTTCTCCTGTCTTCAGTTGCTTTTGTCATCGTCCGGTCCCGGAGTGGATGACTCGGACGATGCAACCTTCTTCCGCCACATTTTCTTGTTCTTCTTCTTTGGTGTCGGTGGCGTTGGGATCGGTGTCTCTGGAGAATTCCAGAGGGCTTGTTCTTCCTCGTATTTCTTTACGAGGAAATCCATTTCTTCTGCACTTGTCGGTTTTGTCGGCTCGTTCCACTTGAGCTGCTCACCACCGAGTATTTCCAGCTCTCCATTAATGAGAGCCTTAAGGAAACACTCGGCGCTTCTCTGCTCCGGTGTGAGTGGCTCTGTCTTCTTCTCTTCCCGGGGTTGAAACTTGAAGTAAGTCAACCTTCCGTCGATACGGAACGAGATTTCTCTCGCATCCATATCGATCCTAGCCCGGGTGGTGTTCAAGAATGGTCGGCCCAACACAAGGGGAAACGAATGCTCGTTCCCCGTGTCGAGGACAACAAAGTCCACAGGGACATATCGTCCCCAGATCCGGACCGGTACATTCTCGATCACCCCCTCGGGGTAGCGGATGGTTGAGTCCGCAAGCTGTACCTGGGCAGTAGTAGGTGACAAAGTAGGGTATCGTAATTTCTTAAATAATACCTTAGACATGATGTTGACGCTTGCCCCCAGATCACAAAGTGCATCATTGATGCGATGATTCCAGATCGTGCACTGAATGATGGGTACTCCGGGATCTTCCTTCCTGTCCGGAGAGGTCTTGATGGTCGCCTTCTTTGCAGCTCTCGGCAAGTAGGTCCATCTTGGTGTTAGACTTGGATATTTGAGACGTTCCCTGCATGGTTAGTACGGAGAATACTACGAGACATCTTACCCTGTCTCATAGTAACAGCATTTACTGTTTCGAGGGGAGGTTCGGGTTGCCCCGGAATCTTCCCCGATTCAGTGACAGGAACAGCAGCAGCTAACTGAGCGACTTGAGTTTCTATCATTTTATTAAAGCTTAGTTGACTTTTCATAGCAGAAGAAAATGATTCCATCCTAGAGTCTATGCTTTCCAGAGTTTTATCATTAGCAGCAAGCTTTTTATTGATGTTTTCAGTTATTTTCATCTGGCCAAACACAAGATCTCTAAGAGACGGCTGATTATTGAAATTGCTGGAATTGAAATTGTTACCTTGTTGAGGCCTCTCAAAAGGGAGGTTTGGGCGCCAATTCCAACCTTGGTTGCCGTAGTTGTTCGGTCGGTACCCGTTGTTGTTGGAGTTGTTGATGTAGTGGGCATCTTCTCGCGTTTCGGGGCAGTCATTCCCCGAGTGGCCAGTGTTACCACAGTATTCCCCGAATGACCAGTGTTGCCACAGACTTCGCAGATCATGCGAGCGTACATGGCTTGCACCGTTTCTTGAGCAGGGGCCTCCAGCTTCTTCATCAGGAGGTCCATCTTGGCAGCGAGCATGCCCAGAGCTTCATCTTGGTGAACTCCTCGGGTCTTCGGTTGAGTCCGGTCATCAGACCAACCTTGGTTCTCGACCATCTTCTCTATGAGGGCCTTCGCACGACTTTCCTCAAGAGAGAAGAACGAGCCTCGAGCAGTAGCATCCAGATATTCACGGGCAGAGGCTCTCAGCCCGTGATAGAAAGTTTGGAGTATGAACCAACTCTGCATACCATGGTCAGGACAAGCAGAAATATAGGCCTGGAGGCGATCCCATGCCTCCGGGACTGTTTCATCTTTTAACTGCTGGAAACTAGCAATTTTGTTCCGGAGGGCGTTGGTTTTCCCAACCGGAAGGAACTTTAGCAAGAAAGCGCTAGTGCATTTATCCTAGGTGTCTATAGCTTCACGGTTAGCATAGAACCATTGTTTCGCCTTGCCTAATAATGAGAATGGAAATAAATGAAGGCGAATGGCATCGATACTTACTCCGCTGATGGTGAAGGTGTTGCAGATTTCCAGGAAATGCTGGAGATGGGCATTGGCATCTTCATGTGGTTTGCCGCAGAACGGGCTAGCCTGAACAATGTTGATGATGGCTGGCTTGAGCTTGAAGTTGCCATGTCCGACTGGCGGAGTTGGTCCGACACGCACGTTCTCGCTTGATGGAGCGGAGAACTCACGGATCGTCTTGGTTGCCATCCTCGATGTAGCCCGGTCAATGACGGGAAGGACTGGGTTTCTCGGAAGGAGTTGCTTCTGAGGAGGTACAACACGGGGTCATACTTTCCTCACAAGTGACTCCGGATTTTCTTGGAAGTTTGACGGTAGTTGTTAACCAGTCATGCACTGCTCTGTTCCACAAAGGCCAATGAACAGAGCAAGGATAAACCCGCTTGAGTAGCGGTACTCAACTAAGATAGCTCAAGATAAAAGTTCAAAAGTAATCTAGCCAAATGCTTCCCGGCAACTGCGCCATAAATGCTTGTTGGCACTTCTTACGATTCAATATCAGAATTGAGAATCCTGGTACTGGGGTAAGGAGTGTTTTAGTGGTTTTCCTTATGGCTAGTAAAATATAGAAATATTCTGCAAGCGCACAGAATCACCGCTGTAGCACTTCACCTGGGAGTATCCCGAGGTATCGTAATTTATATGGTGACAAAGTAGGGTAGCATAATTTCTTAAATAATACCTTAGACATGATGTTGACGCTATCCCCCAGATCGCAGAGTGCATCATCAATGCGACGATTCCAGATCGCGCACTGAATGATGGGCACTCCGGGATCTTCCTTCCTATCCGGAGAGGTCTTGATGATCGCCCTTTTTGCAGCTCTCGGCAGGTAGGTCCATCTTGGTGTCAGCACTTGGATACGTGCGACCTTCCCTGCGTGGTTAGTGCGGAATACACTACGAGACATCTTACCCTGCCTGGTAGTGATGGAATTCACTGTCTCGATGGAAGGCTCAGGTTGTCCTGGAATCTTCCCCGATTCAGTGATAGGAACAGCAGCAGCTAACTGAGCGACTTGAGTTTCTATCATTTTATTAAAGCTCAGCTGATTTTTCATGGCGGAAGAAAACGATTCCATCCTAGAGTCTATGCTTTCCAGAGTTTTATCATTAGCAGCAAGCTCAGAGGATCTGCTGACCTTGCCTCCTACGGCCTGGATCAGCTCCCTGGTGTCGGTTTCCAGCTGGGGGCGGTTCGGCCGAAGGCCTGGGTTCGGCCGAACCAGGCCTGACCCATGGCCGGCCCCCCAGCACCGCCTTTGGTGCTGGCACTGCTCCTGGGCTACTTCTTGATGTTGGACTTCTGTTGAGCTGGCCCAGGGTGACGTGGCATGCTCCGAGATGTGTTGGCGGTCGTCCACGTGTCGTGCTTGGTCATCGGTGATGTGGACAGCTCCCGGCGGCCCGTACGGCTAAGGGGGGTAACCGGCCGAACGGAGTCGTTCGGCCGATTCGGTCATTTTCGGCCCCAATAGCGCGTATTTGTTGTAGTTGTACCTGGACAAGTGACACTCACCAAAACTCATAGAACTTTATTAGAAATAAAACCTAAGTACATGGAATGTTGCATATAACCTCATTTATTCCCGAGTATTGGTGGTCGGATTTGGGTTGTCACGACCGCAACACTGATCCAGCGAATTCTCTCGATTCTGCTGGTTTTGGTCTTCTTGGTAGGCCTTGAGCCTCGGAGACCCGTACTCCAAGTCTGTCGGGAGGATGGCCTCGGCGCCGTAGACGAGGAAGAACGGGCTGAAGCCTGTGGCCCTGCTCGGGGTCGTCCTGAGACTCCAGATCACCGACGGTAGCTCAGCCGCCCACCTCCGGCCGAACTTGTTTAATTTGTTGAAGATTCTTGGCTTGAGGCCTTGTAGTATCATGCCGTCGGCACGCTCTACTTGGCCATTCATTTGTGGATGCGCCACTGCTGACCAATCCACGCGGATGTGATGGTCATCGCAAAATTCCAAGAATTTCTTGCCAGTGAACTGGGTGCCGTTGTCGGTGATGATCGAGTTGGGTACCCCAAACCGGTGGATGATGTCGGTGAAGAATAGTACGGCTTGCTCGGACCTGATGTTTGTGATGGCCCAGACCTCGATCCACTTCGAGAACTTGTCGATAGCCACCAGCACGTGGGTGAAGCCCCCGTGCGCTTGTCGGAAGGGCCCCACAAGGTCCAATCCCCAGACCGCGAAGGGCCACGTTACGGGGATGGTCTGTAGAGCATGTGCCGGGAGATGCCTCTTCCGTGCATAAAATTGGCACCCTTCACAGGTGCGCACGACCTCGTTCGCGTCGGCAATGGCGGTGGGCCAGTAAAAGCCCTGTAGAATGCGTTACCCACAAGGGTACGCGGCGCGGCGTGGTGTCCGCATACCCCAGCGTGGATGTCGCGGATTAACTGCCTTCCTTCGCGGATGGGGATGCATCGCTGCAGAATCCCCGAGGCGCTGCGTTTGTACAGCTCGCCGCCGACCGAGACAAAGGCCTTAGCCCTTCTGGCAATGCGGCGCCCCTCGGTTCGGTCCGAGGGCAGCTCCCCGTGGTCGATTCACGCGAGGTATGAGCGGCGCCAATCTTGCGGTTGCGCTTCCACATCAATTTCCATGGCCTCGGCCGAGGAGTCTTCGTCGGCGTCGAGCCCTTCCTTCGAGGGGTCCTCGTCCATGGGATCGGCCTCCTCAGCCCCCGAGGGTGCCTTGGGGGCCTCGGCTCTCCGCTCGAGGTTGACGGAGGGCGCGTTGAGGTCACGAGCAAAGACGTTCGGGGGAACGGTGATTCGCTCTGATGCGATCTTGGCCAGCTGACCCGCCTCCTCGTTGTACTTGCGTACGATGTGGTTCAGCTCGAGGCCATAGAATTTGTCCTCGAGACGACGAACCTGACTGCAGTACGCCTCCATCTTCTCATCGCGGCAGGTTGCTTTCTTCATCACTTGGTCGATGACCAATTGAGAATCCCCCCCCGGACGTCGAGGCGTTTGACGCCGAGTTCGATGGCGATACGGAACCCAGTGAGGAGGGGTTCATACTCCGTCATGTTGTTTGATGCCGGGAAGTGCAAACGAACCACGTATCGGATGTGTTCGCCAAGGGGTGAAACGAAGAGAAGGCCCGCGCCTGCCCCAGTTTTCATCACCGACCCGTCGAAGTACATGGTCCAGCATTCGGCTTGGATTTGTGGTGGCGGAAGTTGGACGTCCGTCCACTTGGCGACGAAATCCACCAGAGTTTGCGACTTTATCGCCTTTCGCGGCGCGTAAGAGAGAGTTTTTCCCACAAGCTCCATCGACCTGTCACACCCCAAAATTTTTGGATTTTGGGATGTGAATTGTTATCATAATTAATACAATGATTTACTCAATTTTCTAAAATTTTCCAAGCTTTGTTTAATTAACAGGAAATTTAGTATAGGAAAATTTTGTTTTCTAAGTTAAATTGAAACAACATAGGTTTAATATTGAGTGCTTTGCATTCATGCCGGATGCATTTAGTGGTTTTATGTGTGTAAAGTTTTCAAAAACACGTTTAGAAGCCTAAAGGGATTTTTTCCAGAATATTTTTGGAGCTTTTAGAGTATTTTTCGTGGCTTAAACGAATTATCTAGAATTTTCTGGATTTATTCTGGCCCTGGAAAATATTTTCTGAAAATAAAAAGAAAAACAAAACCCCAAATTCCTACTGGGCCGAGCCCAGTCCAACCCAACCCAAGCCCGGCCTGCCCCACTCCTCACTCCACTATTGGGCCCCGTTTCCTCTTCTCTCGAGCTGAGCCTGTGAGGCCCGGTACGGGCCGGCCCAACAAGCCCTCCCGGCTGCAGCCAGCGCCCCCGCCGCCGGAGTTCTCGGTGTGCGTGCCACGCCAGACGAACCTCGGCGCCCGCGCCTATAAAGGCCGCAGCGCGAGCCCGCATGCGCGCCCTGCTGTTGCCGCCGCCGCTCCGCATCTCGCGCACCGCCTGCACCGTCCACGCAGCGCCGCCGATCTCCGCCCGCGAAATCCGCCGCCGATGAGCCCCCATCGAGCAAGCCGGCCAGGAAGCACTGGAACCATCGTCGCTCATGAACAGCACCATGCAGTCTGCACATATACTCCTTCTTCCACTGCCTATGTACCTACTGTTCATTTATCAGTGTTATGTCTCCTGTAATATCTACGGTGTAGCTCCTGTCTTCATTAATATTGATTTACCTTGCCCTGTCCGCCTTGTTATTCTTTTATGCAACCCTGCCCATTCATGTACATCTCCATATATGCATGCGAATACAAACCGGCCACAAACCGGCCACGGCCACAGCTATGTTATCTGAAAATGGGAAATCTTGTATTTCTTTTGTTCACCTGAATCTTCAGTTCGACCTCAACCTGCTGGTGCACGTACCCGAGCAGAAGTCGCGTGGTCTGGCCCCGTTTCCTAGTTTCCCTTTGATTTGCTCCAAGCTGGCCCCACACGTCAATGTTTAATTTCCATAATTGCCGCTTCACGAGTAGATCTGGGCCTCAATTTGTTTCGGCCTGCGCAGTGCATGCCGAAAAACAAAGCTGCAGCTACCTGTGTTTTCCTTCTGTAATACAATGATTTACTCAATTTTCTAAAATTTTCCAAGCTTTGTTAATTAACAGGAAATTTAGTATAGGAAAATTTTGTTTTCTAAGTTAAATTGAAACAACATAGGTTTAATATTGAGTGATTTGCATTCATGCCGGATGCATTTAGTGGTTTTATGTGTGTAAAGTTTTCAAAAACACGTTTAGAATCCTAATGGAAATTTTCCAGAGTTTTCTGGCATTTATTCCTATTTTTCTTAGAGCAGATTCCAATTTTTGGAAGGTGCTATAATATTTTTCATGAGCTCAAAATATTTTATTTAGGTTCCTCATGTCCAACTCTACCTCTGGAATTTTTCCTAGGATTTTTAGAATTTTTAGAATATTTTTCATGGTTTTAATATACGAAGAGAAGGCCCCGCGCCTGCCCCCAGTTTTCATCACGACCCGTCGAAGTACATGGTCCAGCATTCGGCTTGGATTTGTGGTTGGCGGAAGTTGGACGTCCGTCCACTTGGCGACGAAATCCACCAGAGTTTGCGACTTTTCGCCTTTCGCGGCGCGTAAGAGAGAGTTTTTCCCACAAGCTCCATCGACCTGTCACACCCCAAAATTTTTGGATTTTGGGATGTGAATTGTTATCATAATTAATACAATGATTTTCTCAATTTTC
>OAMR01000356.1:700174-732995 GCA_900205405.1 Echinochloa crus-galli | reverse complement strand
GCATACCGACTCCCGGACCACTCAGAGTCCGTGTCTTGGCCGTACTCCCAGCGTCCTGAGGCGTAGTAGTTCGGGTCCTGGTATTGCCCGGAGCCTGCTGCTCCGGACGTCCCAGCACCGGTGTACGTGTTGTAGGTGGCCTCGAAAGCGGAAGTATGTCGGTGCGGCATGGGAGGTGCATCCTCCGGTTCCTGTGAGGTGGCGAGCCCAGCATCACGCCTGGCTCGTCCCCTCGTGACTGGTCCGTCACCTGCAACGCTGTGCTGAGCAGGCTCTCTCCAAGGAGGAGAATCATCCGACTCGGTCCTCAATTGGAGAGTTAGTTTCTGCGTGGTATACAACTTTAGTGCTGCACAAGGCAAGGGCACTTCAGTTGTATAGCCACGATAAATCAAGGACAGCGTTGCATCAGGCGTCCGCCGTATCATGTGGGCTTGCACGAAGTGCTCGGCAGCCATGACGGAAAGCGCTGACTCGATGTACGTGAGCTGGGCGCCCTGAAGAACGCCAGATAGGTGGCAAGCCGAGTGACTAGAGAAGTCATTGCCATGCTACCCACACGAGAAATATGAGCCAGCCAGTGACTAACCATGTCTTTTACAGGCGAATAAGGAATCTGCTTAACCATGGCGAAAAGAACCCGCAACTCAATAGTGTTGACAGGGCGCAAATCCGCCCGGGGAAACACCATCATAGACACCCAACGATGCATGAAACGCAAAGTGGGATTATGAATACTGTTCGTGCGTGGCGCATGACAGTTGGTGCTCCCCGAAATTTTTCTCCAAAATGCCACCCGATCAAACTTTTTCAATGCTTTGCTCGGGTCTAAGGAACAACGGCTTGAAAATCCGAGACCCGAGCTAAAATCCCTCCAATAGTAGAAGAACTCTTGGTTGAAGAATTGGAAACGAATCCCCCCAGCTTCAGAAACCAGAGTTGAAAGAAATTCAAGGGTGAGTAGGTACGAACCTTCTTCGTTGATGTTCCAGAAATTTTCCCAGCCAATGGCCTGGAAAACTTCTGCGAATTCTTCGTCCATACCCGTGTCCCTGGGCAACCCCTACTCAAAAACACGGGTGTGCTCGAACTCCTTCAGCCGAAGCTCGTTGAAGGTGTTCCGCTCCTGCTCGTTCCTGAGGATGATGTCGTTGATGCTCAGGAGCTGCCTGGCTTTGGGCGTGGCATGACCCCATCCTAAGCCGGCTGCTTCTTGCTCATCCGTGTCCATCCGGCTCGAGCCTCGGGACGGAGCTGGGGAACTCCCAGCATCGTCCGTGCGGCGGCTAAGCCAGGTCGAACGACGGAGTGCAGCGATGAACTTCGACATGATCCCTGCAAAAGGTGAGTGCACAACAACTACCCGAAGGACTGAATATATATATGGTTAGCACAAGAAAATCAAGTCAGTCATCTGAGATAGTTAGTCGTTCTTGTAGGGATGAACACCACCACAAAAGGTTAGTCGTTCTTGTGGGTGTCGGTGACCACCACAAAATCGTCCAGAAATTCAGCACAGAGATCACAACAAAGGCAAAATCTTTTTGGGCTTTTCTAGTTATCCGAGTGAACTAAACTTGATCAAGGACTTTGGAAAGAGCTTGAACAAGAACTAGAGCAAAGATATGAGAGAGAGAGAGAGAGCTTCTGGTGGAAATATTTCTGAATGTGAGTGTGTGAAGCATCAAGCAAGCAAGGCCAGCATTTATAGGCCGAGGGGAGGGCCTTGGCCAGTTCGCCCGAAGGCTCTGGTTCACCCGAACCAGGCCTGGGTGGCCAGGGCACTCCCATGTGAGTGCTGCACTCACATGCCTTTGTTTCCACACCAAGTTTGTGTGGCCATCAATTCCCAAGGACATTTTTAGTGGATTTTAGTGGTAGGTGAGATGGAAACTTGACATGACCAAAGTTGGTTTTAGTGGAGTCATCCCCATGCTGCCAAGTTGGTGATAATTGGTGAGTATGCAGCCATTTTAAGTGGGGGTAGACATGTTTGTTGCTGGTTGGTGGTGATGGTAAATAATTGGAGATGTTCTAGAAAGAGTAAAAATGAAGAAAGTTACAAATTACTCCCTCTCTAATCAAATTTTAGCATATGTCCAATTATTTTTAACCAAGCTTGCAGAATTTTTCTACTCTCTCTCAAATTTTTATCGAAGTGGTTCATTTATTTTAGAAAGGGAAACATGCAAATGCAATTGAGAAATTAAAAATTGGAAGGGAAATATGGATACATACCGGTTTTCCTCGCGGCGAGAGCTCAGCTTTTAAGTCCGCGAGCGGGACTTCTCCTGTCTTCAATTGCTTTTGTCATCGTCCGGCCCCGGAGTGGATGACTCGGACGATGCAACCTTCTTCCGCCACAGCTTCTTGTTCTTATTCTTCGGTGTCGGTGACGGTGGGATCGGTGTCTCCGGAGACTTTTGTGGCTCGGATGCGACCACATTGACCTGCTCTAGGTTAGTGGAATCTTGAACTGGTTCAGAACATATCTGAGAGCATTTCTCCAACCTGGGCTTGAACGCAAACTTCTCTTCCTTGCCATTAATATTCAGGGTGATTTCTCCGGCTCCTACGTCGATGTGGGCGTTGGCGGTGCTCAAGAATGGCCTTCCGAGAATGAGGGGCGTTGTCACACCCGGGTTTACACAAAAACCCGAATGCTATTGTATGTGTGCCCAGGAAGTCCACAAAACACATACAGCTTACAAATATGGAAATCAGAGTACATATGCTCGAATAAAATAGTTTACATCAGAGTTTAGCACATACACAGCGGAAGACTATTTAATAACTCGACAGGTAGAGCCTCAAGTCCACAGGGACACCGACTGGTTGACCACAGCTCAGATGTACAGACGATCCTCAGGAACCTCAGTAGCTGTCTTATTCACTCCATCTGTTACCCATCCGGGATTTTGTTGAATAATAGCAAGCGGAAGTAAATGACTTACTTAGCAAGTATAGCATGGTGTATGAAGGCTAAAAATAAGGCTTGACACGGCTGAACTACATTAGCACTTTTAGTTGATTCATTTTAACATAATCCAAAGTTACTACAATAATATGAATCCCAGTTGTAACCCAATTAATAAAGTAGAAGTGAACATTAAACAATAATAAATATCACCAGCTTCTAATAAAAAAGGATCGAGGCCGCTCGTGACCCTGAGCAAGGCTATCATGATAGATTTACACTGTCCAGAGGTTTCGCCCTTTACCCACCAGTCGCGTAAAAGTTTAGGGAACTTTGAACCCAACCACGCACGTCACACTACCGAGGTGTGACTGCATAGGGACGCTACGAGGATTTTCACAAGACTTCCTTGCTGCTTGGACTTGTGTTGGTTCGGCCCAGGATGACTTGGCACGGCCCGGATTGAGTTGGCGACCGTCCTATGTGGCTTGCACAGTCATTGGATGACATGGACGGCTCCCGCTGGACTGTACGGCTAAGGGGGTTAACCGGCCGAACGTGTCGTTCGGCTGATTCGGTCATTTCCGACCCCTATAGCATGTATTTCGTGATATTGTACCTGCAAACATGACACTCACCAAAACTCGTGGAACTTTATTAGAAATAAAACCTAAGTAGCACCGAGATTGACTTACGCTCATGTAGCGACATGAGGGGGTCAATGGCGTCCAATGCACGGTGCAACGTGGCCGAACAGGCGCAACGTGTGGAGCCCCCGCCCTACGGTGGCACGGTGGCTCCCAACACGGGACTGTGTCTCACGGGGACATAGCCCACGGATCTTCCGTCCTCGGTGGATCAAGACATACTCTCACGAGTGCTTCCCATACCGCCGTCGGCCCCATCGGTAACTACTGTTAAGCTAGAGCCGTATGAGCTACTTGTCCAAGACAAGAGCCATTATAGTTCCAGCGGTGGCGACAGGCTCCTGGGTTGCCGCTTTAATAACCAGTCCTTACGGAGAGACACTAGGACAAAGCACGAAGCGAATGCCATAGTTCCCTGATCCATGTTGCTAAAAAGCAAGTTTTATCAACCATATTGAAATAAACCATTAAGTCATTATTAATAGTTAAGCAATGGTGACACTAGTTGCGCCTAGCAAAGTTCTACCCGAATGCATAAACCCTGGGATAATCAAGGGAACAGGATACAAAAACTAGGTACAACCTTAGGGTACAATAAATTAGACACATGCATATGAATTTATAGTATTTAAACAGGGGTGTGTAGGTAGCAAGGATTGTCCGTGCTATACTTGCCTGAAATCCATTATAAATACTCATTATCTTCAGCTCTTGATCTTCAAAGTCTTCTTCTTGATCGCACTCACAGCGTGATCCTCTAGTCGCAGCAATCATCAACAAGCAGCTAAACAAGCAAGCAAACAATACATAACTAAGAACAACACACCAATCAATGGAAAAGCTTTAAAAGAGCGCATTAAAGGATAGGGCTCGGTTCCACGGTCACGTGAGCGCAAGAATCGCTGAAAACGGAGCTACTGTTGGAAAGATACAACTATCGGAAGACTTGTATTTAATAAAAGATTATAAGCTTCTTTTATTTTAATTGAATAAAATAATATAAAGGATATTTCAGAGAGACACCTTATGTTATAATTAATTCAATTTTATATTTGAATTTATAAAACCGAGGTGGAATCTAACCATATTTTATCTATAATTGTTTATGTATAAATTATATCACATTAAACATTAACTTATTAAAATATGCGAGAGTATCTAATCGAATAATTTTATGAACGGTGTTGAACTAGTCATATTAATTATTCACAACATTTTCATGTTGATATTAATAATATTAACATTTATTTATGAAAATCCGGAGTGAAACTTAATTACCTTTTATTAAGAAAACCAATGAATAATTATTAGTCACGTTAACATTAATATGAAAAACCGAGTATAACCTTAATTAAATTTTAATTAAGAAAAGACATTTAGATTACATTTAATCAACTTAATATTTAATAAAAATTCAAAAATATGTCACATGGTAAATAACACCACTAGATCGTAGTTTAAGTTGATATGAAACTAACGCAATAAGAACAGATTTAATCGGAGCTAAAACACGGATTTTATGCGCAAAACAATGTTGCAAGGACCTACGCGTAATTAAACCTAGATCTCAGGGGCTAGCTCAGAAGATTTCATAGACTCAGTGAACAGATGCTGAGAATAGAGGAAACCTCGGGGTTGGATCTGTAAAAGAGCTCGGGCCTGTGGGATCGTCTGGGAAATGGCAGCACAGCTGGATCGTAGAATTCATGAGGGGCCGTCTTTGTCTCCTTCTGAGATTTTTTCTTCTGTGGTTCAGCTGCAACCTCCTCCTCTTCGCTATCACTATCTGTAGTGACTGCCTTCTTTCCTGCATCGTTAGGATATGGCGGGTCCCGAGTGGTCTTACCCTCTCTCGTGGTTACCGCCTTAACCTTTTCATGGGGACAATTGTCTGGTTGCCCAGAAATTTTCCCAGCTACAGGCGAAGGTAAAGAAGCAGCTAACTGAGCAATTTGAGTTTCTATCATTTTATTAAAGCTTAGTTGACTTTTCATGGCAGAAGAGAATGATTCCATCCTAGAGTATATGCTTTCCAGAGTTTTATCATTAGCAGCAAGCTTTTTATTAATATTTTCAGTTATTTTCATCTGGCCAAACACAAGATCTTTAAGAGACGGCTGATTATTGAAATTGCTGGAATTGTGATTGTTACCTTGTTGAGGCCTCTCCAACGGGAGATTTGGGCGCGAATTCCAGCCTTGATTACCGTAGTTGTTCGGTCGGTACCCGTTGTTGTTGGAGTTGTTGACGTAGTTGGCATCTTCTCGCGTTTCGGGGCAGTCGTTCCCCGAATGGCCGGTACTGCCACAGACTTTGCAGGTCATGCGAGCGTCCATGGCTTGCACCGTTTCTTGAGTAGGGGCCTCTAATTTCTTCATCAGGAGGTCCATCTTGGCAGCGGGCATGTCCAGAGCTTCAACTTGGTGAACTCCTCGGGTCTTTGGTTGAGTCTGGTCGTCGGCCCAACCTTGGTTCTCGACCATCTTCTCTATGAGGGCCTTCGCACGACTCTCCTCAACAGAGAAGAACGAGCCTCCAGCAGCAGCATCTAGATCCTCACGGGCAGACGTTCTTAGACGGTGATAGAACGATGAGTTCCCGAACCAACTCTGCATACCATGGTGAGGACAAGCAGAAATATAGTCCTGGAGGTGATCCCATGCCTCTGGGACTGTTTCATCTTTTAACTACTGGAAACTAGCAATTTTGTTCCGGAGGGCGTTGGTTTCCCAACCGGAAAGAATTTTAGCAAGAACGCGATAGTGCATTTATCCCAAGTATCTATAGCATCGCGGTTAGCATAAAACCATTGTTTCGCCTTGCCTAATAATGAGAATGGAAATGAACGAAGGCAAATGGCATCGATACTCACCCCGCGGATGGTTGTTGGCACTTCTTACGATCCAATATCAGAATTAAGAATCCTGGTACAGGGGTAAGGAGTGTTTCAGTGGTTTTCCTTATGGCTAGTAAAATATAGAAATATTCTACAAGCGCACAGAATCACCGTTGTAGCACTTCACCTGGGAGTATCTCGAGGTATCGTAATTTATATTTCCGCAGGGAAGCTTTGGCAAGAATACTAGTGAACAGATATTCGAGACTATCAGAGAAGGGTACACGACTAGACAAGATAGGGGTTAACGGTATTGGATAGGAGTGGATATACCGGACACGCACAGCTCAAGGGAGGCTCGGATAGATGAGAGAAGGTATAGATAGTTGGGAGGACAACGAGAAGAGATAAAGGATTCCTGGGGACTCTATCTACCTAAGCCAAGTGGTTAGAGATACAGCGGCTAAAGGGCCAACACTAGTAGGTCTGGAATAAGTCTATTGCCTTCCTTGAGGACTACAGGGCCTCCGACACGCAGAAAGGGATGAGAAGGGGTGCCGACTACCCTGAACCTTGGGTCCTAGGACACCGGAACTAACATGATGGACTACAAAGACCGAAAGAGCTGTCACCACCTCCCAGCTATCACCTCTGTTGCGACAGGTAGAAACTAAGGCTACTGACAAGTCTAGGAACCACTCCTACACAGATCAATAACTACTTACTTCGCTAGTGGAAGCAAGCAACTCTAACTCACACCCCAATGACAAGTCACCGCTAGTGTGAGCAGAGACGAAGAACCAATTAAGACAGAGACTTAAGCAAGAACTAAGAGCACTAAGAACTAGAACCAACTACAGTCTAAACATGATAGAGAAGCAACTAGACTAAAGTAGAAGCTACTATATAAAGCACAAGTAGAATAAAGTAGATACTATATTGACAACTCGAATGTCATACAAAAGATAAAGTAAAAGATACAAGAGCTAATACCAGAGCTTCTGAAGATGACTCCGGAACCTCCAAGGCACAGCTCGACTCGACTCTAACTCCCAACTAAACTATCCTAACTCTACTAGAAAGAAATGAAGTGAAAGAGCTCCTTGGCTTGAGTGGTGTGTGTTACAAGTGTGATACACTGTCCTATTTATAGTGGTTGATGACGGTTTCACCAGGGTAACCGCCAAGGCATCCAGGGAATCCTCCCCCTTGATTCGGTCGAGGATAGGTGGTTTGGCCGAACACCCGATCCACCGCCACGAGAACCTATGGCCTTGATCTCCCCCTGGGGTCGGTTCCACGCACTGGGGGCGGTTCGGCCGAAGCCAGGTGTTCGGCCGAACCGGGCCTGGCCCCTGGCCGACCTCCCCAGAACCGCCTCTGGTGCATGGACCCCCTGGGCCTCTTCCTTTCTGCTTGGACTTGTGTTGGTTCGGCCCAGGATGACTTGGCACGGCCCGGATTGAGTTAGCAGCCATCTTGTGTGGCTTGCACAGTCATTGGATGACGTGGACGGCTCCTGCTGGACCGTACGGCTAAGGGGGTTAACCGGCCGAACGTGTCATTCGGCCGATTCGGTCATTTTTGACCCTTATAGCACGTATTTCGTGATATTGTACCTGCAAACATGACACTCACCAAAACTCGTTGAACTTTATTGGAAATAAAACCTAAGTACATGGAATGTTGCATATAACCTCATTTATTCCCGAGTGTTGGTGGTTGGATTTGGGTTGGTAACGACCACCAACAGAGCACATGCCTTATTCCAAGTTTAAGTTGTTGTGGGGATTGATATAGTGAGAATTTGGTTAAGTTCTAATCTGCTCTTAGTACGGGGAAAATCTCGGAAATTTATGCTTTCAAAATGAAACAAGTTCCTCATTGGTAAAAATACCCACCAGAGCCATATGATAAGCTTAGTTGAAAACTTCTACTCATATGCTGCTTGTTATCTTAGTGAGCTTTGTCAAATTGTTGTGACCTTTGAGTGAAGCTTTCATATTCTTAGAGATCGAGATCCACATACACACACCACCTCTCACTTGCATTTCCTACACTGGGAGTTAGCAAATATTTTCCATTATCCATCCACAAAAATAAATGCTCCATGTTCCATGATTTCCCTCTCCAAATATTCTTGATAGAGACATGGGCTATGCAAAAAGAAAAGCATGCCAAAGAAGCATGGCAAAAAAATAAAAGAAAAAGCAAAGCATGCCAAAGAGCATGGCAAAAATATGAATAAAAGATAGCCAAGTTCATCCAAGGAGTTCCACCATATTCCATTCCACCATTCCACCATATTCCACTCCATCCATATCCACACACTTGCACCTCTCGATCTTAAGGTTTGATTTGTCTCCTCAGAGATCCGGTCTTTGACTTAGCAAAATATAAGATGCATGCATGCCTTCATCCTTTGTCCCTGAGCCACACAAAAAGCCATATTAGATGTTAGGATGAAAAAGAAGGCACACACCTTTGGTGAGGATTCAAATACACTTGAGTGATTGAGTGTGCCAATTGAGGAACAATTTGAAGTTTTCAAAACTTGTGAAAAAACTCCAAGATGGGACCCTGAAAAGAGTAGAGTGGAATAAAACTGACTTTAACTATTCATCCTTTCAACCGCCCAAGATAAGGAGATTGCTATAAGCCCATAGGTAAAAAGGTGATTTGAAACTTTGCCTATGATTCAAGTATTTTTGAGCACTAGTTATTTCAAAAGTTACCTGCAAAAGAAATGACATTGTAGCAACTCCTGATCCACTGAGCCTAAGTTTATATCTTTGCTTGAGGACGAGCAAAGAGCAAAGCTTGGGGGAGCTTGTTGGCGGTTGTTACAACCCAAATCCGACCACCAATACTCGGGAATAAATGAGGTCATATGCAACATTCCATGTACTTAGGTTTTATTTCTAATAAAGTTCCACGAGTTTTGGTGAGTGACACTTGTGCAGGTACAACTACAACAAATACGTGCTATTGGGGCCGAAAATGACCGAATCGGCCGAAGGACTCCGTTCGGCCGGTTATCCCCCTTAGTCGTGTATGCCACCGGGAGTCGTCTACATCAACAAGCACCAAACGAACACGACAAATGATCTCGGAGCACCGCCACATCAACCTGGGCCCACACAGCACGAAGTACACCACCAGAGGCCGGCCCGGGGAGTCCACAAAGCAGAGGCGGTGCAGGGGGGCGGGCCTGGGCCTCCGGCCCAGTTCAGGCGAACTGGAGGGTTCGGCCAAACCGCCCCCAGCAGCCAACCAACCCCCAGAAGCAATCCAGAGAGTCCAGGAGAAGGCGGTACATCCAAGGGCCTTCGGCCGAACCGGGCAGTTCGGCCGAACCCGGGGTGTTCGGCCGAACCGACCCTGGACCGACCCTAGTCCCCTTGGCGGTTACTCAACCTCCAACCGCCATTGGACACTACAAATAGAGGGGTCTAGCTGCTCATTTGACACACACCAAGCCAAGGAGCTCTCATTCCACTTGTTCTAGTAGAGTTAGGATCGTTTAGTTGCGAGTTAGAGTTGGGTCGAGCTGTGCCTCGAAGGTTCCGGAGTCGTGTTTAAAGCTCTGGTATAAGCTCTTGTATCTTTTACTTTTCCTTTTGCAAGACTTTGAGTTATCAATATAGTTATCTTTATCTTATTGCCTTTGTCATTTATAGCTTCCTTCTACTTTATTCTAGTTGCATCTATATCTTGTTTAGACTATAGTCAGTTATAGTTCTAGTGCGTGTAGTCTTGTTTAATTCTTTGTCTTGACTCGTTCTTCGATCTTGCTTGATACTGGAGGTGAATTGTCGCCAAGAGTATTGACAAGGTTGCTTGCTCTTACTAGTGGAGTAAGTAGTTGTTGCCTAGTGTAGGAGTGGTTCCTAGACTTGTCAGTGGCCTTAGTTTATTCCCGTCGCAACAGAGGTGGTAGCCGTCAGGTGGTGACAGCCCTTTCGGTCTTCGTAGGCCATCACGTTAGTTCCGGTCCGTAGGATCCCCCAGTTGGGGGTTGGTGCGCCCCTTCTCATCCCTTTCTGTGTGTCACGGGCTCCCTTGTCCCGAAGCTAAGACAATAGAGTTAACCCAGATCTCCTAGTGCTGGCTCTGTAGCCGTTGTATCTCTAAGCTAGAGTGACATAGGTAGATAAAGTATCCAGGAGTCCTCTATCTCTTCTCGTTGTCCTCCTAGCTATCTATCTCTTCTCTCCCTTACCTGAGTATCCCTTGAGCTGTGTGTCCGGTATATCCACTCCTATCCAATACCGTTATCCCCCGTCTTGTCTAGTCGTGTACCCTTCTTTGATTGTCTCGAATATCTGTTCACTAGTATTATTGCCAGAGCTTCACTGCGGAAATATAAATTACGATACCTCGGGATACTCCCAGGTGAAGTGCTACAGCGGTGATTCTGTGCACTTGCAGAATATTTATATATTTTACTAAGACATAAGGAAAACCACTGAGACACTCCTTACCCTAGTACCAGGATTCTAAATTCTGATATTGGATCGTAAGAAGTGCCAACACGTAGCAGGCCTGACATCGCTACCATTGCAGAAGGCGAAGTCACGACTCCAACCCGATGAGCTTGCACGCTTAACGAGCAGTGTCCCCTCCACAAGGACGCAAAGCACTCGTTAAGAGACTGTTGGACCTTGAAGAAGGAAATCGGCGTTGCTCCAGCGCCGAAGAAGCCGCGCTACAACAACAACCGCGGCGATAGGAGAGACGACGATCGTCGCTATGACCGCCGCTACGACTGTCGCAATGATCGCCGTGACTATCGCGACCGTCGTCGCGACGACTGGGTGCAGGATGGCGACGATTGCCGCTTGGATCAAAACGCCGGGCCGACCAACGATCCCCATGGCAACTTGCAACACGCGGATCGCCAGGTTAACTTGATCCTGGGAGGTCCCGACACGTTCCATGACAGGAGAAAGAAGAAACTCCACAGCTGTGAGATAAATCTCGTCGCCACCAAGGGTGTCGAGTACCTCAGGTGGTCGGAAATGCCGATCACCTTCAACAGAAAGGATCACTGGGTCTACCTATCTGAACCAGGCTCCTACCCACTGATTGTCAGCCCGGTTGTTGACAGAGTCCTCTTGACCAAAGTACTGATCGATGGGGGCAGCGCCCTGTTGGCACTTCTTACGATCCAATATCAGAATTGAGAATCCAAGTACTGGGGTAAGGAGTGTTTCAGTGGTGTTCCTTATGGCTTAGTAAAATATATAAATATTCTGCAAGCGCACAAAATCACCGTTGTAGCACTTCACCTAGGAGTATCCCGAGGCATCGTAATTTATATTTTCGCAGGGAAGCTTTGGCAAGAATACTAATGAACAGATATTCGAGATTATCAGAGAAGGGTACACGACTAGACAAGACAGGGGATAACGGTATTGGATAGGAGTGGATATACCAGACACACAGCTCAAGGGATACTCAGGTAAGGGAGAGAAGAGATAGATAGCTGGGAGGACAATGAGAAGAGATGGAGTGTCACACCCGGTAAACAAATATAGCAAACAAATATGGTAAACAAAGAACATATGCTGAATAAATTCTCGAATAAATAGAGTTTTATATCAGAGTGCATCATAAATAAACTAACCAATACAGCGGAAGACTAATAACTCTCAACTAAGTGTAGCCGCACTCTACAGGGACTCTGACTGGGAGAACGCAACTCAGTAGTATGGTAGATCTTCTGGATACTCAGCAGCAGACTCACGCACATCCCAATCTGTTACCCATCCGGGATTTTGTCGTATAAATAGCAAGTGTAAGTAAAACAATTACTTAGCAATTATAGCACGGGTTATGAAGGCTCAAAAAGGCTAGACACGGCTTAACTGCATTAGCACTTTTAGTTGGTTCATTTTATTATTATCCAAGTTACTACTAGTGTATGAATCCCAGTTGTAACCCAATTAATAAAGTGTAAGTGACATTAAGCATAAATAACATCATCTTCTAATCGAAAAGGATCCAGGCCACTCTGCAGAGGTTTCACCCTTTACCCACCAGTCGCGTAAAAGCTCAAAAGAACTTTAAACCCAACCATGCCAAGGTGGCCAAACCTCTAACCACACTTCCGAGGTGTGATCGCATAGGGACGCTGCGAGGCTTTTCACAAGACACCCTAACAAGACAGTAGCCGCTGTGGTACTACAAGGCGGTGAGACCCTAGGCACCGAGATTGACTGACCCTAAGGGCGCAATGTGCGGGGGTCAATGACGTCCGGAGCGCGGGCTACGCAAGCCAACCAATGCGCAACGTGTGGAGTTCCTATGCAAGGACTCCCAACACGGGATTGTGCCTAACGTGACATAGCCAACGGAGCGCATCCGTCCTCGGTGGAATCAAGAACACCCCGTACCTTGCCTCCCACAACGCCGTCGGCCCGTCGGTAACTACTGCAAAGCTAGAGCCGTACAAGCTACTTGACCAAGACCAGAGCCATTATAGTTCTGGCGGTGGCGACAGGCTCCTGGGTTGCCGCTTTAAGAACCGGACCTTAAGGAGCGACACTAGAGCAAAGCACACAACACATGCTCTAGCTCCCAAAACCAAGTTGCTAAAAAGCAACTTTTAATCATTATGTTGAAGTGAACCATTAAGTAAAAGTTAACAGTTGTACAATGGTGATAGTAGCTGCGCATAGCAAGATTCTACCCATATGAAATAAACCCAGGGAAAACAAGGACAGGATAAACAAGACTAGGTACAACCTTAAAGGTACATTAATTTAGACACATGCATGTATGAAATAATTTAATACAGGTGAGTAGGTAGCAAGGATTGTCCATGCTATAACTTGCCTTCCTCCAAGTGCTGATGCTGCTGCTGCGAGTCCGGCTCCTGAAAGTCCTCGTACTCAAAGTCCAACGCGAACGGCTCACCGACTGGACACGAATCACCACACAAACATCCACACAAGCCAATACATGCAAACAAAAGTATTCTATTAGAAACAGTACACCAAACAATAGAAACAGTACAAAATTAGGTTCTAGAAATAATCTACGCTTCGCTACGAACATGTGAGTGCAAAAATCACACTAATCGGAGCTAAAACGAGAAAGATATGGCTTTTCTAACGTTCAGGGGTGTTGGGGACGTCCCAAGGGGGTCCCCTAACCATCGGGGTAAACACCCTCAAAAAACGCCAAACCAAAGAGGTTAGGGTAAACAACGGCCCAAACAAAACCTGGGCAACGCGGCCCGGTGCCGCTCGCCGTGGCCCAAACGACCATCCTAGCTTGATTCGCCCCAAGGCCCAAAGAGCGAACGCCATCTCCGCCCTGCTCGAGGGCCCTCGACCCCCTCGGGCAGGCATGGCCGCATCTCCGCCTCGCTCGAGGTCCTTCGACCCCCTCGAGCGGGTGTGACCCCGCTTCCGCCTCGCTCGAGGTCCGCGCGCCTCCTCGAGCAAGTGGATAACTTCGCCCGACAACCGTATTTAATGCCGCGACCTACCGAGCACCCAAGTCAAAAGACGGGGATGGGACTTCGCCCTGCTCCACGTCGCTGACACGGTAAGGTCCACTGTACCACATGCCCCCGTCCCGTGCTGACGCATCGCCACCAGGCGGGCATGCACGGGTCACTCCGCTACACTGTGCTACCTGCTCCCGTCCTTCCCCCACTGAGAAGCCCTCAAGTGGGTAGGCGGACACCCCCGAACGTCGTACGGACGGCGACCAAGGGCGAACCCCGGTCAGGTCCGCCACGCCCTGTCATCCCCGCTGACTCCGGCCACAGGACCGCCCGTCTTAATCGCCCAGCGGGCGTGGCGAGCCCTGTGAGGACGTAGAGCTGTCATTCACCACCACTGTTACGCCTACTCTCGTCCTCCCCCGTACGGCCCAGCCCTCGAACGGGCAGGGGAGGCCCTCGAGCGGGAGTACGAGCCAATAGGGAAGCGCTGACTCCAGCCCAGCGCGGCCCTGCAACGACGTCCGCCAGGTCAATTCCGCCAACCCTCTGCCATTCCCCCGACGGGGCGAGCACGCCGTGCACTGTGACCAGCAGAGGCCATTATTCTGTCACTGTGCTACCAACTCCCTGCCATTCCCCCGACGGGGCGAGCACGCCGTGCACTGTGACCAGCAGAGGCCATTATTCTGTCACTGTGCTACCAACTCCCTGCCATTCCCCCGACGGGGCGAGCACGCCGTGCACTGTGACCAGCAGAGGCCATTATTCTGTCACTGTGCTACCAACTCCCTGCCATTCCCCCGACGGGGCGAGCACGCCGTGCACTGTGACCAGCAGAGGCCATTATTCTGTCACTGTGCTACCAACTCCCTGCCATTCCCCCGACGGGGCGAGCACACCGTGCACTGTGACCAGCAGAGGTCATTATTCTGTCACTGTGCTACCAACTCCCTGCCATTCCCCCGACGGGGCGAGCACACCGTGCACTGTGACCAGCAGAGGTCATTATTCTGTCACTGTGCTACCAACTCCCTGCCATTCCCCCGACGGGGCGAGCACACCGTGCACTGTGACCAGCAGAGGTCATTATTCTGTCACTGTGCTACCAACTCCCTGCCATTCCCCCGACGGGGCGAGCACGCCGTGCACTGTGACCAGCAGAGGTCATTATTCTGTCACTGTGCTACCAACTCCCTGCCATTCCCCCGACGGGGCGAGCACACCGTGCACTGTGACCAGCAGAGGTCATTATTCTGTCACTGTGCTACCAACTCCCTGCCATTCCCCCGACGGGGCGAGCACACCGTGCACTGTGACCAGCAGAGGTCATTATTCTGTCACTGTGCTACCAACTCCCTGCCATTCCCCCGACGGGGCGAGCACACCGTGCACTGTGACCAGCAGAGGTCATTATTCTGTCACTACACAGCGCATTCTGTTAGGCGTTGAGGTTGGTCGGCCAATCTCAGCACCGACAAGGGGCTTGATGGCAAGTTTCAGAAACTTCCAGGGGCTTAATTGTGAAAACTGAGGACTTATACGTAATTTCGTATTAAGACCCGCGGGCTAACATGCAAGCAAGCTCTGGACCGCGAGTTGGAATATTTGAAAGTGCAGGGGGTGTTTCGTGAAAAAAGGACCTATGTGTAATTTCTTTTACACTGCTGTGGACGGCGGATTAATTTTCTGAAAGGCGAGGGGCTCTTTAACAAATGCTACCGGCGCTGACCGGTATAGGGTTGTTTGACTTGGGGTGGGTGTTGGCGGTCGTTACAACCCAAATCCGACCACCAATACTCGGGAATAAATGAGGTTATATGCAACATTCCATGTACTTAGGTTTTATTTCTAATAAAGTTCCACGAGTTTTGGTGAGTGTCACTTGTGCAGGTACAATGTTTACAAATACGCGCTATTGGTGCCAAAAATGACCGAATCGGCCGAACGACTCCGTTCGGCCGGTTACCCCCCTTAGCCGTACGTGCAACCGGGAGCCGTCCACATCACCGATGACCAAGCGGACACAACATACGACACGTGGACGACCGCCAACTCAACCCGGATTATGCCACTTCATTCTGAGCCAGATCAACACGAAGTCATACACCAGAAGGAAGCCCGGGGGTCCAGTCACCAGAGGCGGTGCTGGGGAGGCCGGCCACGGGCCAGGCCCAGTTCGGCCGAACTGGAGCCTTCGGCCGAACCGCCCCCAGCACCTGAACCGACCCCAGGGGCTGCATCCTGGCCCTTGGTGGCTGAGGCGGTAGATCGGGCGTTCAGCCGAACGCCAGGGTTCGCCCGAACCGACCCCATCGGCCGAAACGGCCGCAACCGCCACCGGCCCTCCCTTGGCGGTTACTCCAGCCCCAAACCGCCATGGACTCCTATAAATGCAGTGCTACACCTCTCATTCAACACACACTCAAGCCAAGGAGCTCATTTCCACTTCTTTCTAGTAGAGTTAGGATAGTTTAGTTGGGAGTTAGAGTTGAGTCGAGCTGTGCCTCGGAGGTTCCGGAGTCGTCTTCAGAAGCTCTGGTATTAGCTCTTGTATCTTTTACTTTTCCTTTTGTAAGACTTTCAGTTATCAATATAGTTATCTTTATCACGTTGCCTTTGTCATTTATATCTTGCTTCTACTTTATTCTAGTAGCAATTATATCTTGTTTAGACTATAGTCAGTTATAGTTCTAGTGCTCGTAGTCTTGCTTAAGTCTTTGTCTTAGCTGGTTCTTCGTCTCTGCTCACACTAGCGGTGAATTGTCATTGGGGTGTGAGTAAGAGTTGTTTGCTTCTGATAGCGAAGTAAGTAGTCGTTGCCTAGTGCAGGAGTGGTCCCTAGACTAGTCGGTGGTCTTAGAGTATTCCCGTCGCAACGGAGGTGGTAGCCGGGAGGTGGTGATAGCCCTTTCGGTCTTAGTAGCCCATCACGTTAGTTCCGGTCCGTAGGAGCCCCCAGTGTGGAGTTGGTGGCACCCCTTCTCATCCCTTTCTGCGTGTCATAGGTTCCATTGTCCCGAAGCTAAGACAATAGAGTTATCCCAGATCTGCTAGTGCTGGCTCTGTAGCCGCTGTATCGCTAAGCTAGAGTGACCTAGGTAGATAAAGTATCCAGGAGTCCTTCATCTCTTCTCGTTGTCCTCCCAACTATCTATTCCTTCTCTCCCTTATCTGAGTATCCCTTGAGCTGTGTGTCCGGTATATCCACTCCTATCCAATACCGTTATCCCCTGTCTTGTCTAGTCGTGTACCCCTCCCTGATAGTCTCGAATATCTGTTCACTAGTATTCTTGCCAAAGCTTCCCTTGTGAAATATAAATTACAATACCTCGGAATACTACCAGGTGAAGTGCTACAGTGGTGATTCTGTGCTCTTGCAGAATATTTCTATATTTTACTAGCCATAAGGAAAACCACTGAAACACTCCTTGCATCCAGTACCGGAATTCTATTTTCTGATATTGGATCGTAAGAAGTGCCAACAGTGGGGCACGACGGGGGCCGTCGGATACGGATCTGACGGTGGGGGTTGGATCTGGGTTGAGGGGGTCGACGGCGACGACTTTGGCGGCGGTGCCGCCCATGGCCGCGGCGGAGGCTCGCCGGAGCAAGGCCAAACTCGAGCTACGGACCACCAAAGGCGACACGGCTTGGACCTTCGGAACCAGGGAGAAACGGCGAGAACACCTAGGGTGTCCAAGACGACAACCGGGCTGTGAGGGTGGTGCGCGGCGGCAGCCGGCGGGCAGCCGACTCCGGCGAGGCGGAACGCGCTCGTCGGGGGTCAGTTGGGGACGGGTTTTGGGCGCTAAAGGATCAGAGGAGCACGACGAAAGCATCTATGGGGTTCTGGATGTCGGGGAGGTTGCCGCGGCGGAGGCTCGCCGGAGCAAGGCCAAACTCGAGCTACGGACCACCAAAGGCGACACGGCTGGGGAGGGGAGGCTACAGAGCACGGGGAAGAGCGGGACGGGGCTCAGGAGGTTGCTTACCAAGTGGTGAAGCTGCCTGGGGCATCGAAGAGGGCGTAGGCACGCCGGAGCGGCGAATCGACGATGACGGTGGTGATTAGCCTCGAATCAAGGGAATAAGGATGACTAAGTTGCTCTGATAGCTACATTACCTCCTGGAGGAGCCCCTGGATGGCTTCTAGTCGATCAGAGGGCGGCGGCCGGTGAGCATTGGTCGCGGCGGCCAATGGCGGCGGTGCGAGGCGGGTGGAGGCGCTACGGGATCGGGAGCTCGAGGGGAAGGGGGATGAGGGTGCAGGGTGCTGCGGGGTGGCTTTTATAGGAGCTCGGGGGCTGCGGGATGGCTGTGGCACGCACGCCAAGGAGACGCGGCGGTGCGATCCCCTTCCTTGCGAGGGTGGGCTTTTCAAGCTGGGGAGGGGCGGTCTAAGGCAAGGAGCGGCGCGGAAGCTTCCAGGAAGGTTCGGGAGGGCCCATGAGATCGCCCAGGCGTGCAGGGATGGAAACCCCTGGCGGCGGTGCTGGCCGTGATCTCTGGCCGGCCTGTCTCCGCGAGGAAGACGGAGCTGACGGTAAGGGCCCACAGGGCAGTGAGAGGGAGGGAGGAGAAGCGGGCCGGTGCAGAGCGTGGTCTTCTGGGCCTGCGGCATGTGCTGGCGCGGGGTTGGGCCGGCGGTGCTGTTGGGCTGGTGCGGGGCGCGAGCTGGGTCGAAGCGCTGCGCTAGGCCGTGGTGAGAGTTACTGGGCTGGCGGGGAAGAAGGAAAAAGACTAGGCCGAAAGAAAAGAAGGGAGAGGCTGGGCTTGCTCGGGAAAAAGAATGGAGGGGAGCGAAAGTGGACCAGAGGAAAAGTTCAGGGGGCGAAAGAGAACTCCAGCCTAAACAACTATTCTAAGGTTCAAACAAACACAGTTCAAACGCGAATTTAAATTAGATTTAAATTCTCATTTGGACCACAAGAAATACAAAAAAAAATGCAGCAGCATGAATGCAACTAGAATGTTTCTACTCCTTATATTTGTTTTTAATTTCCAGAAATTATTTATTTACACTATATTAATTATGAGCATGGCATTAAATAATCAACTAATTACTAAAAATTTTTAAATAGGCTATTTTGGGGTGTTACATATAGGACTCACCGATACTTTATCTACCTATGTCACTCTAGCTTAGAGATACAGCGGCTACAGAGCCAGCACTAGGAGATATGGGTTAACTCTATTGTCTTAGCTTCAGGACAAGGGAACCGGTGACACAAGGAAAGGGATGAGAAGGGGTGCAACTATTTCCCAACTGGGGGATCCTACGGACCAGAACTAACGTGATGGGCTACGAAGACCGAAAGGGCTGTCACCACCTCACGGCTACCACCTCTGTTGCGACGGGAATACTCTAAGGCCACTGGCTAGGCTAGGAACCACTCCTACACTAGTCAACAACTACTGACTCTGCTAGCAAGAGAAAGCAACCTTGTCAATACTCTTGGTGACAATTCACCTCCAGAATTAAGCAAGATCGAAGAACCAGCCAAGACAATGACTTAAACAATACTACAAGCACAAGAACTATAACTATAGTCTAAACAAGATATATTAGCAACTAGAATAAAGTAGAAGCTAGATATAAATGACAAAGGCAAGAAGATAAAGATAACTATATTGATAACTCAAAGTCTTGCAAAAGGAAAAGTAAAAGATACAAGAGCTTATACCAGAGCTTCTGAAGACGACTACGGAACCTTCGAGGCACAGCTCGACTCAACTCTATCTCCCAACTAAACTATCCTAACTCTACTAGAACAAGTGGAATGAGAGCTCCTTGGCTTGGTGTGTGTGATACAAGTGAGTGGCACCCCTATTTATACTTGGACATGGCGGTTTGAGGTTGGGTAACCGCCAAGGCATCCAGGGAATCTCCCCCCTTGATTCGGGCGAAGAGAGGCGGTTCGGCCGAAGCAGGGGGTTCGGCCGAATGTAGGATCCACCAACCTGGCCACCAAGGGCCAGGATCTCATTCCTGGAGGTGGTTTGGGAAGGGGGTCGATTCGGCCGAACCGTCCTGTTCGGCCGAACGGGCCCGGCCCGTGGCCGGCCCTCCCCTGCGCCGCCTCTGCTCTTTGGGCCTTCTGGGCTGCCTCCAGCTTGTGTGCTTCATGTTGTTTTGGCCCAAGGTGACGTGTCGGTCCTTAGGGATGAGTTGGCGGTCGTCCACGTGGTGTATGTTGTGGTCGCTTGTTTATTGTTGACATGGACGGCTCCCGGTGGCTTGTACGGCTAAGGGGGGTAACCGGCCGAACGGAGTCGTTTGGCCGATTCGGTCATTTTCGGGCCCAATAACGCGTATTTGTCGTAGGTGTACCTGCACAAGTGACACTCACCAAAACTCGTGGAACTTTATTAGAAATAAACCCTAAGTACATGGAATACTGCATAAAACCTCATTTATTCCCGAGTATTGGTGGTCGGATTTGGGCTGTAACGACCGCCAACAAGCTCCCCCAAGCTTAGCTCTTTGCTCGTCCTCGAGCAAAGATAAAAACTTAGGCTCGGTGGATGAGGAGTTGCTACAATGCCATTTCTTTTGCAGGTAACTTTATAAACAACTAGTACTCAACAAATACTTGAATCGTAGGCAAAGTTTTAATTCAACTTTTTACCTATGGGGCTTATAGCAATCTCCTTATCTTGGGCGGTTGAAAGGATGAACAGTTTAAATTTAGTCTTATTCCACTCTACTCTTTTCAGGATCGCATCTTGGTGTTTTTTCACAAGTTTTGAAAACTACAAATTGTTCCTCAATTGGCACACTCAATCGCTCAAGTGTATTTGAATCCTCACCAAAGGCTTGTGCCTTCTTTTTCATCCTAACATCTAATATGGCTTTTTGTGTGGCTCAGGGACAAAGGATGAAGGCATGCATGCATCTTATATTTTGCTAAGTCAAAGACTGGATCTCTAAGGAAACAAATCATACCTTAAGATCGAGAAGTGCAAGTGTGTGGAATATATGGCGTGGAATATGGTGAAATGAAATATGGTGGAACTCCTTGGATGAATCTCCCTCTCCTTCATTTATTTTCGAGAACATGGGCTATCTTTTATTCTCATACTTTTGCCATGCCACTTGGCATGCTTTTCTTTTTCTCTTTCTTTTTGCCATGCTCTTTGGCATGCTTTTCTTTTTCTCTTATTTTTGCCATGCTTCTTTGGCATGCTTTTCTTTTTTGCATAGCCCATGTCTTTATCAAGAATATTTGGAAAGGGAAATCATAGAACATGGAGCATTTTATTTTTGTGGATGAATGATGGAAAGTGCTTGCTAACTCCCAATGTAGGAAAGCTTCCCTCAAAGGTCACATCAATTTGACAAAGCTCACTAAGATAACAAGCAACATATGAGTAGAAATTTTCAACTAGGCTTATCATATGACTCTAGTAGGTATTTTGACCAATGAGGAACCTGTTCATTTTGAAAGCATAAATCTCCAAGATTTTCCCCGTACTAAGAGCAGAAATAGAACTTAACCAAATTCTCACTATATCAATCCCCACAACAACATAGACTAAGAATAAAGCATGTGCTCCCACAAGGTTTTCAGGTTCATTTTCACTCATGCCAATTAACTCAAGCACTATTAATCACTAGTTGAAACAAAATACTTGCAAAATTAATGACAGAGCAACTATTCACCATTTCCAAGGTGAGAGGCATATGATTCATTCCATGCATAGTTGGGAGTTATTTTATTCAAAGGGAAATATTTTTGGTGTTTTCATTTTCATTTTTTTAAATGCAAACTAGAACATGAAGGAAAATGCAATTGAATGATCAAAGTGTTGGGTAAGTCGGGACATACCTGAATGGGGGTCCTCCCCCAAGCTTGGATTCTTCACTGGTAGGGATGAAACCTTGAAAGGTACTGGCTCAGCTGGTCCACCTGCAAATGCACTTCAGTTGTATAGCCACAGTAAATCATAGCCAGTGTTGCGTTAGGCGTCCGCCGTATCATGTGGGCTTGCACGAAGTGCTTGGCATCCACGACGGAACACGCTGTCTCAATGTTGGTGAGCCGGGAGCCCTGAATAACGCCCAGGTGGTTGGCAAGGCGAGTGACTAAAAAAGTCATCGCCATGCTACCCACATGAGGAATGTGAGACAACCAGTGACTAACCATATCTTTCATAGGAGAATAAGGAATTTGCTTGACCATAGCAAAAAGAACCCGCAACTCAATTGTGTTAACAGGGCGCACATCTGCCCGGGGAAATACGGTCATAGACACCCATCGTTGCATGAAACGCAGAGTGGGGTTATGAATACTGTTTGTGCGAAGTGCATCACAGTTGTTATTCCCCAAAATCTTTTTCCAAAATGCAACTCGATCAAATCTTTTCAACGCTTTGTTCGGGTCTAAAGAACAACGGCTTGAAAATCCGAGACCCGAACTGAAATCCCTCGAAGAGCAAAAGAACTCTTGGCTGAAAAATCGTAAGCGAATCTCCCTAGTTTCCGGAACCAAAGTCGAAAGAAATTATTCGTTGATGTGCCAGAAATTCTCCCAGCCAATGGCCTGGAAAATTTCTGTGAACTCTGCGTCCGTACCCATGTCCTTGCGCAAGTTTTGCTCAAAAACACGGGTGTGTTCGAACTCCTTCAGCCGAAGCTCGTTGAAGGTGTTCTGCTCCCGCTTCGTCCTGAGGTTGATGTCGTACACGCTCAGGAGCTGCCTGGTCGGGGGCGTGGCATGGCCCCATCCCGAGCCGGCTACTTCGTGCTCGTCCATGTCCATCCGGCTCGAGCCTCGGGATGGAGCTGGGAAACTTCCAGCATCGTCCGGTCGTCGGCCTAGCCGGGCGGAACGACGGAGCGACGTGAAGAACTTCGACATGATTCCTGCAAAAGGTTGGTGCAACAACAACTACCCGAAGGACTGAATGTATAAGGTTAGCACAAGAAAATCAAATCAGTCGTCCGAGAAATTTAGTCGTTCTTGCGGGGATGAAAACCACCACAAAAGGTTAGTCGTTCTTGTGGGTGTCGGTTACCACCACAAACAAGTCCAGAATTTCAGCACAAAGATCACAACAAAGGCAAGATATTCTTGGGTTTTTCTAGAGATGTAGGTGAACCAAAGCTTGAGCAAAAACTTTGGGAAGGACTTGTCAAGAACTAGAGCTAGAAAATGAGAGAGAGAGAGAGAGAGCTCCTAGCAGAAATTTCTGAGTGTGAATAGTGCAGCAAGCAAGGAGGCGAGGGGCACCATTTATAGGCGCGCGAGGGGGCAGCCGGCCTGGTTCGACCGAACTGCCTGGTTCGGCCGAACCAGTGCATTCGGTAGAACAGGCTAGCTGGACTGGGTGCTCCATGTGCTGCATGCACATCTTGCCTCCCACCAGCACAAACTTTTTTATAGGTCCAACACTAGGTCATGTACAATTTGGTGGGTTTTGGTAGGTAAGATGCATTTTTTACATGACCAAAGTGGAGTTTAGTGGAGTCACCCCCATGCTGCCATGTTTGTGATAATTGGTGAGTGTGCGGCCATTTTTAGTGGGATAGACATGTTTGATGCTGGTTGGTGGTGATGGTAAATAATTGGAGATGTTCTAGAAGGGGTAAAAATGAAGAAAGTTACAAATTACACCCTCTCTAATTAAATTTCAGCATGTGTCCAATTATTTTTAACCAAGCTTGCAAAATTTCTACTCTCTCTCTCTCAAATTAATTACTCAAGTGGTTCATTTATTTTGGAAAGGGAAACATGCAAATGCAATTGAAAATTTAAATTTTGGAAGGGAAATATGGGATACATATGTTGGCGGTCGTTACAGCCCAAATCCGACCACCAATACTCGGGAATAAATGAGGCTTTTTGCAACATTCCATGTACTTAGGTTTTATTTCTAATAAAGTTCCACGAGTTTAGGTGAGTGTCACTTGTGCAGGTACAACTACGACAAATACGTGCTATTGGGGCCGAAAATGACCAAATCGGCAAAACGACACGTTCGGCCGGTTATCCCCCTTAGCCGTACAAGCACCGGGAGCCGTCCATGTCAACAATGAACAAGAGACCACAACATACGCCAAGTGGACAACCGCCAATCCATCCCGGGCCAGTGTCAAGTCATGCAGGACCTGAACAACATGAAGTCCATCAACTCAGAGCAGCCCAAGATGGTCCAGGAGGTGTGGTGGTGCTGGGAGGGGCCGGCCACGGGCCAGGCCCGGGTCGGCCGAACCAAGGCCTTCGGCCGAACCGACCCCAATGGCCAGCCACCTCCCAAAGCTCATCCGAGTCGTCCAGGTGGAGGCGGTGCATCCTACGGCCTCTGGCTGCCTTGGCGGTTACCCAGCCTCCAACCGCCGTTGGACACATATAAATGTAGTGGTATACCCCTTGTATCACACACACCAAGCCAAGGAGCTCTCATTCCACTTGTTCTAGTAGAGTTAGGATAGTTTAGTTGGGTGTTAGAGTTGAGTCGAGCTTGCCTCGGAGGTTCCGGAGTCGTCTTCAGAAGCTCTGGTATAAGCTCTTGTATCTTTTATTTTTCCTTTTTCAAGACTTTGAGTTATCAATATAGTTATCTTTATCTTCTTGCCTTTGTCATTTATAGCTTGCTTCTACTTTATTCTAGTTGCATCTATATCTTGTTTAGACTATAATTAGTTATAGTTTTAGTGCTTTGTAGTCTTATTTAAGTCTTTGTCTTGGCTGGTTCTTCGATCTTGCTTGATACTGGAGGTGAATTGTCACCAAGAGTATTGACAAGGTTGCTTGCTCTTGCTAGCAGAGTAAGTAGTTGTTGACTAGTGTAGGAGTGGTTCTAAGACTAGCCAGTGGCCTTAGTTTATTCCCGTCGCAACGGAGGTGGTAGCTGTGAGGTGGTGACAGCCCTTTCGGTCTTCGCAGCCCATCACGTTAGTTCCGGTCCGTAGGATCCCCCAGTTGGGAAATAGTGGCATCCCTTCTCATCCCTTTCCGTGTGTCACCGGTTCCCTTGTCCCTAAGCTAAGACAATAGAGTTAACCCAGATCTCCTAGTGCTGGCTCTATAGCCGCTATATCTCTAAGCTAGAGTGACATAGGTAGATAAAGTATCCAGCCTCCGAGGCACAGCTCAACTCAACTCTAACTCCCAACTAAACTATCCTAACTCTACTAGAATGAAAGTGGAAATGAGCTCCTTGGCTTGGAGGTTCCAGAGTCGTCTTCAGAAGCTCTGGTAATAGCTCTTGTATCTTTTACTTTTCCTTTTGTAAGACATTGAGTATAAATATAGCTATCTTTATCACTTTGCCTTTGTCATTTATATCTTGCTTCTACTTTATCCTAGTTGCAAATATATCTTGTTTAGACTACAACCGACAGATATGTGTTAGGAAAACTCCAGAAAAGTTCCAGGGGCCGGATCTTCCGACTGTATGTACCAAGATTCTAAATTCTGATATTGGATTGTAAGAAGTGCCAACAACATGCCAGTTTTCCTCGTGGCGAGAGCTCAGCTTTTAAGTCCATGAGCGGGACTTCTCCTGTCTTCAGTTGCTCTTGTCATCGTCCGGTCCCGGAGTGGATGACTCGGATGATGCAACCTTCTTCTGCCACATTTTCCTTCTTGTTCTTCTTCGGTGTCGGTGGCGATGTGATCGGCGTCTCTGAAGACTGTGGTTCGGATGCAACCACATTGACCTGCTCTAGGTTATTAGAATTTTGAATTGAATCAGTGCATACCTGAGAGCATTTCTCCACCCTGGGCCTGAATGCGAACTTTTCTTCCTTGCCGTTGATGTTCAAGCTGATTTCTCTGGCTCCTCCTCGATGTTTGCATTGGCGGTTGTTGGCGGTCGTTACAACCCAAATCCGACCACCCATACTCGAGAATAAATGAGGTTATATGCAACATTCCTTGTACTTAGATTTTATTCCTAATAAAGTTCCACGAGTTTTGGTGAGTGACACTTGTGCAGGTACAACTACAACAAATGCATGCTATTGGGGCCGAAAATGACCGAATCGGCCGAACGACTCCGTTCGGCCGGTTACCCCCCTTAGCCGTACACCGGGAACCGTCCACATCACCGATGACCAAGAGAACGCATCACATGCCACGTGGACAACCGCAACTGAACTAGACCCGTGCCACGTCATCCTGGGCCCACACAACTTAATCCCACGCAGCAGAAGGCAGCCCAGGAGGCCCACAAGCAAGAGGCGGTGCTGGGGAGGCCGGCCACGGGCCAGGCCCAGTTTGGCCGAACCGCCCCCAGCAGCCAACCGACCTCCAGAAGCAATCTAGAGCGTCCAGGAGAAGGCGGTGCATCCAAGGGCCTTCGGCTGAACCGGGCAGTTCGGCCGAACCCGGGGTGTTCGGCCGAACCGACCCTGGACCGACCCTAGGCCCCTTGGCGGTTACTCAACCTCCAACCGCCATTGGACACTATAAATAGAGGAGTCTAGCTGCTCATTTCACACACCACTCAAGCCAAGGAGCTCTTCCACTTCATTTCTTTCTAGTAGAGTTAGGATAGTTTAGTTGGGAGTTAGAGTCGAGTCGAGCTGTGCCTCGGAGGTTACGGAGTCGTCTTCAGAAGCTCTGGTATCTTTTACTTTATCTTTTGTATGACATTCGAGTTATCAATATAGTATATACTTTATTCTACTTGTGCCTTATATAGTAGCTTCTACTTTAGTCTAGTTGCTTCTATATCGTGTTTAGACTATAGTCGGTTCTAGTTCTTAGAGCTTGTTGGCGGTCGTTACAACCCAAATTCGACCTCGATTCTGCTCACACTAGCGGTGACTTGTCATTGGGGTGTGAGTTCGAGTTGCTTGCTTCTGCTAGCGAAGTAAGTAGTTATTGATCTTTGTAGGAGTTGTTCCTAGACTTGTCAGTAATCTTAGTTTCTGCCCGTCGCAATGGAGGTGGTAGCCGGGAGGTGGTGACAGCCCTTCCGGTCTTCGTAGCCCATCACGTTAGTTCCGGTGTCCTAGGACCCAAGATTCACGGTAGTCGGCACCCCTTCTCACCCCTTTAGCCGCTGTATCTCTAACCACTTGGCTTAGGTAGATAGAGTCCCCAGGAATCCTTTATCTCTTCTCGTTGTCCTCCCAACTAACTATACCTTCTCTCATCTATCCGAGTATCCCTTGAGCTGTGTGTCCGGTATATCCACTCCTATCCAATACCATTTATCCCCTGTCTTGTTTAGTCGTGTACCCTTCCCTGATAGTCTCGAATATCTGTTCACTAGCAATCTTGCCAAAGCTTCACTGCGGAAATATAAAGTGAAATGATACAGCGGTGATTCTGCGCGCTTGCAGAATATTCACATATTTTACTAGCCATAAGGAAAACCACTGAAACACTCCTTACCCCCGTACCAGGATTCTCAATTCTGATATTGGATCGTAAGAAGTGCCAACAAGCATTTCTGGCGCCGTTGCCGGGGCAGCATTTGGCTAGATTATTTTTGAATTTTTATCTTGAGCTATCTTAGTTGAGTATACTCAAGCGGGTTTATCCTTGCTCTGTTCGTTGGTCTTTGTGGAACAGAGCAGTGCATGACTGGTTTCCAACTACCGTCAAACTTCCAAGAAAATCTGGAGTCACTTGTGAGGTAAGTATGACCTCCTGTTGTACCTCCTCAGAAGCGACTCCTTCCGACGAACCCAGTCCTTCCCGTCGTGACTCCAGCTTCATCTAGGATGGCCGGCAATACGATCCGCGAGTTCTCCGCTCCATCAAGCGAGAACGTGCGTACCGGACCAGCTCGAAGATGGTAGTTTCGAGCTAAAGCCAGCCCTCATCAACATGGCGCAGGCTAGCCCGTTCTGCGGCAAGCCACATGAAGATGCCAATGCCCATCTCCAGCATTTTCTGGAGATCTGCAACACCTTTACCATCCGCGGAGTAAGTATCGATGCCATTCGCCTTCGTTTATTTCCATTCTCATTACTAGGCAAGGCGAAACAATGGTTTTATGCTAACCGCGATGCTATAGATACTTGGGATAAATGCACTAGCGCTTTTTTGCTAAAATTCTTTCCGGTTGGGAAAACCAACGCCCTCCAGAACAAAATTGCTAGTTTCCAGTAGTTAAAAGATGAAACAGTCCCGGAGGCATGGGATCGCCTCCAGGACTATATTTCTGCTTGTCCTCACCATGGTATGCAGAGTTGGTTCATAATCCAAACTTTCTATCACGGATTGAGAAATTCTGCCCGTGAGTACCTGGATGGTGCTGCTGGAGGCTCGTTCTTCTCTCTTGAGGAGAGTTGTGCGAAGGCCCTCATAGGGAAGATGGTCGAGAACCAAGGTTGGGCCGACGACCGGACTCAACCGAAGACCCGAGGAGTTCACCAAGTTGAAGCTCTGGACATGCTCGCTGCCAAGATGGACCTCCTGATGAAGAAGCTGGAGGCCCCTGCTCAAGAAACTGTGCAAGCCATGGACGCTCACATGACCTGCGAAGTCGATGGCAACATAGGCCATTCGGGGAATGACTGCCCCGAAACACGAGAAGATGCCCACTACGTCAACAACTCCAACAACAACGGGCACCGACCGAACAACTACGCCCAAACCTCCCGTTTGAGAGGCCTCAACAAGCTAACAATTTCAATTCCAGCAATTTCAATAATCAGCCATCTCATAGAGATCTTGTGTTTAGCCAGATGAAAATAACTGAAAACATCAATAAAAAGCTTACTGCTAATGATAAAACTCTGGAAAACATAGACTCTAGGATGGAATCATTCTCTTCTGCTTTGAAAAATCAACTGAGCTTTAGTAAAATGATAGAAACTCAAGTCGCTCAGTTAGCTGCTGCTGTTCCTGTCACTGAATCGGGGAAGATTCTGGGGCAACCCGAGCCTTCCATCGAGACAGTGAATTCTATCACTACTAGGCATGGTAAGATGTCTCGTAGTGTGTTCCGCACTAACCACGCAGGGAAGGTTGCACGCATCCAAGTGTTGACACCAAGATGGACTTACCTGCCGAGAGCTACAAAAAGGGCGATCATCAAGACCTCTCCGGATAGGAAGGAAGATCCCGGAGTTCCCATCATTCAGTGCACGATCTGGAATCATCGCATTGGAATCATCGCATTGATGATGCACTCTGTGATCTAGGGGCAAGCGTCAACATCATGTCTAAGGTATTCTTTAAGAAATTACGCTACCCTACTTTGTCACCTACTACTGCCCAGGTACAGCTTGCGGACTCAACTATCCGTTACCCCGAGGGGGTGATCGAGAATGTACCGGTCCGAATTTGGGGACGATATGTCCCTGTGGACTTCGTTGTCCTCGACACGGGGAACGATTGCTCGTTTCCCCTTTTGTTGGGCCAGCCGTTCTTGAACACCTCCCGGGCTAGGATAGATATGGATGCGAGAGAAATCTCATTCCGTATCGACGAAGGTTGACATACTTCAAGTTTCAACCCCGGGAAGAGAAGAAGGCAGAACCACTCACACCGGAGCAGAGGAGCGCCGAGTGTTTCCTCAAGGCCCTCATTAATGGAGAGCTGGAAATACTCGGTGGTGAGCAGCTCAAGTGGAACGAGCCAACAAAGTCGACGAGTGCAAAAGAAATGGACTTCCTCGTAAAGAAATACGCGGAAGAGCAAGCCCTCTGGAATTCTCAAGAGACGCCGATCCCACCGCCACCGACACTGAAGAAAAGAACAAGAAGATGTGGTGGAAGAAGGTTGAATCATCCGAGTCATCCACTCCAAGACCAAACGATGACAAAAGCAACTGAAGACAGGAGAAGTCCCACTTGCGGACTTAAAAGCTGAGCTCTCGTCGCGAGGAAATCCGGTATGCATCTCATATTTCCCTTCCAATTTTTAAATTTTCAATTGCATTTGCATGTTTTCCTTTCCAAAATAAATGAACCACTTGAGTAATTAATTTGAGAGAGAGTAGAAAATTTTGCAAACTTGGTTAAAAATAATTGGACACATGCTGAAATTTGACTAGAGAGGGTGTAATTTGTAACTTTCTTCATTTTCACCCCTTGTAGAACATCTCCAATTATTTACCACCACCACCAACCAGCACCAAACATGTCTACCCCACTAAAAATGGTTGCATACTCACCAATTATCACCAACATGGTAGCATGGGGGTGACTCCACTAAAGTCCACTTTGGTCATGTCAATTTTGCATCTCACCTACCACAAACCACCAAAATTTCCATAATCTAGTGCTGCACCCATCAAGGATTGTTGTGCTGGTGGGGGAGCATGAGTTGGTAGCACCCACATAGCCGTTCGGCCGAGTGCTCTGGTTCGGCCGAACCAGGCCGCTCCCTCGCGCCTATAAATGCTGCCCCCTTGCTTGCTTGCTTCCTTGCACCATTCACTCTCTTGCACTCTGAAAATTTCTGCTAGGAGCCCTCTCTCTCTCAAGTTCTTTGCTTTAGTGCTTGCTCAAGTTCTTCCCAAGTTCTTGCTCAAGTTTTAGTTCTCTTGCATTAATAGAAAATCCCAAAAATATTTTGCTTTTGTTGTGATCTTTGTGCTGAAATTCTGGACGAATTTGTGGTGGTCACCGACACCCACAAGAACGACTAACCTTTTGTGGTGGTGTTCATCCCCGCAAGAACGACTAACTATCTCGGACAACTGACTTGCTTTTCCTGTGCAAACCATATATATTCAGTTCTTCGGGTACTTGTTGTGCACTAATCTTTTGCAGGAATCATGTCGAAGTTCATCGCTGCACTCCGTCGTTCGACCCGGCTAGGCCGATGATCGGACGATGCTGGGAGTTCCCCAGCTCCGTCCCGAGGCTCTAGCCGGATGGACACGGACGAGCACGAAGCAGTCGGCTTGGGATGGGGTCATGCCACGCCCCCAGCCAGGCAGCTCCTGAGCATCAACGACATCAACCTCAGGAACGAGCGGGAGGAGAACACCTTCAACGAGCTTCGGCTGAAGGAGTTCGAGCACACCCGTGTTTTTGAGCAGGAGTTGCTCAGGGACACGGGTATGGACGAAGAATTCACTGAAGTTTTCCATGCCATTGGCTGGGAAAATTTCTGGAACATCAACGAAGAAGGTTCGTACCTACTCACCCTTGAGTTTCTTTCGACTTTGGTTTCTGAAACTGGGGGGATTCGTTTTCGGTTTTTCAACTAAGAGTTCTTTTGCTCTTGAAGAGATTTTAGTTCGGGTCTCGGATTTTCAAGCCGTTGTTCCTTAGACCCGAACAAAGCACTGAAAAGGTTTGATCGGGTGGCATTTGGAAAAAAGATTTCGGGGAATACCAACTGTCATGCGCCACGCACGAACAGTGTCCATAAACCCACTTTGCGTTTCATGCATTGCTGGGTGTCCATGACGGTATTTCCCCGTGCTGATTTGCGCCCTGTCAACACTATTGAGTTGCAGGTTCTTTTCGCCATGGTGAAGCAAATTCCTTACTCGCCCGTAAAAGACATGGTTAGTCACTGGCTAGCTCAAATTTCTCGTGTGGGTAGCATGGCGATGACTTCTCTAGTCACTCGCCTTGCCAACCATCTGGGCGTTCTTCAGGGCGTCCAGCTCACGTACATCGAGTCAGCGCGTTCCGTCGTGGATGCCGAGCACTTCGTGCAAGCCCACATGATACGGCGGACGCCTGATGCAACGCTGTCTATGATTTATCGTGGCTATACAACTCAAGTGCCCTTGCCTTGTGCAGCACTAAAGTTTTATACCACGCAAAAACTAACTCTCCAGTTAAGAACCGAGTCGGACGATTCTCCACCTTGCAGAGAGCCCGCTCGGCACAGCGTTGCAGGTGACGGACCAGTCACGAGGGGACGAGCCAGGCGTGATGCTGGGCTCGCCACCTCGCAGGAGCCGGAAGATGCACCTCACATGCCGCACCGACATACTTCCGCTTTCGAGGCCACCTACGACATGTACACCGGTGCTGGGACGTCCGGAGCAAGAGGCTACGGGCAACACCAGGAACCGAACTACTACGCCTCAGGACGCTATGAGTACGGCCAGGACACGGACTCTGAGTGGTCCGGGAGTCGGTATGCAGGGGGGTACGGCAGTTCCTCCCAACCATACCATCCTGGTTACTCATAGTCCGCGCGCTTCGACTACAGCCGTGAGCTGTCCTACATCTCCGACCGAGTCGAGCTCATCAACGACCGTACCCGAGAAATCCAGGACACGCTAGCCCGCCATTCTCAGTACCACCAAGAGAATAGCGGGATGATAGCGTCCATCCAGCATGACGTCCACGAGCAAGCGGATCAGTTGAGCCAGTACCTGTCAAGATTTCATCCCTACCAGAGAGAAGTCCAAGCTCGGGGGAGGACCCCCATCCCGGTATGCTCCGATTTACCGAGCATTTTGATCACTCAATTGCATTTCCCTTTCATTTCCCTTCATGTTAGTTTGCATTTAAAAATGAAAATACCAAAAATATTTCCCTTGAATAAAATTAACTCCCAACTATGCATGGAATGAATCATATGCCTCTGACTTTGGAAATGATGAATAGTTGCTCTGTCATTAATTTTGCATGTACCTTGTTTCAACTAGTTGCTTAATAATGCTTGAATTAATTGGCATGAGTAAAATGAACCTGAAAACCTTGTGGGAGCACATGCTTTATTCCAAGTCTAAGTTGTTGTGGGGAATGATATAGTGAGACTTTGTTGAATTCTTGCTTTTGCTCTTAGTACGGTGAATATCTCGGATGTCTTTTGCTTTCAAAAATAAAATAAAGTTCCTCATTGGTGAAAGTACCTACCAAAGCCATATGCTAAGCTTAGTCAAAAATTTCTACTCATATGCTGCTTGTGATCTTAGTGAGCTTTGTCAAATTGTTGTGACCTTTGAGTGAAGCTTTCATATTCTTAAAGATCGAGACCCACGTACACACACCACCTCTCACTTGCAATTCCTACACTAGGAGTTAGCAAACATTTTCCATCATCCATCCACAAAAATAAATGCTCAATGTTCTATGA
>OAMR01000356.1:681046-694396 GCA_900205405.1 Echinochloa crus-galli | reverse complement strand
TAGTGCTTGTAGTCTTGTTTAAGTCTTTGTGTTGGCTGGTAAACAAGTTCCTCATTGGTCAAAATACCTACCAGAGCCATATGATAAGCTTAGTTGAAAATTTCTACTCATATGCTGCTTGTTACCTTAGTGAGCTTTGTCAAATTGTTGTGACCTTTGAGTGAAGCCTTCATATTCTTAGAGATCGAGATCCATGTACACACACTACCTGTCACTTGCAATTCCTACACTGGGAGTTAGCAACCATTTGCCATCATTCATCCTCAAAAACAAAATGCTCCATGTTCTATGATTTTCCTCTCCAAAAAAATTCTTGATAGAGACATGGGCTATGCAAAAAGAAAAGCATGCCAAAGAGCATGGCAAAAAGAAAGAGAAAAAGAAAAGCATGTCAAGTGGCATGGCAAAAATATGAGAATAAAAGATAGCCCATGTTCTTGAAAAATAAACCAAGGAGAGGGAACTTCATCCAAGGAGCCCCACCATATTCCATTCCACCAAAGTCCATTCCACCATATTCCACTCCATCCACCCCACACACTTGCACTTCTCGATCTTAAGATGTGTTTGGTTTCCTCATAGATCTGGTCTTTGACTTAGCAAAATATAAGATGCGTGCATGCCTTCATCCTTTGCCCCTGAGCCACACAAAAAGCCAAATTAGATGTTAGGGTGAAAAAGAAGGCACAAGCCTTTGGTGAGGATCCAAATACACTTGAGCGATTGAGTGTGCCAATGAGGAACAATTTGAAGTTTTCAAAACTTGTGAAAAAATTCCGAGATGGGATCCTGAAAAGAGTAGAGTGGAATAAAACTGAGTTTCATCCTTTCAACCGCCCAAGATAAGGAGATTGCTATAAGCCCCATAGGTAAAAAGGTGATTTAAAAACTTTGCCTTTGATTCAAGTATTTTTTAGTACTAGTTGTTTACAAGGTTACCTGCAAGAGAAATGACATTGTAGCAACTCCTGATCCACCAAGCCTAAGTTTTATCTTTGCTCGAGGACGAGCAAAGAGCCTAGCTTTGGGGAGCTTGTTGGCAGTCGTTACAACCAAAATCCGACCACCAATACTCGGGAATAAATGAGATTATATGCAACATTCCATGTACTTAGATTTTATTTCTAATGAAGTTCCACAAGTTTTGGTGAGTGACACATGTGCAGGTACAACTACAACAAATGCATGCTATTGGGGACGAAAATGACCGAATCGGCCGAACGACTCCATTCGGCCGGTTACCCCCCTTAGCCGTACACCGGGAACCGTCCACATCACCGATGACCAAGCGAACGCATCAAATGCCACGTGGACGACCGCCAACTGAACCAGACCCGTGCCACGTCATCCTGGGCCCACACAACTTAATCCCACGCAGCAGAAGGCAGCCCAGGAGGTCCACAAGCAAGAGGCGGTGCTGGGGAGGCCGGCCACGGGCCAGGCCCAGTTCGGCCAAACTGGGGCCTTCGGCCGAACTGCCACCAGCAGCCGACCGACCTCCAGAAGCAATCCAGAGCATCCAGGAGAAGGCGGTGCATCCAAGGGCCTTAGGCCGAACAGGGCAGTTCGGCTGAACCCGGGGTGTTCGGCCGAACCGACCCTGGACCGACCCTAGGCCCCTTGGTGGTTACTCAACCTCCAACCGCCATTGGACACTATAAATAGAGTCTAGCTGCTCATTTCACACACCACTCAAGCCAAGGAGCTCTTCCACTTCATTTCCCTCTAGTAGAGTTAGGATAGTTTAGTTGGGAGTTAGAGTCGAGTCGAGCTATGCCTCGGAGGTTCCGGAGTCGTCTTCAGAAGCTTTGGTATTAGCTTTGGTATCTTTTACTTTATCTTTTGTATGACATTCGAGTTATCAATATAGTATCTAGTTTATTCTACTTGTGCCTTATATAGTAGCTTCTACTTTAGTCTAGTTGCTTCTATATCGTGTTTAGACTATAGTCCCCTTGCTTCCTTCTGCGGACTTGTCTTCTGTGGTTCTGTTGCGGCCTCCTCTTCTTCGCTATCACTGGGTGTAGTGGCTGCCTTCTTACCTGCACTGTCAGGATATGGCAGGTCCCGAGTGGTCTTACCCCCTCTCGTGGTAACTGCTTTAACCTTTTCACGGGGGCAATTGTCTGGTTGCCCAGAAAATTTCCCCGCTACGGGTGAAGGCAAAGAAGCATCCAGTATCGAGCAAGATCGAAGAACCAGCCAAGACAAAGACTTAAACAAGACTACAAGCACTAGAACTATAACTAACTATCTAGAGTCTATGCTTTCCAGTGTTTTATCATTAGCAGCCAGCTTTTTATTGATATTTTCAGTTATTTTCATCCGGCCAAAATCCGGCCAAACACAAGATCTCTAAGAGACGGCTGATTATTGAAATTGCTGGAATTGTAATTGTTACCTTGTTGAGGCCTGAAATTGCTGGAATTGAAATTGTTACCTTGCTGATTATTGAAATTGCTGGAATTGAAATTGTTACCTTGCTGATTATTGAAATTGCTGGAATTGAAATTGTTACCTTGCTGATTATTGAAATTGCTGGAATTGAAATTGTTACCTTGCTGATTATTGAAATTGCTGGAATTGAAATTGTTACCTTGCTGATTATTGAAATTGCTGGAATTGAAATTGTTACCTTGCTGATTATTGAAATTGCTGGAATTGAAATTGTTACCTTGTTGAGGCCTCTCAAAAGGGAGGTTTGGGCGCAGATTCCAGCCTTGGTTGCCGTAGTTGTTCGGTCGATACCCGTTGTTGTTGGAGTTGTTGACGTAGTGGGCATCTTCTCGCGTTTCGGGGCAGTCATTCCCCGAATGGCCAGTGTTGCCACAGACTTCGCAGGTCATGCGAGCGTCCATGGCTTGCACCGTTTCTTGAGCAGGGGCCTCCAGTTTCTTCATCAGGAGGTCCATCTTGGCAGCGAGCATGTCCAGAGCTTCAACTTGGTGAACTCCTCGGGTCTTTGGTTGAGTCCGGTCATCGGACCAACCTTGGTTCTCGACCATCTTCTCTATGAGGGCCTTCGCACGACTCTCCTCAAGAGAGAAGAACGAGCCTCCAGCAGCAGCATCCAGGTACTCACGGGCAGAATTTCTCAGCCCGTGATAGAAAGTTTGGATTATGAACCAACTCTGCATACCATGGTGAGGACAAGCAGAAATATAGTCCTGGAGGCGATCCCATGCCTCCGGGACTGTTTCATCTTTTAACTGCTGGAAACTAGCAATTTTGTTCCCGAATTCCAGCCTTAATTGCCGTAGTTGTTCAGTCAGTACCCGTTGTTGTTGGAGTTGTTGACGTAGAAGGCATCTTCTCGCGTTTCGGGGCAGTCATTCCCCGAATGGCCCGTGTTTCCACAGACTTTGCAGGTCATGCGAGCGTCCATGGCTTGCACCTTTTCTTGAGAAGGGGCCTCTAGTTTCTTCATCAGGAGGTCCATATTGGCAGCGAGCATGTCCAGAGCTTCAACTTGATGAACTCCTCGGGTCTTCTATTGGGTCCGGTCGTCGGACCAACCTTGGTTCTCGACCATCTTCTTTATGAGGGCCTTCGCACGACTCTCCTCAAGAGAGAAGAACGAGCCTCCAGCAGCAGCACGTGATAAAATGTTTGGATTATGAACCAATTCTGCATACCATGGTGAGGACAAGCAGATATATAGTCCTGGAGGCGATCCCATGCCTCCGGGACTGTTTCATCTTTTAACTGCTGAAACGAGCTATTTTGTTCCGGAGGGCGTTAGTTTCCCAATCGGAAAGAACTTTAGCAAGAAAGCGCTAGTGCATTTATCCCAAGTGTCTATAGCTTCGCGATTAGCATAAAACCATTGTTTTGCCTTGCCTAGTAATGAGAATAGAAATAAACGAAGGCGAATGGCATCGATACTTACTCCGCCGATGGTGAAGGTGCAAATCTCCAGGAAGTGCTGGAGATGAGCATTGGCATCTTCGTGTGGCTTGCAGCAGAACAGGTTAGCCCGAACCATGTTGATGAAGGCTGGCTTAAGCTCAAAATTGCCATCTCCGACTGGCGGAGCTAGCCCGACACGTACATTCTCGCTCGATGCAGTAGAGAACTCATGGATCGTCTTGGTTGCCATCCTTGATGTAGCTTGGTCAACGACGGGAAAGACTGGGTTTGTCGGAGTGAGCTGCTTTTGAGGAGGTACAACACGGGGTCGCACTTTCCTCACAAGTGACTCTGGATTTTCTTGAAAGTTTGACGGTAGTTGGAAACCACTCATGCACTGCTCTGTTCCACAAAGACCAACGAACAGAGCAAGGATAAACCCGCTTGAATAGCGGTACTCAACTAAGGTAGCTCAAGATAAAAATTCAAAAGTAATCTAGCCAATTACTTCCCCGGCAACGGTGCCAGAAATGCTTGTTGGCACTTCCGCAGGGAAGCTTTGGCAAGAATACTAATGAACAGATATTCGAGACAATCAGAGAAGGGTACACGACTAGACAAGACAGGGGATAACGGTATTGGATAGGAGTGGATATACCCAGCCAAGAGAAAGACTTAAACAGGACTACAAGCACTGGAACTATAACTGACTATAGTCTAAACAAGATATAGATGCAACTAGAATAAAGTAGAAGCAAGCTATAATGACAAAGGCAAGTGATAAAGAAAACTATATTGATAACTCAAAGTCTTACAAAAGGAAAAGTAAAAGATACAAGAGCTTATACCAGAGGTTCTGGAGACAACTCCGGAACCTCCGAGGCACAACTCGACTCAACTCTAACTCCCAACTAAACTATCCTAACTCTACTAGAACAAGTGGAATGAGAGCTCCTTGGCTTGGTGTGTGTGATACAAATGAGGGGCACCCCTATTTATACTTGGACATGGCGGTTTGAGGCTGGGTAACCGCCAAGGCATCCAGGGAATCTCCCCTCTCTGCCCCCACCCCCCCTAGCTGCCTTGGCATACACAAGCTCAATCGTCATTGCAAGCTATAAATAGAGAAGTATCACTCACTTGTAAACACACACCAAGCCAAGGAGCTCTCATTCCACTTGTTCTAGTAGAGTTAAGATAGTTTAGTTGGGAGTTAGAGTTGAGTCGAGCTTGCCTCGGAGGTTCCGGAATCGTCTTAAGAAGCTCTGGTATAAGCTCTTGTATCTTTTACTTTTCCTTTGTCATTTATAGCTTGCTTCTACTTTATTCTAGTTCCATCTATATCTTGTTTAGACTATAGTCAGTTATAGCTCTAGTGCTTGTAGTCTTGTTTAAGTCTTTCTCTTGGCTGGTTCTTCGATCTTGCTTAATAATGGAGGTGAATTGTCACCAAGAGTATTGAAAAGGTTGCTTGCTCTTGCTAGCAGAGTAAGTAGTTGTTGACTAGTGTAGGAGTGGTTCCTACCTGTTGGCGGTCGTTACAGACCGATTTCCAACCTCCAACCAAGTATAAAATGAACACAACGGAGACACACACCATAGCTATAGGGCTTATCACCGACTATTTCCACAAGTTTTGGTGAGTGTCCTCTATGCAAGTACAAAAAGGAGAAACATAGGCTATAGGGGTCGGAAATGACCGATTCGGCCGAACGACACGATTCGGCCGGTTACCCCCCTTAGCCGTACGAGTCGGCGGGAGCCGTCCACGTCATCCAATGACTGTGCAAGCCACGCAGGATGACCGCCAACTCAACCAGAGCCATGCCAAGTCATCCTGGGTCAAACCAAGGCAAAGCCAAGTAGCAGAAGGTAGCCCAGGGGGTCCACAAGCAAGAGGCGGTGCTGGGGAGGCCGGCCACGGGCCAGGCCCAGTTCGGCCGAACTGGAGCCTTCGGCCGAACCGCCCCCAGCACCAGAATCGACCTTGGGTCCAAATCAGGGCCGTTGGGGGCAAGGTCGTTAGATCCTCTGGTTCGGGCGAACCAGGGAGTTCGGCCGAACCGAGATCTTCGGCCGAACCGCCTCTCTGCTCCCCTGGCTTCCTTGGCGGTTACACAAGCTCAACCGCCATCACTTGCTATAAAAGGAGATGTCCAGGTCCCGGTTTCACACACAACTCAAGAAGAGAAGAAGAGTAGGCGTCGCTAGGTTCCGCCACTCATATCAGTAGAAATAGGGAGAGAGGAGAGGTGAGCGTCCCGGAGAGGAGCCGGAGTGTCGGCCCCTCTTCTAGCTGTACCTCTACGGATGCGACTTCACTTCGAGTAACATCCAGGTCATGTCTGGTACTCCTTATATCTCTCTCTGATTAATTGAGCATTCAGTTCTTACTTTCATTACTTGCATCGTTCTCCGATCAGTACTCAGTAGTTTAGTATAATTGTATGCTAGCTGCTTAGCTTGAGTGCTTATCTGTCTGCAGTAGATAAGTACTAGTCAACTAGTGTAGGCGTGGTGCCTATACTTGAGACTAGCTTAGAATCCGCCCGTCGCAACGAAGGTGGTAGCCGTAAGGTGGTGACAGACGTTACGGTCTTTGTAGCCCATCACGTTAGTTCCGGTGTCTTAGGACCCAAGGTTCAGGGTAGTCGGCACCCCTTCTCATCCCTTTCTGTGTGTCAGAGGCTCTATAGTTCTGAACTGCCCACTAGTCGGTGGAGTACTCTTGCCAGACCTGTACCCTCTCTACCCTCCTATCTCTTCTCTTGTCTCCTTGTTGTTGTCAACCACCTCATCCATTCCATTCCACCCAATCCATACACCTGGGACAACCCGATTTAGGATTAGTGTACTTCTCGTTCTCCATGGAAATCGATACCTGGAATACTCCCGGGTGAAAGCTACATCGGTATCCGTTCACTTGTAGATTTATCTGTAGGTCGTAAGGAGTGCCAACAGCCATGTGGTTTGTTGGGCTGGCGCCGGGTTAAATAGGTTAGGTGGAGTTTAGGGGTAGCTTGCGGACTTGGGGGTTGGATAGAGCCCAACAGGGTTTAGTTAGCTTTTTTCTTTTAGGTTAGCTTTTGAATTCAAATCCAAACAAAACCACAAAACCAAATAAAATCCAAATCACCACTAATTATTTCTTAGCACTTCAATTAAAATTTTAAATTTAAATTTAAATTTGCCTAGGAATATAGGGGCCGAAATAGAAGACAACCTTATATGTTTGTTTGCATGCACTCAATTTCACCAAAAAATTTTAAACTCGGATTTTTGCATTCAACATTCCTACGTAAAATTTCGGGATGTTACACCTGGAACAACAGCTATCACGTACAGAACTCATTTCAGTGAAAATCACATCCATACATCGATTAAGGTCCTCACGGTATGGTACAAGCCCTCTAGGCTAAACGACAGAAGGAAAACAACTACACAGCAGATAACTTCAGGTGCTTCGAGCCTTCACCTCCACAGGCATCCTTGACCGCAGCGCACAGCCCTCATTTGCTTCATCCGTCGAGGTTGATCAAGTACTTGGAATCTTCTCCTGTACACCAGACTCTGTCCCCAAGGAAATGGGACAGATCCACGTCACCAACCATAATATACAACAATGCTTTAAATTAAAGTGGCCTAAACTAGTATACAAATATTCAAGAGATATAAGATGGGGTTTTCTATGCACGCAGCAGCAATAACCAAATTCGTCTCATCTCCAAACACCTTTCCTCACCAGCACATACACTCCCCAAATCCATACATCAATCTCACTATCGCTGGCTTAGATATGCGGGCACCCCAAATCATGGGCGTAAAACCAAACGCACGCCCTCAGCTAGCTGGGCACGCCAATTTTGGTACGGCTAACTTTGGCGTTGAACCAAGCATGCCCTAGATAGCCTGTTTTTTGGATGACACAAATTCAATCAAACAATCAGCTCATACTAGACCTTTACATGTTTATAGCATGCCAAGATACAGTTAAGCAATACGAATCAATCATCCCTTTGTCTGCCAGTCTGGATAAAACATCACCTGCATAAGCCAGAACTTGTTTTGGGGTGGCATAATCAATAACACTTTTTGAAGAACAGTAACATTGCAGCAATACTTCTCGCAGAGTATCTTAATTTGTTGATTCTACCTAGGGCTACACGTTAACCTTCAGTTCATCTTCATCGCTTGAATCAAGTTCATCTTCATTGATATCACTTGAATCAGGCAATATCCAGCTGCCATTCAATAATTTCCCCATGATGTAACAGGGTCAGTAAATTTATAAAGATGGTAACTTAATAGTAATGACATTTATCAACATACATGTTTCCCCCTTAGCCCTTCGGCTCCTCTCCGACGCTCACCTCTCCCCTCTCTCCCTATTTCTACTGATACAGTGGCAGAACTTCGCAACACCTACTCACTTGTGTGTGTGTCTTGCAGGTGACCAGGGGCCTCAATTTATAGGGAGCAAGGACTGTGGAGGTGGAGTAGCCGCAAGGCTGTTGAGGGCGGTGCCGAGCCGTTCGAGCCGAACAAGCCGGTTCGGCCGAACCGAGCAGTTCGGCCGAACTGCCACGTAGCACCGCCTTGATCCTGAGGCGGTGCAGAGCGGTTCGGCATGTGGGGGCGGTTCGGCCGATATGAGCAATGGCATCTTCGTGTGGCTTGCCGCAGAACGGGTTAGCCTGAACCATGTTGATGAGGGTTGGCTTGAGCTCGAAGTTGCCATCTCCGACTGGCGGAGCTAGTCCGACACCATACGTTCTCGCTCGATGGAGCAGAGAACTCACGGATCGTCTGGTTGCCATCCTGGATGTAGCCTGGTCAACGACGGGAAAGACTGGGCTCGTCGAAGGAGTTGCTTCTGAGGAGGTACAACACGGGGTCGCACTTTCCTCACAAGTGACTCCGATTTTCTTGGAAGTTTGATGGTAGTTGGAAACCAGTAAATGCACTGGTCTGTTCCACAAAGACCAACGAACAAGCAAGGATAAACCCGCTTGAGTAGCGGTACTCAACTAAGATAGCTCAAGATAAAAGTTCAAAAGTAATCTAGGTGATCCTGGGAGGTGCACTTTATGGTTGTGATGGGACCTTTCTTGGCATGAACCTTTTCTTGGATGAGGAAAGAGCAATTTTCTTGCCAAAGAATATAATTCTTGACTGTTTGAACCATTTATGGCCATCCCTGCAAAAGAGAATATTTATTGCGATGGTGAAGCCAGTCTGGTCTGCCAATATATTTCCAATTTCCTTATCTATGTTTTTAGTTGCAGTTTTTAATGTTTACACATGATAATTGAAGTTCCAATGAGCTAGTAATCATGCTGATTTTCGTCTACAGGGAGAAAAAAAGGCGCAGAGGTGTGGAACTTTTCTCCCGTCCTGAATGTGAGTACAAAACCACTCAAAGTTGAACCCTAAATGCTAGTATTTAATTATGCAATTCATCACTATTTGTAAAGGTCTCTAGTACAAATTAAGCCTTTACATTTGTACTTTTATATAGCTAGTTTAGTCTTCAACTGTATAGTGTTAGTATCTGTATGTTAGAGATGATGATGGACCACTGCGGAAATATAAATTACTATACCTCGGGATACTCCCAGGTGAAGTGCTACAGCGGTGATTCTGTGCGCTTGCAGAATATTTCTATATTTTACTAAGCCATAAGGAAAACCACTGAAACACTCCTTACCCCAGTACCAGGATTCTTAATTCTGATATTGGATCGTAAGAAGTGCCAACAAGCATTTCTGGCGCCGTTGCCGGGGAAGTCTTTGGCTAGATTACTTTTGAATTTTTATCTTGAGCTATCTTAGTTGAGTACCACTGCTCAAGCGGGTTTATCCTTGCTCTGTTCGTTGGTCTTTGTGGAACAGGCCAGTGCATTACTGGTTTCCAACTACCATCAAACTTCCAAGAAAATCCGGAGTCACTTGTGAGGAAAGTGCGACCCCGTGTTGTACCTCCTCAGAAGCAACTCCTTCGACGAGCCCAGTCTTTCCCGTCGTTGACCAGGCTACATCCAGGATGGCAACCAAGACGATCCGTGAGTTCTCTGCTCCATCGAGCGAGAACGTATGTGTCGGACTAGCTCCGCCAGTCGGAGATGGCAACTTCGAGCTCAAGCCAACCCTCATCAACATGGTTCAGGCTAACCCGTTCTGCGGCAAGCCACACGAAGATGCCAATGCTCATATCGGCCGAACCGCCCCCACATGCCGAACCGCCTCTGCACCGCCTCAGGATCAAGGCGGTGCTACGTGGCAGTTCGGCCGAACTGCTCGGTTCGGCCGAACCGGCTTGTTCGGTCGAACGGCTCGGCACCGCCCTCAACAGCCTTGCCGGCTACTCCACCTCCACAGTCCTTGCTCCCCTATAAATTGAGGCCCCTGGTCACCTGCAAGACACACAACACAAGTGAGTAGGTGTTGCGAAGTTCTGCCACTTGTATCAGTAGAAATAGGGAGAGAGGAGAGGTGAGCGTCCCGGAGAGGAGCCGGAGTGTCGGCCCCTCTTCCCGCTGTACCTCTACGGATGCGACTTCACTTCGAGTAACATCCGGGTCATGTCTGGTAACTCTTGCATCTCTCTCTGATTAATTGAGCATTCAGTTCTTACTTTTATATGCTTGCTGGTTCTTCGTTCAATGGTTAGTTGATTGGTATAACTGTATACTGGTTGCTTAGCTTGGGTGCTTATCTTTCTACAGTAGATAAGTATTAGTCGACTAGTGTAGGCATGGTGCCTATACTTGAGACTAACTTAGTTTACCCCCGTCGCAACGGAGGTGGTAGCCGTAAGGTGGCGACAGCCCTTCCGGTCTTTGTAGTCCATCACGTTAGTTCCGATCTGTAGGATTCCCCAGTTAGGAATTGGTGGCACCCCTTCTCATCCCTTTATGTGTGTCACGGCTTCCTTTGTCCCGAAGCAAGTATCTATCTGTATCCTCTGATCTGCTCGATCAATCAGTAGAATACCTTTATTAGACTCGTACCCTCTCTACCCTCCTATCACTCCTCTTCTCTCTTTGTTGTTGTCATCCACCTCATCCATTCCATTCACTCCATTCCACTATCCCTGGACAACTTAGTTTAGAATCACTTCTCGTTCTCCGTGGAAATCGATACATAGGAATACTCCCGGGTGAAAGCTACATCGGTATCTGTCCGCTTGCAGATTTATCTGTAGGCCGTAAGGAGTGCCAACAAGCTTTCTGGCACCGTTGTCGGGGAACGGTAGCTGTTCTGATTCCGAACCCAAGTTGTCCGTGTATCCCACCACCATCCACCACATGGATTCCACTGTCACCTTATGCCAACACTCGGCTCCAAAGGGCGATTGTTTGGAGCCACCACCTTCATCGCATCCCATATCCACACCCGGCTATGAGCTACGTCCCGGCTTCATAGCCATGGTTCGTGAGCAATCATTCTCAGGAACGCGTGACGAGAGTCCATACGTGCATTTGCGCGAGTTTGAGCAACTCTATTTGTGTCTCGTCATTACGGGCATGACACAAGAGACACTCAAATGGAAGCTATTCCCGTTCTCATTGACGGGAGGAGCAAAGAACTGGTACTGTCTATCTGTCGGCACTATGGACGGAAGCTGGGAAACCCTTAGAGAGAAATTCTGCCTAAATTTCTTCCCAGTTTTCAAGGTAGCTAGCCTCCGAATCAAAGTTCTTACCTTTAAGCAATTAGAGGGAGAATCGTTAGGAGCTGCGTGGGATTGTTTCAAGCAAATTTTGGCCTCAGGACCAGACCTAAGCCTGCCAGAACCAGTTGTTTTACAACATTTTAGCATTGGCCTTTGTCCCGTAGCCACCACTTTCTTGAACTCCGCTTCAAGAGGGTCGTTCTATCATTTGACTCCTAGTGAAGCGAGGATAGTCCTGGAACGTATCCTGGACGACACTCCCTACACTGCAGTCTGACAAACTCCTGTCACACCCGGATTTTATATAAACCCGAAGTGCTGCTATATGTGTGCCCAGGATGTCCACAGAACACATACAGCTAACAAATATGATAATCAGAGTAAATATGCTCGAATAAAAATAGTTTAAATTAGAGTTAGCACGTACACAGCGGAAGTCTAATCTTCATCTCCATGGTGAGGCCGTAGTCCACAGGGACACTGACTGGTTGACCACAGCTCAGAAGTACGGAGATCCTCTTTCACTTCATCTGTACCCATCCCAGATTGTTGAATAATAGCAAGTGTAAGTAAATGTCTTACTTAGCAAGTATAGGACGGGGTATGAAGGCTCAAAAGGTTTGACACGGCTTAACTGCATTAGCACTTTTAGTTGATTTATTTTAACATTATCCAAATTACTACAATTAAATGAATCCCGGTTGTAGCCTAATTAATAAGTGTAAGTGACATTAAGCATAAATAATCATCATCTTCTAATCAAAAACGATCCAGGCCGCTCGTGACCCTGAGCAAGGCTATCATGATAGATTTACACTCTGCAGAGGTTTCGCCCTTTACCCACCAGTCGCGTAAAAGTTCAAAGGAACTTTGCACCCAACCACGCACATCAACACTACCGAGGTGTGACGGCATAGAGACGCTACGACGCTTTTCACAAGACACCCAAACGAAACAGTAGCCGTTATGGTACAACCTAGCGTCAATCGCGCGGCAACATGCCAACAAGAAAAATAAATGCGCAACGTGCGGAGTTCTCAATCTCTGAGACTCCCACACGGGGACTGGGTCTAACGAGACCTAGCCGACGGCGCTACCGTCCTCGGTGGAATCGGGAAAACACCCCGTGCCTTGCCTATCGGTAATTACTGCCAAGCTAGAGACGTACAAGCTACTTGTCCAAGACCAGAGCCATTATAGTCCTGGTGGTGACGACTGGCTCATGGGTTGCCGCTTTAAGAAACGGTCCTTATGGAGAGACACTAGGGCCTGGCACGCAGCTGACACCCTAGTTCCCTTAACCATGTTGCTAAAAAGAATATTTTAACATTAAAGTTGAGGTGAACCATTATATCAAATTTAACAGTAATAGTAAAGGTGACAGTAGCTGCGCATAGCAAATATTCTACCGTAAAGGAAGTAAGAACTGAATGCTCAATTAATCAGAGAGAGATACAAGAGTTACCAGACAAGACCTGGATGTTACTCGAAGGACAATACACCAAACAAAGAGAAAAGCTTTAAAAGAGTGCACTAAAGGATAGGGCTCGAGGCTATGGTCACGTGAGCGCAAGGATCGCTGAAAACGGAGCAACGGTTGAAAAGATACAAATATCGGAGGACTTGAATTATTAAATGGCATAACTATGAGCTTGATTGATTTTAATTAAGTAAAACCATAAGTAGAGATTATTTCAAATAATTCTATTTGAATTTGTAAAACCGAGGTAAAACTATCACATTTTATTTATAATTGTTTATGTATAGATTATGCCAATTTAAATGTTAACTTGAAATAAAACATGTGAGAGCAACTAATCGAATAAC
>OAMR01000356.1:663446-680862 GCA_900205405.1 Echinochloa crus-galli | reverse complement strand
TTTGCCCAATAAAATCCAACCCCCAACCTCTCAAGAAATATTAATCATGTTAACATTAATATGAAAAATCGTAGTATCACCTAAGTTAGATTTTAATTAGAGAAACACATTGAATTATCCTTTAATCAAATTAATGTTAAATAAAATTCAGAAACAAGGTTTATGGTAAATGGCAGTGCTAATTTGTAGTTTAGATTGATATGAATCTAACGCAACAGAAACGGATCTAAAACGTGAAAGATGTGGGCTAAACAAGGATGCAGGGACTGAATTGTAATTAACTATAGACTGGAAGGGTTAGCAAGAGATTTCCGCAAGACTCAGATAACAGGGCTTGCAAAAAGGTTAGAGCTCGGGGTTAGATCTGAAAAATGTCTCGGGTGGGACTTAAGTGCAGAAGTTAAATGGTTCCAGGGGGTTTTTCGTGAAAGGCGCAAGACACAACATTGATCCAGATATTAACAGGATTGTACAGGGACCTTTTTGCAAAACGTTCATCTTCTACCTTGGTTCAGGACAGGGAGCTCGCCGGTGCTCCTGGCGGCTCTGCTCGCCGGCTTTAGGGTGGAGAGGGAGGTCCGGCAAGGTGCGCAACAGAGAGAGAAGGACGAGGGGAACGTGAGGAGCTTCTCACCGACGGTGCTGTTGCGCGGAGGAGGCCGGAATCGTGCCCGCGGCGGAGACCGAAGGCCGGCGACGGGGGCTCTCGCGGGGAAGGGGGTTCCGGCGGCGAAACGGCGATGACGACCGGCGGTGGATCTTCAGCTCGACGCGTGGAACCTCGAGGCGGTGTCGGTTTGCCCGGCCGGTGCCCGAGGCGGCCAATCGAAGCGGCAAGCCCCGCGGCGGTGCTCGGACGGTGGCGGCGGTGCTGTGCAGGGAGCAGAGGGCGGCGGTGGAGGTGAGGTGGTGCTGAGAGGCCGGAGCTCGGCGACTTAAGTAGGGTGAGGGAAGGGCAGGGAGAGCTCGGGCGCCAAGGTGGCACTAACGCCTAGGGGGTCGGGGCACGCACGCCAAGGCCAGGGCCTGGCGGCGGCGCTCTGCCGGGCGGCGCAGGGAGGGATTGTCGTGGGCCACGCGCGGGGTAGGCCGCGCACTTGGGCCGCGTGGGGGCGCGCTGGGCCGTAGGGAGGCGGAGAGGGGAAAGTGGGCCGTGCGGGCGGTCGGGCCGGGGAAGTGAGGGGATGGGCCGGGGGAAAAGGGGAACAAGCTGGGCCGGTTGCGGGAGAGCGGGAGCGCTGGGCTTCGGGCGAACTGGGCCGCGACTTCCGGACTGGTCCGAGGGGAGTGAAGGAGCGGCTGTTGGGCCAGCGCTTGACAAGGAATAGAGGGAGGGGAATTAGGCCGAGGAGAAAGTTGGAGGGGCAAAAGCGAATTCTGGCAAAACGAACTTTTCTAGGGCTTAACCACATGCAATTCAAATGCGAATTTAAATTAGATTTAAATTCTTATTTGAACTACACTCATGCAGAACTTAATGCAGCCAGCATGAATGCAACAATTGCAACATTAAACCTATATTGTTTTAATTTAATTTAGAAAATTGAATTTTCCTATACTAAATTCCCTGTTAATTATATAAAGCATGGGAAAAATTTTAAAATTATGAGAAATTCTTTATTTAATTATTCTTTAAAATCACAGCCCAAAATCCAAAAATTTTGGGGTGTGACAACTCCCCGATGAAGAAGAGAAGCAGCCTAAACCCGAAGAGCCTGTACACCTACAATCTAAAACCATCAGCTCTTCCATTCCAATAGAACACAAAGCTCTCTGCGAACCACCACTATATTCTAGCCTGGCCTACCATCATCCACTCTACACCACTCCCTATGATTTTGATGATGATCTATTCGATAACGTAGGGAGTGCAATGAGTTTCCCATTGAAACAATGTGTAGAGCAAAAGGATCCACCACCCGACAAGGAAGCACTAGAATACCAGAGAGAATACTTAGGATGCCTCTCTGCCATCAAGATTCGGGAATGGCTAGACGAGGCTGAAGTCAGGATGCAAGTGGGTTGTAATTGGTTGACCCAAACTTTAACCCATATTACCCAGTTAATTAGTATTTGGTTTTGGGTCAACCCAATCCAACACAACTCTGGGTCTTGGTGTTTTGGGTCGACCCAAAAAATCACCAGCAAGCGTCTTCACCTGTCTTTTCTCTCGAGCGCCGTCGACACCATTGTGTACGAGAGAGAGAGTTTTCCGTCTTCTCGATCCAAAGCAGAGACAAAAGAAATTAAGAAAGCAGAGATCGATGGTGGTGAGCTTGTTGCACTTGAGGACTAGGAGCTGCAGCCCCAAATCCATATGACGCCCAGGCACCACTTGAGGATCCGTAGGCTGAAGGGACGGCAGCAAGGGCGGCATCGGGATGCCCGCGCAGAGGGAGAGGTCGAGGGTGGTCAGGGGAGGAGGTCAGCGCGCAGCGGACGGAGGAGGCAGCAGTGGCGCGACTCCGGCGGCGTGGCATGCGCGGAAGGCGGGGGCGAAGAACTTGAGCACGCGGGGGTCGGCGGCGGCGACGCGGTCGAGGACGAGGAAGAGGAGCTCGTCGGCGAGCGAGTTTAGGGGGGGTGGCCGGGAATTGCAGCTCGGGAGAAGCGACGACGCTTCGTCAACGCGGGCGACGGGAACAGAGAACTGCCGCAGGATGCTGATGCTTTGGTGTTTTCTTAGTTAGCCCCATGACCCACGAGATAAACCAGTATAACACTACAATCTTTTCTGGGTTAGTTTGTAGGGTTTCTACTCAACTAATCATAGATTGGGTTTTGGGTCATTGGGTTGACCAAACGAATCCTGCATCCTGAGGCTGAAGCCTCGACCGAGGTAGTCGAAATGCCCGAAAAGATTCGAAGGATATTTTGTGGAGTTATGGGCATAGACATGGAAATCGGGTACGACCCGAGCCTCGGAATCAATATCATCTCTAGCTCTTTGGTGCGAGCTCAACTCCCCGATGAACCGTTGTTCTCATCTCAAAAACTTCTAAGGTTCACATCGGGAAGGATCCTCGATTGTTTAGGGATCTTGCGGGTCACACCCGTTAAGATTAACGACCCTGAACTTTTCCTGGATTTCCATATCTTTGATCTACCCGAAAATTCCACTGATTCCATCTTTATTGGTAGGCCAATCATGAAAATCCTAGAAAAATCACCAATAAACCAGCTAGAGCTTAGGATCGGAGAAGAACTTGTCCCAGTCTTTTATTCCTATTCCTTGAATACCCTAAATGAGACAGACCCCTATCCTGATCCAATACAGGAGGTCATGTCAACAACTTTGACAGACTTAGAGCCACCTATCCTAGAAGAAGATGCCCAATTCTTTATGGAGGAAGAAGAAATTCATCCTCTAATCGAGGTTAAGCCTCTTCCCCATGGACTGAAGGATGCCTTCCTCTTTAAGGACAAACAAACTCCAGTGACCATTAGTGGCAAGCCCTCTGACGTTGAAACTCAACATACCCTGGAGAAAGATCACTCTCTCCAAGATTTAGAAGGGATTGCTCGTAACCATCATACACATCATATCCCTATCTCATCTTTTCCTGGGGTCGCAAGGAAGTTGTCCCGAAGGTTTGTCTTTGATCGGGGAAAGACTAGATTCAAAGTTAGAAGCCGTCATCTTCCCCTACCATGCTCCTGAACACAACCCCATGTCCACACCTCCCACGAGTAAAGGGGATTCGTAGTTTTTGTAGCCACACCGGGCTTTATAGGTGTCTCATCGAAAATTTCTCTCCAATAGCCCGGTCGTTCACCGATCTCTTAGCCAAGGAAACCCCTTTCGTCTTTGGTCAAGAGTGCTATGCTTCCTTTCAAACCCTTAAGAAAGCACTCAGCTTCGCTCCCATCATCCAGCCTACCAACTAGAGCATCCCGCTAGAAATCATATGTGATGCGAGCGATTATGCCGTAGGAGCTGTTGTGGGCCAAACCAAGGACAAAAAGCATTATGCTCACTGGCCCCAGCTCAACTACGCAACCACGGAAAAGGAACTCTTAGTAGCTCTATTTGTTATAGACAAATTCCGATCCTACCAAGTAAGGGTAAAGGTCATAGTCTATTCCAACCATGTTGCTCTGAAATATCTTTTGACCAAAAAGGATGCGAAACCCCATTTGATCTTCACATCGACGACTTCTTACGGGATGTACGCTCCTTAAGGTCACGACACCAGAACCGTGGTACGCCAACATAGTCTTCATGGTGGCAGAGTACGTCCCATTAGGTGAAAACAGGAAAAGATTGGTTTATGAGAGCAGACTTCACCTTTGGGACGACCGATGTCTCTTCTGGATTTGACTCCTTAGATGATGCATACCTGCACCCAAGGCACATAAAGTCTAAGAGAGATATCTTGTAGCACCTTATGGAGGTAACTATGGAGCGTTCAGCACAAATTCCAAGGTCTGGCAATATGGAGATGCTAAGAAATTTAGCAAGAGATGCCCAAGCTGCCAGAAACATGGGAATATAAGAGACGCAAAGTCGTTTACCAGTAGTCTTCAAGTAGAAATCTTTGATGTACAGGGAATAGACCCCATGGGTCCTTTCCCTAACTCAGAGAACTACGAGTTTATTCTGATAGCCGTAAATTACGTCTCTAGAAATGGGTAGAAGCCATGCCCTGTTGAGCCACAAACACCAGGCACGCTAAGCAAATTTTGCATGAAAACATCCTTCCTTGCTTTAGCATCCCTAGGATAGTCTCCCATTTGATTGACTCCACCCTCCGGAAAGATTCAAGTTTGGGGGAGTAGCATTCTATAGCCACGTCATATCACCCCCAAACTAGTGGTCAAGCAGAACAACCAATACGCAGATCAAGAACATTATGTAAAAGACCATCAATGAGATAGGAATGCATTGGAAAGATTAGCTCCTTGATGCACTCTTGGCATACCAAACCGCATTGGTTCTGGCAAACTGGGCCACTTCGGCCAAACCATTGTTCGGTCGAAGGCAACCCTTTGCCCATGTGCATCCATTTGAATCTCAGATCCTGTCTCTATCCCATCTTATCCTGGAGTCGCACGTTGGGAAAACCATCACCTTACTCCATCACTTTCCCGAACATAACCCAGTGCTTACATTTCCTAGACGCCACGACCACCCAATCCTTGTCCAAAGACCTTTCCTCACCCAAGGGTTCTCTCTTCAAGAGTATCACAAGCAAAACCCTCAAACTCAAACCAACGGAGAAAGCCATGAGCACTTCGAGGAGGAGAAGGTCGCTAAAGGCGAGCTTCGGAGGATGGACACAGATAACAAGACAATTGTCCTCCGCCGAACATTCACAGCCAAATTCAAGAGGCTCGCCAAAGCCACAGGACATCTAAACCATTATGATCCACCTACAGAGTAAATGTCCTATGGTTGTATCTTTCAAAGCACCATTAGTTTAAATTTATTTCCCAAATCAATTTACCTTTGCTTAGATCAATGTTTAGGAGGTGCTCTCTTTATTTTCCCTTCCAATATTTGTTTTCCCAAATTTAGCTCGATGAATAAAATAAAATAAAATAAAATAAATCTTAGCTTTAATTGTCTGAAATAATGCTCTGACTGGACCAGTCAGAGAATGCTCAACTTAACAGATGTTACATGAGTACAGGGATGACACAGGGGAGGAACACGACAAAGAACGTGCAAGACGACTCGTTCGGCTAAACCATTTTACTCGGGCGAACCAACCTGTTCAAGCAAGCTGGTTGGTTTAGCCGAACCAGCCAGACTTAACCACTTTACGCACACGCACGATGAGAATAGCGGTGTGCTAGATGCTCTGAGGTACAATGTCCAGCAGAAGATGGATCAGATGACGGACTACTTCTCAAGATTTCGATCCTGTCAATGAAGGAATCAAGCTTGGGGGAGGACCCCCACCAGGTACGATGAACGTTCCCTTCAGCACTTTGATCTTGCATTTGCCGTTTCCCTTTCTATTTCCCTTCCAACTTCAATTTCATCTAAAAATAAAAATACCAAAAATATTTCCCTTGAATAAAATAACTCTCAACTATGCATGAAATGAATCATATGCCTCTCATACTGGAAATGATTAATAGTTGCTCTATCATTAATTTTGCAAGTACTTTGTTTCAACTAGTTGCTCTGTTTACTTGAGTCAATTAGCATGAGTAAAAATGAACCTGAAAACCTTGTGAGAGCACCTACTTTATTCAATGTCTAAGCTGTTGTGAGGAATGATATAGTGAGATTTGGTTGAATTCTTGCTTTTGCTCTTAGTACGGTGAAAATCTCGGATGACTTTTGCTTTCAAAAATAAAATAAAGTTCCTCATTGGTCAAAGTACCTACCAATGCCATATGCTAAGCTTAGTCAAAAATCTCTACTCATATGCTACTTGCTATCTTATTGAACTTTGTCAAATTGTTGTGACCTTTGGGTGAAACTTTCATGCTCTTAAAGATCGAGATTCACGTACACACCACCTCTCACTTGCAATTCCTACACTGGGAGTTAGCAAACATTTCCATCATCCATCCACAAAATAAATGCTCCATGTTCTATGATCCTCCTCTCCAAATATCCCTGATAGAGACATGGGCTATGCAAAAATATGAAAAAGAAAATCATGCCAAAGAGCATGAAAAAAATAAGATATGAGAAAAGCATGCCAAGTGGCATGGCAAAAAAATGAAAAAAAAGAGAGATAGTCCATGTTCTCGAAAAATAAATCAAGGAGAGGAAGAATCATCCCAAGAGTTCCACCATATTTCACTCCATATATTCCACACACTTGCACTTCTCGATCTTAAAGTGTGATTTGGTTCCCCAAAGATCCGGTCTTTGACTTTACAAAATATATGATGCAAGTATGCCTTCATCCCTTATCCCTGACCCACACAAAAAACTGTGTTAGATTATAGGATGAAAAAAAGGCACAAGCCTTTGGTGAGGATTCAAATACCACCTGAGTGATCGAGTGCACCAATTGAGGAACAGTTGGCGGTCGTTACAGCCCAAATCCGACCACCAATACTCGGGAATAAATGAGGTTATATGCAACATTCCATGTACTTAGGTTTTATTTCTAATAAAGTTCCATGAGTTTTGGTGAGTGTCATGTTTGCAGGAACAATTACGCAAAATACGTGCGACTGGGGCCGAAATTGACCGAATCGGCCGAACGTCTCCGTTCGGCCGGTTACCCCCCTTAGTCGTACGGGCCGCCAGGAGCCGTCCATGTCAGCGACAACCAAACGAACACATCACCCGACACATGGACGACCGCAAACTCAACCGGACCCGTGCCACATCACTTCTGGGCCCATAGAACACAAGTCCAAGTAGCAGAGGCCGGTCTAGGACCACCACGGAGCAGAGGCGGTGCTGGGGAGCGGGCCTGGGCTCCCAGCCCAGTTCGGCCGAACTGGCGGGTTCGCCCGAACCGCCCCCAGTCACCAAACCGCCTCCCCAGCTGCATCTAGGCCACAGGAACTCAAGTCGGTGCATCCAAGGGTTCGGCCGAACCCTGCAGTTCGGCCGAACCGACCCTCCCGGCCGAAACGGCCGGCAACCGCCTCCAGCTACCTTGGCCGGTACCCTACCTGCCAAACCGACCCTGGAAGTGCTATAAATAGGCCCCTAGTTCTCACTTGTAAACACACACTCAAGCCAATGAGCTCTTCCACTTCATTCTAGTAGAGTTAGGATAGTTTAGTTGGGAGTTAGAGTCGAGTCGAGCTGTGCCTCGGAGGTTCCAGAGTCGTCTTCAGAAGCTCTGGTATTAGCTCTTGTATCTTTTACTTTATCTTTTGTAAGACATTCAAGTTATCAATATAGTATCTGCTTTATTCTACTTGTGCCTTATATAGTTGCTTCTACTTTAGTCGAGTTGCTTCTATATCGTGTTTAGACTATAGTCGGCTAGCTCTAGTTCTTAGTGCTCTTAGTTCTTGCTTAAGTCTCTGTCTTAATTGGTTCTTCGTCTCTGCTCACACTAGCAGTGAATCGTCATTGGGGTGTGAGTAAAAGTTGCTTGCTTCTGCTAGCGAAGTAAGTAGTTATTGATCTGTGTAGGAGTGGTTCCTAGACTTGTCGGTAGCCTTAGTTTCTGCCCGTCGCAACGGAGGTGGTAGCCGGGAGGTGGTGACAGCCCTTTCGGTCTTTGTAGCCCATCACGTTAGTTAGGGTGTCCTAGGACCCAAGGTTCAGGGTAGTCGGCACCCCTTCTCATCCCTTTCTGCGTGTCGGAGGCCCTGTAGTCCCCAAGAAAGGCAATAGACTTATTCCAGACCTATCAGTGTTGGCTCTTCAGCCACTGTATCTCTAACCACTTGGCTTAGGTAGATAGAGTCCCCAGGAATCCTTTATCTCTTCTCGGGCAGAGCCGCGTGGGGCCGGGGTCAGCGGAAGTGACGGGGCGTGGCGAGCCTGACCGGGGTCCGGTATACCACTCCTATCCAAATACCGTTTACCCCCTGTCTTGTCTAGTCGTGTACCCTTCTCTGATAGTCTCGAATATCTGTTCACTAGTATCTTGCCAAAGCTTCCGGAAATATAAATTACGATACCTCGGGATACTCCCAGGTGAAATGATACAGCGGTGATTCTATGCGCTTGCAGTATATTTATATATTTTACTAGCCATAAGGAAAACCACTGAAACACTCCTTACCCCAGTACCAGGATTCTCAATTCTGATATTGGATCGTAAGAAGTGCCAACAGGAACAAATTTAACTTTTAAAAAACTTGTGGAAAACTCCGAGATGGGATCCTAAAAAGAGTAGGAGTGGAATAAACTGAGTTAAACTATTCAATCTTTCAACCGCCCAAGATAAGGAGATTGCTATAAGCCCCATGGGTAAAAAGGCGAGTTAAAAACTTTGCCAATGATTTGAGTATTCTAGAGTACTTGTTGTTTATAAATGTTACCTGCAAGATACTGACATTTGTAGCAACTCTTGATCTACCGAGCCTAAGTTTCTATCTTTGCTCGAGGACGAGCAAAGGTCTAAGCTTGGGGGAGCTTGTTGGCGGTCGTTACGGCCTGATTCCCGACGTTTTCGGCCACAAATACTCGGAAGTAAAAGAGGTTATATGTGACATTCCATGCACTTAGCTTTATATCTAATAAAGTTCCACGAATTTTGGTGAGTTCTACTTGTGCAGGTACAATGATACGAAATACGCGCTATAGCGAGCGGAATCGACCGATTCGGCCGAACGACTCCGTTCGGCCAGTTACCCCCCTTAGTCGTGCATGCCACTGGGAGTCGTCCACGTCAACGATGACCATGCGATGACGACACATGACACGTGTGCGACCGCTACCTCATATCTGGGCCAGAAAGACACGAAGTCCACCATGAACAAGCAGCCCAGGAGGTCCACAAGGCAAAGGCGGTGCACGGGAGGCGTTCTGGGCTGAAAGCCCAGTTTGGCCGAATTCCTCAATTCGGCCGAACCGCCCCCACATGCCGAATCGTGTCTGTACCGCCTCAGGATCATGGCGGTGCTACGTGGCACTTCGGCCGAACTGCTCGGTTCGGCCGAGCCGGCTTGTTCGGTCGAACGGCTCGGCACCGCCCTCAGCAGCCTTGGCAGCTACTCCACCTTCACCGTCCTTGCTCCCCTATAAATTGAGGCCCCTGGTCACCTGCAAGACACACAACACAAGAGAGTAGGCGTTGCGAAGTTCCGTCACTTGTATCAGTAGAAATAGGGAGAGAGGAGAGGTGAGCGTCCCGGAGAGGAGCCGGAGTGTCGGCCCCTCTTCCCGTTGTACCTCTACGGATGCGGCTCTGCTTCGAGTGACATCCGGGTCATGTCTGGTAACTCTTGTATCTCTCTCTGATTAATTGAGCATTCAGTTCTTACTTCTATTTACTTGCTGGTTCTTCGTTCATGCTTAGTTGATTGGTATAATTGTATACTGGTTGCTTAGCTTGGGTGCTTATCTTTTTGCAGTAGATAAGTATTAGTCGACTAGTGTAGGCGTGGTGCCTATACTTAAGACTAACTTAATTTACCCCCGTCGCAACGGATGTGGTAGCCGTAAGGTGGTGACAGCCCTTCCGGTCTTTGTAGTCCATCACGTTAGTTCCGGTCTGTAGGATTCCCCAGTTTGGAATTGGTGGCACACCTTCTCATCCCTTTCTGTGTGTCACGGGTTCCTTTGTCCCGAAGCAAGTATCTATCTGTATCCTCTGATCTGCTCGATCAATCAGTAGAATACCTCTATCAAACTTGTACCCTCTCTACCCTCATATCAGTCCTCTTCTCTCTTTGTTGTTGTCATCCACCTCATCCATTCCATTCACTCCATTCCACTATCCCTGGACAACTTAGTTTAGAATCACTTCTCATTCTCCGTGGAAATCGATACATAGGAATACTCCCGGGTGAAAGCTACATCGGTATCCGTTCGCTTGTAGATTTATCTGTAGGTCGTAAGGAGTGCCAACAGCCATGTGGTTTGTTGGGTTGGCGCCGGGTTAAATAGGTTAGGTGGAGTTTAGGGGTAGCTTGCGGACTTGGGGGTTGGATAGAGCCCAACAGGGTTTAGGTAGCTTTTTTCTTTTAGGTTAGCTTTTGAATTCAAATCCAAACAAAACCACAAAACCAAATAAAATCCAAATCACCACTAATTATTTCTTAGCACTTCAATTAAAATTTTAAATTTAAATTTGCCTAGGAATATAGGGGCCGAAATAGAAGACAACCTTATATGCTTGTTTGCATGCACTCAATTTCGCCAAAAAATTTTAAACTCGGATTTTTGCATTCAACATTCCTACGTAAAATTTCGGGATGTTACACCTGGAACAACAGCTATCACGTACAGAACTCATTTCAGTGAAAATCACATCCATACATCGATTAAGGTCCTCACGGTATGGTACAAGCCCTCTAGGCTAAACGACAGAAGGAAAACAACTACACAGCAGATAACTTCAGGTGCTTCGAGCCTTCACCTCCACAGGCATCCTTGACCGCAGCGCACAGCCCTCATTTGCTTCATCCGTCGAGGTTGATCAAGTACTTGGAATCTTCTCCTGTACACCAGACTCTGTCCCCAAGGAAATGGGACAGATCCACGTCACCAACCATAATATACAACAATGCTTTAAATTAAAGTGGCCTAAACTAGTATACAAATATTCAAGAGATATAAGATGGGGTTTTCTATGCACGCAGCAGCAATAACCAAATTCGTCTCATCTCCAAACACCTTTCCTCACCAGCACATACACTCCCCAAATCCATACATCAATCTCACTATCGCTGGCTTAGATATGCGGGCACCCCAAATCATGGGCGTAAAACCAAACGCACGCCCTCAGCTAGCTGGGCACGCCAATTTTGGTACGGCTAACTTTGGCGTTGAACCAAGCATGCCCTAGATAGCCTGTTTTTTGGATGACACAAATTCAATCAAACAATCAGCTCATACTAGACCTTTACATGTTTATAGCATGCCAAGATACAGTTAAGCAATACGAATCAATCATCCCTTTGTCTGCCAGTCTGGATAAAACATCACCTGCATAAGCCAGAACTTGTTTTGGGGTGGCATAATCAATAACACTTTTTGAAGGACAGTAACATTGCAGCAATACTTCTCGCAGAGTATCTTAATTTGTTGATTCTACCTAGGGCTGCACGTTAACCTTCAGTTCATCTTCATCGCTTGAATCAAGTTCATCTTCATTGATATCACTTGAATCAGGCAATATCCAGCTGCCATTCAATAATTTCCCCATGATGTAACAGGGTCAGTAAATTTATAAAGATGGTAACTTAATAGTAATGACATTTATCAACATACATGTTTCGTGGTCCATCATCATCTCTAACAATATGGCACTCCTGACCATTTATCGTCCAATATTTAGTTCTGCCAAACACAATTAAAATGCGATTTAATAGAAAATTGTTTTGAGTAAACCTCCTTCAGGTAGATCATTGAAATTTTCAAACCGATATTATATCAAGTGCATGTACACTAGCACTAACAGGAACAGAAATACCAAAGAGAAATCCAAACTTACTCTTTTGTCCTAAAATAATTTAGAATTCCACAGATATCATCACAACACAGGAATGGGGTTCCCATTTTTTTATCATAGTAGTTCATGCCCAAAAATTTTCCATTGACATCAACAAGGGGTCCTCCAATCCCAACCTAACCAGTTTAAACAGAAGTTGTCAGTTGTATAAGGCCAATTACAACATTGATGTAAAAACAGGCAATCATAAAGAAAAATCAACATCGTTACCTTTGTGGTTTTACATGTAGTGTAACAAAGATTTTCACAATCCAAATCATCTGGGCAGTTGGTATGTACCCCATTTGCGGCCATTAATGCACCTGAGTCAAAGCAAAAGCCCACAGCTACTACCTTGATAGCAAAATTTATCCAATCATGTTTCAGATTCACAGGACAACAAACATTGTAATTCTTGACACTGACTAGAGCAACATTGTAATGTAAACTATAATGGTCCAATTTCCCTTCACACCGCGCCTTGTTTGGAAGTAACACCTCAATCTGCAAAACATACAATGAGGCTTAAAGCAGTGTCTTCGACAAACAACAACCAAAGCATCATTAGGAGCACCAACCCTTAAGCCCTTCACAATCTTGTTTCTGCCATCAGGATCCCTAACCAAGCTCGCTGAAGTCAGAATAACCGCACATTTATCGACGTAGTTGATAAAAAATCCAGTGCATGAAAAAAACTTTGTATCACCTGGACATCATATTTGTCATTAGGGCTTGATACAAATGTGAAATAGTAAATAGCACATTACTGTAAAATCACCATTGAATGAAGCCAGTGCGACAACATTGCCACGTATGTTAGAAGAAACTTCATTTCTGAATTCACCCCAGACACCACTAGGATATTCATCACCAAATAGACCTCCAGAAGTATTAACCTTCATGCTACCTGGTAGATGAGACATTATGTAATAGTTTTTAGTGGAATATGATAGCTGTATAAAGGCGATATACATGAAAGCTCTGCATGTGTACAAGCATTGTCTTGGAATTGACCATATCCCTTGATGGACTGGGATAACCAAAGGGTATCAAAGTTGTGCCTTGCTCATTCTGGCACAACAAGGTTGATTAGCACTGACATGGTAATCCTAAGTAAGATATGCAAAAACATGTGTTGTGCCCCATCTTGAGATTAGAATATGATGGCAGCTTGTGGAACAACTTATGTTATAAGTAACTGCTTGCAAATACACATGGACATCTCTACTCAGCAAAGAGCCAGGTCATGGTGTCCTCTATGCACCCTCATTAAGATCTTTACTGGATGGATTTATGAAGAATGTGTTTTTAGCCTATTATTTAGCAAAGTCACATGCAAATGTAGGAGTTGTTGATGATATGATTATACATATATAATATTTTTAGATCCAGGTAAAATTACTTGTAAAAATATAAAAAATATTGTTGTAAGACAATGCACAGGCAATGCTAGTGCAGCAGTAGTGTTAACAGATACTAACACTATACAGTTGAAGACTAAACTAGCTATATAAAAGTACAAATGTAAAGGCTTAATTTGTACTAGAGACCTTTACAAATAGTGATGAATTGCATAATTAAATACTAGCATTTAGGGTTCAACTTTGAGTGGTTTGTACTCACATTCAGGACGGGAGAAAAGTTCCACACCTCTGCGCCTTTTTTTCTCCCTGTAGACGAAAATCAGCATGATTACTAGCTCGTTGGAACTTCAATTATCATGTGTAAACATTAAAAACTGCAACTAAAAACATAGATAAGGAAATTGGAAATATATTGGCAGACCAGACTGGCTTCACCATCGCAATAAATATTCTCTTTTGCAGGGATGGCCATAAATGGTTCAAACAGTCAAGAATTATATTCTTTGGCAAGAAAATTGCTCTTTCCTCATCCAAGAAAAGGTTCATGCCAAGAAAGGTCCCATCACAACCATAAAGTGCACCTCCCAGGATCACCTAGAACAAAAACGAAGTGATGGGCAATAAGGGTTACACTGGAACAGAGTAAATGGTACAGAGTTACTAAATTTGAAGTTTACTAGTAACAGTTGACTATCTTTGCAATTTTCAATGTCACTCCCCCTCCATTCACTTTACTTAGGACACAAAAAATAGACTTGAAAGTAGTTGAATTTTTGTGTCTTAACATGAAGTTAATATCGACTCGAAGTAGTAGTATTTTATCAATAATTTCTAAAAACATTAAATGTATATCATCTTAAAGATATGTTTCACTGACAATTCAACAGATACAAAAACTGACAAAGGTATTAGAGGTTATGCTTTTTGCATTACACTCAACAGCAACGAACAAAAGTAAGAGGAAGTACACTAACATTTTATATATTGAATATACAAGACAGTGCAAAAGTAACACAAAATATAATAACTTTCACAGTAATGCAAAGTATACCTCAGATAATTGACAAGTAGATAAGATACAATATTCACTATCTTCAGATCCACATGAACCAGTAAGCTTCCCAACGGTGTTCATTAATGTGCCATTGATATCACACCCTACTGCTACTACATTTTCAATAGGAGGCAACACCTCATGTTTGAGACGTACACAGTGAACATCAAGGAACGACGTGACTTTGATAACAGCCATTGCATGATCGAAATCATATTCTTCCAAAAAACCCCTGGCCACAATTCCTCCATGGCGTACTTCAATCTATAATGAGAAAACAAGTAAACATCACAGAATGGTCACAATTATCTCAAGTAATTAAGTAAACAAGAACAATTAGTGTATCATCAGCAGCACCAACCTTCACGTTAACACGGCCATTTGTTACATCATCTAAGGCTGTAACCAAACTAGCTGAAGTCATAAACTTTGTGAAGTTACTCTGGCATTCTATAGCTATGCCAGAGCATGCAAATAGCATTTTGCCACCTACACAACACCATAATTTATGTCATTCACAGTTAATGATGTTTAGACATATTTTTGAGAATTAAGGGTAAAACAGCAAGATCACCGTAGGATAAAGTAATTGACACCACACTTTTGCACATATCACTCCAGATGTCCGGATTGATCCGCCGTAATGAGTCGTCTAGTTAAAGAAACATTATACAAGACAGCTGTGAGTCATCATCAAATAGAGCCACCAAAACATGCACGAAAAAAAAGGAAGAATTAGCAGACCAGATATCCAGTTAGATTTCTCATCTCCACCACTGCAAGTTCTTTTATTCCCACACAAAATAAATTTTCCAACATCATCAGAACCCCTCTTACTTGGCAGCATCTTCCCGAATCTGAAGCAGAATTAAAATAAAGAAGATAAAATGACAGTCATAACCAGTAAAGCAACATTGCAGGGTCAGTAGCTCAATCTTTGTGCCAATGATGTTGTTACATGATCTGATACAAGTCTACTGTATGCCTCAAAACCTAGACCAGAACAATGTGTGTCAACTTGCAAATTGTTACTTCCCCCTTCTCAAGTTTTATGAAGGACCAATTTGCATTCTGGTAAAGATCATTGTAGTGAAATAGTTGTTAGATAACACAATAATTTATTATGGAAGTAAAAGGATGAAAAAGCTCAAAATCTATGTACCAAAAGCAAGATAACAGAGCCAAAAGCAAGCATCAACAGATTCACAACGAACTACATGTGCAATCTGACCTTACATGGAAACAAACACACCAAATATCTCATAGAGGTGGAAAGAAACAATAAACGACAAAATAAAACAAAACAAAACCTGGAAAGAAAGGAGGGAGAGCTATCCTACAACTGGCGGCTATTCAGTAAAAGATAATACATGCACAAGAATGCTAACAAGCTAATCAAAGGCTAAATTAGTTGACAATCCAATCTGAATGACCCGAGATTCGATAAAACCGGTCCTAAAATAATCGATCGATTTCCGTCGCAAGGAAAGATGTGAACGCAGCTTACATGATTCGGAGGCGGCGCCGCGGCGGCGGCGCACTAGACTGGGGAAAGTGATACACACGAAACCATTTAACATAGTTCTTTCCAATAAACAAAAATCCATCCATATCTAATTTAGTGAGTACACCAAACCTACAGGTTTCTAAACCTAGGACAGGCAGTACCTCACCAAGAATATGCGCAAAAAAAATGTGGAAGAGTGGATAGGGGGCAGAAGCGGGACGAGAAACGTTCGTGGTCCAGACGCCATGGATCTAACTGCTAGATCCAGGAATTGCCTCCAACGGCAAGAAAAAAATGACGGGAGAAGGGGGTGACCACCCAAATCTGATGGGATTTTCACCAGAGGAGGCGGCTTCGTGGATTGAGCTCACCTGAAACGGAATCAACTCGCCGGCGGGGATCGATTTGCTGAAGGGATTCAGGAGACAGAGAGCTTGGATTCTTGGAAGTGACGGCGGCGAAGGAGAGAGGTCGAGAGGAGGGCGAGAGAGACGCGACTGGAATGGGCACTGGGGGTCTCGCGGGAGAGTAACCTAGCATCCGCCTGACGTGTGGGCCTCTGCTCGGTGCGGCTGCATCCGCCGAGCCTGGCCCGACAGCTACGGGAATCGGGCGTTTCCGCCGAGCGTATTATTTTTGCACAAGCGTAGCGGCGGCAGCACAAGGCATGCAGCAAACCAAACATGCGTTTTTTTTTTTAAACCAACGCCACTCGTCGACCAGTGCGTTTTAATTAATATAGCAGAAAAAATACAAGATTACTCCCTCCGTCCTGTAAAGAATGCAATCCTCACTTTTTGAGAAGTCAAACCATTTCAAGTTTGACTGAATTTATATAAAAAGTTACTAATATTTATGATACAAAATAAGTATCATTAGATTAATCACAGATTATATTTTCATACTAAATCGATTTGAAGACATAAATATTAGTACTATTTTGTATAAACTTGGTCAAAGTTGAAATTGTTTGACTTCTCGGAAAGTGAGGATTGCATTCTTTACGGGACGGAGGGAGTACATCGGGTGTGTTCGGCTCCGAAAATGGCGATATATTCATCAACCAGACTTGAATTTCAAGTTGTGATATATTCATGCACAATTTAACTGAGAGTCGCTAGCATTCGCTTTTCTTTGCTTGAGTTGAGCTCTCGGCTCCGAATTTCAAGTGACGGTATTTGCTAGAAGAGAAACCATCTCGCTTTTGAGCCTACCAACTACTTCGCTGAAACGCCACAATCACATCTTGAATGTATGAACAAATGGTCGCTGTCATGCGAGACAATATATACGTGGAAAAATTTACAAGCACTATCAGTTATAGAAGCAAAATGCAACTACAAAAATCAACAGCGCCCAGAAATAATATTTTACAAACTCTTTTGTACAACATGCTCTGTTGTCTAAATTACATCATATATCTATCCCTTATTATCGCGGGACTCTACCTTTT
>OAMR01000356.1:641070-662189 GCA_900205405.1 Echinochloa crus-galli | reverse complement strand
TTTTTTTTTGAACGAACGGCACTCGACGAGTGCGTTTCTATTAATATAGCAGAAAAAATACAAGACTATGGCCCTGGGAGGCCATAGGCAGGAAACAGAAAAAGAAAGAGAAAAAAAGCAACAAACTCGCCAGGTTGGATTGGGACGTCAACACGGGTAGCCACTCAACTAAAACGCACTGGCCGGTTGGATTGGGACATCAACACGGCCAAACTCTACTCACGATGACAGAAGAGACGAGGCCCAATCGCAACATCCACCCACAATCGCAATCTTGCGGTTATCGAACCACATAAGTGTTCCGACGTTGATAGAGGAGCAGGTGGGGTAGACAACATCGCACCAAGAGGCCACTGCAGTGCAGGACCCAACGTCGCAGTACTGCTGCACCCGAACCGACCGCCCGACGACATGAAAACACCAAGTCCGAAGCAACTCAACGCGCGGGGGCCTCGCCACATCCGCCGTTGGACACCTCTCACGTGCGCGGTGACCTCCAATCCGTCACTCATCATGCCTCTCCCGTGTGCGGGGACCTCCAACCCGCCACACGGCTCCAGGCTCCGGACTCGTCTCAGGAGTTGCCGTTGAAGCCGCAAGAAGAAGTGCTCCGTCCCCCTGGACCTAAACCAAGCTAGACCACCGCCGTGATTCAAAATCATCACGTTGCTTTCCCCCTCGCGTGAAGACGCCGCCCTCTAGCCGGATGACCGAGAATGTCGCCCACGCCGTCTTCCGACGTTGTACCGCACCGGGTAGGCTCAGCCGTGCTGAACCAACCGCCGCGATCCGCTGCGGGCCAAGTCATGTGATGACCCCGATCACCAACATGAGAGCAGACGTGTTGACGTGAGGTAGTCAACCCCCTTTTTGCATGCCCTCCGATAGATCTGCCGCCGCCGACCGAAGCCTCCGCACGTCGCAGGCCAACCCTGCCGCCGAACGAACGGTGTCTCAAGAGACGACGCCTCCAAGGAGGTCGCGACGCCCACAGGCGTTGCCGTCGCTTGTCCAGGAGCTGGACCGGGTTTTCACCCCGAGACCTTGTGCGGCGGGGTTGCAACTCCATAATGACGCCCTCAGCAGGGGGAGCGACAACTGAAGGCGTCGCCGTCATTCCATCAGGAAGAGTCCGGCGAGGGCTTTCGCCCGGAGCGTCGCGACCCCGCTGCACACGTTCGCCGTAGCAGTCCGACACCACCACCGCAGCCGCCCGAATCGAGGGACGTCGAAGTGCCCCACATCCCGCTGCCGAAACTCCGTCTCCCTGCCGCCGTACCCCCACCACGCGCACGCCTGCGCGGCTCCTCGTGGCCCTCACCGGGCCTCCTCCCGCAGTCAGCCTCCTGGCCGCCCAACGTGCGGCCCTCTCGCGCCGGCGGCACGCATCCTCCTCGCGGGCCGGCCGCCGCCTCCGCCGCCCACACCGGCGTCCTCGCAGGCCTAGCCACCGGCCGCATCCCCTCAGCCCGGCCCTCACCGACCGTCGCTGCCGCGCGCCTCAGGCCGTCCCGGCCCCCACACGCACGCCCGGCCTTCTGGTCCTCGCGCGCGCGGCCGCTGTTGCAGGCCGGTTGCCGTTGGCCGTCGCCGCAGATCTGCTGCCGATGCCACCGCGTCCTCGCGCACCCGGCCTCTCCGCGCGGCCGTCGCGCCGGTCGCCGCCAGCCCGCCAGTCACCAGACCGCCCGCCGGCCTTGAGCACGCGCGCCGAGCTCCCGAACGCAGGGCGCCGCCGGCCCGCGCCCCCGTCCACCGTCGGAGCATTAGGGGTCGTATCCCCGCCGCCAACACCTCGTCGTCGCAGCCGTCTTGCGCTCTGGCCGCCCGTGCTCTCCGGCCGCCGTCGCGCCTCACACGGCCGGATCCGCCCCGCGAGGCCACCGGCTTTGGCCTCGTCGTCGTCGAAGGCACCTCCCACGCCGAGAAGGGCCGGACTCCACGGATCTTGGCGCGGCAGCCCCGGATCCGCCGGCGGCCGCCCCGGATCCATGCCTCCCTGGCCGCGCCGCCATGGCCCGGCCTCGCTCGTCGCGCGGCCCGCACGGCGTCCGGGCGAGCACCCGCCGATTTGCCCCGCCGCCGCCTTCATCGCAGCCTACGGGCTTCCGGAGGGGCTGCTCAGGTGACGGCGAGGGAGGGGGGAGGGGCGGCGGAGTGCTGGGGCGGCGGCGCAATGGAGCCCCCCGGATCACCTTGCGCACGCTAGTTTCTGAAGAAGCCGTGCACGCCGGTACATGTTTTGCATGAACTAGCATGGTACTCCGATAATATGCCACCATTGGTTTATTATATATGTCGTGATGACTAAACGAGCATATACCTGGCAACAAAAATTAATCAATACTGGACGCTGCATTGCTCTCTCCTTTACATACATACATGTAGTTTGCAAATTCGTTCATGAATAATAAACCTAGAAGATCAGGAATAAAAATATTCAAAACGAGACTATTAGGCATGGATTACCAAGCCACGGAGTAGCACTCACACAAGTTAATACATGTAATTAGTACTACATCTATTTTAAAATATAGGTCGTTTGACCTTTTTTACCACAAGTTTGACCGTTTGTCTTATTCAAGATATTTGTAAAAATATAGTCAAATTTGAGGCATTAATCACCAACATGAGAGCAGACGTGTTGACGTGAGGTAGTCAACCCCCTTTTTGCATGCCCTCCGATAGATCTGCCGTCGCCGACCGAAGCCTCCGCACGTCGCAGGCCAACCCTGCCGCCGAACGAACGGTCTCAACAGACGACACCTCCAAGGAGGTCGCGACGCCTACCCACAGGCGTCGCTGTTGGCGGTCGCTACAGACCGATTTCCGACCTCCAACCGAGTATAAAACAAACACAATGGAGACACACACCATAGTTATAGGGCTTATCACTGACTATTTCCACGAGTTTTGGTGATTGTCCATTGTGCATGTAGAAAATGGAGAAATACGTGCTATAGGGAACGGAAATGACCGAATCGGCCGAACGACTCCGTTCGGCCAGTTATCCCCCTTAACCATGCATGCCACCGGGAGTCGTCCACATCAACGAGCATCAAACGAACATGACAAACAACAGGTGGACGGCAGCCATCTCATCCCGGGCCACAACCATATCACTTCTGGGCCAGAATACACGAAAACCATCACCAGAGAATAGGCCCAGGAGGGGTCCAGGACCGGAGGCGGCGCCGGGGGGCAAAACCGGGCCTCCAGCCCAGTTCGGCCGAACAGCTGGGTTCGGCCGAACCACCACCAAGCCGGCACCGCCTCCACTGGTGCAATCCTAGCCCTTGGAGCAGATGGCGGTGGATCCACTGGTTCGGCCGAACCGGGGAGTTCGGCCGAACCAGGATCTTCGGCCGAATCAGGGGCACCGCCTCCCAGGGTCCCTTGGCGGTTACTCCACCCATAACCGCCATCCCCAGCTATAAATAGAGTGGTCCAATGCCCGGTTTCACACACAACCCAAGAGTAGAGTGAGTGTTGCCAAGTTCCGCCACTTGTATCAGTAGAATAGGGAGAGAGGAGAGGTGAGCGTCCCGGAGAGGAGCCGGAGTGTCGGCCCCTCTTCAAGCTGTACCTCTACAGATGCGACTTCACTTTGAGTAACATCCGGGTCGTGTCTGGTAACTCTTGTATCTCTCTTTGATTAATTGAGCATTCAGTTCTTACTTTTATATGCTTGTTGGTTCTTCGTTCCATGCTTAGTTGATTGGTATAATTGTATACTAGTTGCTTAGCTTGGGTGCTTATCTTTCTATAGGAGATAAGTAATAGTTGACTAGTGTAGGCGTGGTGCCTATACTTGAGACTAACTTAGTTTATTCCCGTCGCAACGGAGGTGGTAGCCGTAAGGTGGTGACAGCCCTTCCGGTCTTTGTAGCCTATCACGTTAGTTCCGGTCCGTAGGATCCCCCAGTGGGGAAATAGTGGCACCCCTTCTCATCCCTTTCTGCGTGTCCCCCGGTTCCCTTGTCCTGAAGCAAGTATCTATCTGTATCCTCTGACCTGCTCGATAAATCAGTAGAATACCCCTATCAGACTCGTACCCTCTCTACTCTTCTATCACTCCTCTTCTCTCTTTGTTGTTGTCATCCACCTCATCCATACCATCCATCCCAATCCACTATCCTTGGACAGCTTAGTTTAAGAATCAGTCCACTTCTCATTCTCCGTGGAAATCGATACCTTGGAATACTCCCGGGTGAAAGCTACATCGGTATCCGTCCGCTTGCGGATTTATCTGTAGGCCGTAAGGAGTACCAACAGCCCCATGGTGGGCGCCGTTGCCGGGGAACGGTAGCTGTTCTGATTCCGAACCCAAGTTGTCCGTGTATCCCACCACCATCCATCCATATGGATTCCACTCACTCACCTTACGCAACACTCGGCTCCAAAGGGCGATTGTTTGGAGCCACCACCATCATCACATCCCATATCCACACCCGGCTATGAGCTACGTCCCGGCTTCATAGCCATGGTTCGTGAGCAATCGTTCTCAGGAACGAAGGCCGAGAGTCCATACGCATATTTGCGCGAATTTGAGCAACTCTGCTCGTGCCTGACCATTTCGGGCATGACACAAGAGACATTCAAATGGAAGCTATTCCCGTTCTCATTAACGGGAGGAGCAAAGAAATGGTACTCTCTGTCTGTCGGCACTATGGACGGGAGCTGTGAAGTTCTTAAGGAGAAATTCTGCCTGAATTTCTTCCCAGTATCTAAGGTAGCCAGTCTCCGAGCGGAAATCATCAACTTTAAGCAATTAAAGGGAGAACCGTTAGGAGTTGCTTGGGCTCGTTTCCAGCAAATCTTAGCAGCCGGACCAGACCTAGGCTTGTCCCTAAGCCTACCAGAACCTGTTGTTTTACAACACTTCAGCCTTGGCCTCTGTCCCGTAGCCGCAACTTTCTTGGACTCTGCTTCAAAAGGGTCATTTTTTCATTTGACTCCTAGTGAAGTGAGGATAGTCCTGGAGCGCATCCTGGACGACACTCCCTACATTGGAGTCTATGACGAACTCCCTGATGAAGAAGAGAAGCAGCCTAAACCTGAAGAGCCTGTACACCAGCAATCCAAATCTATCAGCTCTTCCATTTCATCAGAACCCGACGCTCAATTCGAACCATAACCTTACTCTAGCTTGGACTACTATCCTCCAGTCTACACCACTCCCTACAATTTTGACGATGGTCTATTCGATGACATCGACTGTGCCATACGTTTCCCACGGGGACAATGTGTAGAGCAAAAGGATCCACCACCCGACAAGGAAGCACTAGAATACCAGCGGGAGTACTTAGGCCGTCTCTCTGCCATCAAAAGTCGGGAATGGCTAGACGAAGCAGAAGCCTCGACCGAGGTCGTTAAAATGCCCAAGAGAATCCGAACAATCTTTTGTGAAGTTATGGGCATGGACAAAGAAATCGGGTATGACCCGAGCCTCGGAATCAACATATTCTCTAGCTCCTTGGTGCGAGCTCAACTTCCCCATGAACCATGGTCCTCATCTCAGAAACATTTAAGATTCATATCGGGAAGGGTCCTCGACTGTTTAGGGATCTTGCGGGTCATACCGGTTAAGATTAGTGACCCTGAACTTTTCCTGGATTTCCATATCTTTGACCTACCCAATGACTCCACACATTCCATCTTTATTGGTAGGCCAATCATGCAAATCCTAGAAAATGCACCACATCAGCTACTAGAGCCTAGGATCGGAGAAGAACTTGTCCCAGTCTCTTATTTCTACTCCTTGAACACACCTATAGAGGCGGAGCCCAATCCTGATCCTAAAGAGGAGGTCATGTCAACATCCTTGATAGACTTAGAGCAATCTTTCCTAGAAGAAGATGCCCAATTCCTTATGGAGGAGGAAGACATTCATCCTCTAAATGAGCCTAAGCCTCTTCCCTCTGGATTGAAGTGTGTTTCCCTCTTTAAGGACGAACACACTCCAGTGACAATCAATAACAAACCTGGAACCCACTCGAGTTCCATGGTCCTGGAGGAGGATCGATCAGTCTCAGGACACCCGATCCAAGATTTCAATGGGATTACTCCTAACCTTCATACACATCATATCCCTGTATCATCTTACCTTAGGGTCGCTAGGCAATTGTCACGGAGATTCGTCTTTGACCGGGGAAAGACTAGATTTAAAGCCAGAAGCCATCATCTTCCCCTGTCCTACTCCCTAATGCAATGAGTAAAAGGGGATTCATAGTTCCTTGGCCGCACCGGACTTTATAGGTGTTTCATCGAAAATTTCTCTCAAATAGCCCGGTCGTTGACCAATCTCTTAGCCAAGGAAACCCCTCTCTTCTCTGATCAAGAGTGCTCTTTCACACCCTCAAGAAAGCACTCAGTTTCGCTCCCATCATCAGTCCCACGACTATAGAATTCCACTAGAAATCATGTGTGATGCGAGCGATTTTGCCGTAGGAGCTGTTGTGGGCCAAACCAAGGACAAGAAGCATTATGCTCACTGGCCCCAGCTCAGCTATGCAACCACGGAAAAAGAAACTCTTAGCAGCTGTGTTTGTTGTAGACAAATTCCGGTCCTACCAAGTTGGGGCAAAGGTCATAGTCTATTCAGCCATGCTGCTCTGAAGTATCTCTTGGCGAAAAAGGATGCGAACCCAAGACTCATCCGTTGGCTCTGTCTCGGGTACAAGTCCCGTTTGATCTTCGCATCAGTGATTGTCTTACGGGGTGATATGCTCCTCAAGGTCACTAGAGCCATGGTACGCCACCATAGTTGATTTCATGGTGTTAGGGTATGTCCCATCAGGTGAAAATAGGAAAATATTGGTTTACGAGAACAGACATCACCAATGGGACAACCCGTATCTCTTCTGGATACAAAATGGACTCAGACGATGCATACCTGCACCTGAGGCACATAAAAACATGGGAGAGATATCATGCAGCACCTTATGAAGGTCGCTATAGAGCGTTCAGAATAAAGGTCTGGCAATATGGAGAAGCTAAGAAACTTAGCAAGTGATGCCCACACTGCCAGAAACACGGGAAAGAGACGCAAAGCCACTCACCAGCAATATTCAGTAGAAATCTTTGATGTAAGGGGAATAGACCCCATGGGTCATTTTCCTAACTCAGAGAACTACGAGTTTACTCTGGTAGCCATAGATCTCGTCTCTAGCTGGGAAGAAGCCAAGCCCTACCGAGCCGCAGCCACCAGGCATGCAAAGCAAATGTCCAATGAAAACATCTTCCCTCGCTTTGGCGTCCCTGGGCTAGTCATAGGGGCTCCCATCTCATTGACTCCATCTCCCGGAAATATCCAAGCTTGGGGGAGCCGTATTCTATAGCCACACCTTCTCACCCCCAAACTAGTGGTCAAGCAGAACATCCAACACTCACATCAAGAACATTCTGCAAAAAGATCATCAATGAGATGGGTGTGCACTGGAGAGATAGACTACATAAAAGCACTTTGGGCAAACTAGACCACTCTAGTTTGGGCGGACAATTCGGCCAAACCATGTTGGTTCGACCGAAGGACCCCTCTTTTGCCCGAAGCGAGGATAGTCATGGAGCGTATCCTGGACGACACTCCCTACACTGGAGTCTATGACGAACTCCCTGATGAAGAAGAGAAGCAGCCTAAACCTGAAGAGCCTGTCTTTCCCGAGCACGACCCAGTGCCTACATTTCCTAGCCACCCAATCCTCGACCTTTCCTCACCCAAGGGTTCCCTCTCCAAGACTATCATGAGCAAAACTGTCAAAACTCCTAAAGCCATCCGATTGAACATCCCAAGAAGGAGGAAGAAGAGGAGCCCAAGGATAAAGAGGCTGAATGGACATCTGGTGCAAACACACTAGAAAATTTAACAATCTCGGTGAGAAGGTCACTGAAGGCGAGCCTTGACAGATGGACAAGGATGAAAAGATCAATGTCCTCTGCCAAGCACTCACAGCCAAATTCAAGAGGCTCGCCAAAGCCACGTAACATCTAAGCCTTTACGATCCATCTATAGAGTAGATGTCGTGTGGTTGTATCTTTTATAGCACCATTAGTTTCAATTTATTTCTTTTTTTCAATTTCCCTTTGCTCAAATCATTGTTTAGGAGGTGCTCTAATTATTTCCCTTCCAAATATTTTATTTCCAACCTTAGCTTAATGAATAAATAAAATTGGAGTTGAATGCAGAAAGAATAAAATTGTCGCTCCAGTTGGTGCATTTCCAACCTTCATGCTTTAGTTTGCATTTAAAAAAAAATGAAAATACCAAAAAAATATTTCCCTTGAATAAAATAACTCCCAACTATGCATGGAATGAATCATATGCCTCTCACCTTGGAAATGATGAATAGTTGCTCTGTCATTAATTCTGCAAGTACGGAGGACCCCCATCTGGTAAGTTTCGAATTAGGTCATTCAATTGAAAATACTTCTCTTGAATAAAATTAACTCCCAACCATGCATGGAATGAAACATATGCCTCTCACTTTGGAAATGATGAATAGTTGCTCTGTCATTAATTCTGCAAGTACTTTGTTTCAACTAGTTGCTAGATTGTACTTGAGTTATTTGGCATGAGTAAAAATGAACCTGAACCTTGTGGGAGCACATGCTTTATTCCAAGTCTAAGTTGTTGTGGGGATTGATATAGTGAGAGTTTGGTTAAATTCTATTCTGCTTTTAGTACGGGGAAAATCTCGGAAATTTATGCTTTCAAAATGAAACAAGTTCCTCATTGGTCAAAATACCTACCAGAGCCATATGATAAGCTTAGTTGAAAATTTCTACTCATATGCTGCTTGTTATCTTAGTGAGCCTAGTGAGCCTTGTCAAATTGTTGTGACCTTTGTGAGGAACATTTCATGCTCTCAAGATCGAGATTCACATACACTTCATCTCTCACTTGCAATTCCTACACTGGGAGTTAGCAAAACCATGTCATCCTCCACTCCCCACAAATAATTTTCATGTTCTTTGATTCCCTCTCCAAATATCTTTGAAGTAGAGGCATGGGCTATGCAAAAGAAAAAGAAAAGCATGCCAAGTGGCATGGCAAAAATATGAGAATAAAAGATAGCCCATGTTCTCAAAAATAAATCAAGGAGAGGGAAACTCACCCAAGGAGTTCCACCATATTCCATTCCACCATATTCCACTCCATCCATGCTCTCGAAAAATAAATAAAGGAGAGGAAGAATCATTCCATGAAGTTCCACCAAATTCCACTCATATTCCACTCCGCATAATCCACACACTTGCACTTCTCGATCTAAGAGTGTGATTTGATTCTCCTAAGGTCCGGTTTTTGACTTAGTAAAATATAAGATGCTTGTATGCCTTCATTCTTTGTCCTTGAGCCACACAAAAAGCCAAATTAGATGTTAGGATAAAAAGAAGGCAAAGCCTTTGGTAAGGATTCAAATACACTTGAGCGATTGAGTGAGCCGATGAGGAACAACTAATCTTTTCACAAAAGGGTGAAAAACGCCGAGATAGGATCCTGAAAAGAGTAGAGTGGAATAAAACTAAGTTAACCTATTCATCCTTTCAACCGCCCAAGATAAGGAGATTGCTATAAGCACCATAGGTAAAATGGTGAATTATACCTTGCTAGTAATTCAAGTAAAAAATTTGAGTACTAGTTGTTTATAAAGTTACCTGCAACAGAAATGACATTGTAGCAACTCCTGATCCACCGAGCCTAAGTTTTTATCTTTGCTCGAGGACGAGCAAAGAGCTAAGCTTGGGGGAGCTTGTTGGCGGTCGCTACAGACCGATTTCCGACCTCTAACCGAGTATAAAACAAACACAATGGAGACACACACCATAGCTATAGGGCTTATCACTGACTATTTCCACGAGTTTTGGTGATTGTCCATTGTGCAGTTAGAAAATGGAGAAAGACGTGCTATAGGGGACGGAAATGACCGAATCGGCCGAACGACTCCGTTCGGCCAGTTATCCCCCTTAACCATGCATGCCACCGGGAGTCATCCACATCAACGAGCATCAAACCAACACGACAAACAACGGGTGGACGACAACCATCTCATCCCGGGCCACGACCATATCACTTCTGGGCCAGAATACACGAAGACCATCACCAGAGAATAGGCCCAGGAGGGGTCCAGGACCAGAGGCGGCGCCGGGGGCAGAACCGGGCCTCCAGCCCAGTTCTGCCGAACTGCTGGGTTCGGTCGAACCGCCCCCAAGCCGGCACCGCCTCCACTGGTGCAATCCTAGCCCTTGGAGCAGATGGCGGTGGATCCACTGGTTCGGCCGAAACGGGGAGTTTGGCCGAACCAGGATCTTTGGCCGAATCATGGGCACCGCCTCCCAGGGTCCCTTGGCGGTTACTCCACCCATAACCGCCATCCCAAGCTATAAATAGAGTGGTCCAATGCCCGGTTTCACACATAACACAAGAATAGAGTGAGCGTTGCCAAGTTCCGCCACTTGTATCAGTAGAATAGGGAGAGAGGAGAGGTGAGCGTCCCGGAGAGGAGCCAGAGTGTCGGCCCCTCTTCAAGGTGTACCTCTACGGATGCGACTTCACTTCGAGTAACATCTGGGTCGTGTCTGGTAACTCTTGTATCTCTCTCTGATTAATTGAGCATTCAGTTCTTACTTTTATACTATGACAAGTCCACCAATGAAGAAACCCATGGTTGAAGAGCCTGAAAAAGAACTGGCACAAACCAAGTATCTATCTGTATCCTCTGACCTGCTCGATAAATCAGTAGAATACCCCTATCAGACTCGTGCCCTCTCTACCCTTCTATCACTCCTCTTCTATCTTTGTTGTTGTCATCCACCTCATCCATACCATCCATCCCATTCCACTATCCTTGGACAGCTTAGTTTAAGAATCAGTCTACTTCTCGTTCTCCATGGAAATCGATACCTTGGAATACTCACGGGTGAAAGCTACATCGGTATATGTCCGCTTGCGGATTTATCTGTAGGCCGTAAGGAGTGCCAACAGTCGCCGTCGCTCGTCCAGGAGCTGGACTGGGTTTTCACCCCGAGACCTTTTGTGGCAGGGTTGCAACTCCATAATGACACCCTCAGCAGGGGGAGCGACACCCGAAGGCGCCGCCGTCATTCCGCCATGAAGAATCTGGCGAGGGCTTTCGCCCGGAGCGTCGCGACCCCGCTGCACACGTTGGACGTAGCAGTCCGACACCACCACCGCAGCCGCCCGAATCGAGGGGCGTCGCTGTCGAAGTGCCCCACATCCCGCTGCCGAAACTCCGTCTCCTTGCCACCTTACCCCCACCACGCGCATGCCTGCGCGGCTCCTTGCGGCCCTCACCGGGCCTCCTCCCGCAGTCAGCCTCCTGGCCGCCCAACGCGCAGGCCTCCCGCGCCGGCGGCACGCATCCTCCTCGCGGGCCGGCCGGCGCCTCCGCCGCCCACACCGGCGTCCTCGCAGGCCTAGCCACCGGCCGCACCCTCTCAGGCCGGCCCTCACCAGCCGTCGCTGCCGCGCGCCTCAGGTCGTCCCGTCCCCACACTCGCACGCACGGCCTCCTGGTCCTCGCGCACGCGGGCGCTATTGCAGGTCGGTCGCCGTTGACCACGCGCGGCCGTCGCCGCAGATCTGCCACCGACACCACTGCGTCCTCGTGCACCCGACCTCTCCGCGCAGCCGTCGCGCCGGTCGCCGCTAGCCTGCCAGTTACTCGTAGCAAGATACGTGCGTAAATAGAAAATCTATACCGTAAAAGAAAATAAGATTATATAATGTATAGTTGGTTAGAGACTGTATTGGTTACGAACTCGACGATTCCACATAAGCGTGTGTTTTTTTTCCATAGACTGTTTAGTCAAATTCTTCCAGACAGGAGGGTAATGTTTCAATGATTTGTGGGTCCGTCGATCCTCGAAATTTTTGGATCTTTATAGTATATTAGTATACTAGTAGAGTGCACGCGCGACACACGCGTGTATAGAAAAATATAATAAACAAAAATTTTATGTCACCGACGAGTTGCCACCGCTGGCGCCATTGCAGAGCTCCAAATTCCAGAGGAGAGAATAAGTCACCACGCTCCTCATGACGTAAGAGCCGAATTGATGAGGGAATGCGTCATCATCCAAGAAGTAGATCTGGTTCCCTAGGAGCTTGTGATGGGACGCGCGCTAGGAAGACGTTGGGAAAGAGTGCACCACCGCCCGACAAAGAGCGCCGCATCGCTGGTGATCCTCTTCACCTCCGACTACCACAACTTGGCCAAGGTGGCCTTGAACGCGACGAACTTAGCGGTACCGTCGCTCACGACCGACCTGTGCACCATTTGCTATATATTAGATAATTTAATATTAATATAGGAGAAAATTTTAATATTAAATTTGACTATAAAGACGGTGGCGGAGGCATGTGTTAAGTCAAAACTAGCAAGGCCTTTAATTCGTAGAGCTCACATGATCTAATGCAGCCATCAATTCATGTGATGTGACTATGATCTATCATTTATGCTGGACGATGCTCACCTAGTAACCATGCACGTCCCTGCTCATTGTACTACATGATGCACGACCATGTCCATGTCCATGTGACCCCGTATTTCAATGAGTCCGAATCTAATCAACCACAACTAATTCTTCAAATTTAGACAAGACTCGGATTAATTGTCCCTTATCCTGTTAGTTATGATCAACATCAGAACAGTAGAAGAATTTACTTACCATGCTGGCGAACACGCCCACGCCCCCGGCATCTTTATAGTGTAGATATAGATGGAGAGAAGAAGGGATTAAGGATTTTTAAAGCACGACAGTCATTATTGCTGTCAATATACTGGTAATGTAATTTCATATTGTTAAAAGATACCACCTCCGTAGCAAAATATTTATTGTGCTAATTTTTTTATCATAACGTTCAATCATTCATCTTATATTCAGAAAATTATGCAATTATTATTTATTTTATTTCTCACATACTTTGTAATGAAAAACACTTTAAATATAACATATCTTTTCATAAATTGCAATAATTTTTTAAATAAGATGAGTGGTCAAACATTACGAGAAAAGTCAACCGTGATAAATATTTGAATATGGTTGAATTGAAATACCTACACGTATATATGGGTCACATATGTATTGTCAATTTCTTTTTTTTAGATAATGGAAACATTCCGGCCTTGGTCAAAAAGGCTACAGCCAATATTGTCAATTTCTTAAATTGGCCAATTTGTATCGAGGATTTTCCGGGAAAATAGAAACTGGAAAACATTTTATTAGAAGCCTTTCGAACATCTTTGGAAAGTAATAGCTCCGGTACGGTCATGTTATGTCCTGAGGACAGTCAGATAAGAATCAACGTAAAACAAGATTATACGGTGGCATGGCCATGGCCTGACAAGATCAGTTACTTACGCAAGATTTCCTCCACATGCATGCAGGCGGACAAGGATCTCCCAGGTCTCGATGAACTTGGGCAGGTCTTGTTCGCTGTCATATCCCACGGACCCACGCACTCCGGCAGGCCCTTCAAGGTCACATACTCACGGCACTCCGATTGCAAATACATACAGTGATGATGCATGCTGATGCTGTGCCAGTGATGCATCCTCTGCAGCACCCGACGTGGATGCGTGGATGGCGTCCTTGCCGCCAAGGACGCCGTCCGCGCATCCACGTCGCCGACGACAAGGCCGACGTGCCCTTGCCGGTCTACTCCACCGCACGCGTCTTCAAGGAGGAGGCCACCTACAGCTTAATTTGTGAGCTTAGATTAAATATGGTATATTGTGGTGTGCTCGTGCTCGTGCAGATGTTCATCAGCCTCGGCTTGCTCCACTACTAGATCCGTCACTATCACCTACGGTTCAACTAGAGTGGCCGACGGTGATTAGTTATTTTATCTTGTAACTGTCGTCTGGTCAGCTTTTCCTGGTCGGGGATAGTTGGACGGCGATTCTGCTGGTTTACTCTCGGCAAAGCTTCCGATTAAACTTAACCACCTTCGGCCATCGGCATAAAAATAATAGCCCCGTCGGCCACTTACTTAGATCACTCGGCAAATGTTGCAGATCGTGTAGGTGTACAGCTACGTGTACATGTCCGACTACACCTTCGCCGGCCTGCCGGTTCACCTCGGCTGGCGCGTCATGTACGGCGTCGAGCGTGCTCCCGCCGGTGCTGGCCGCTGGCGTGCTCGCTATGCCGGAGTCCCCGCGGTGGCTCGCGATGCGCGGCCGCGACACCGACGCCCGCGCCGTGCTCCTGCGCACCTCCGCCTCCAGGAATTCAAGCAGGCCGTCAAGGCGCAGCAGCCAGAGCGCACCGACGGTGCCGTCTGCGTCGTCCGTATCCATTTTTTCCAGCAGGCCTCCGGCATCGACGCTCCTCTCTGACCGCCTTGGCCGGAGCCCGCTCCTCCTTGCGAGCACGGCTGGCATCGCCGCATCGACGGCGGCGCTGGGGACAGCGCTCTGCGTCGGCGCTACGTCGCCGGCGGGCATGGCGCGCGACTGCCGTGATGTGTGCTTGTGTTTACCTCTGTTCTTGACCCATTAGGAGGGGGTTTTACACAAATTATGATTAGAAGAATTAATGGTGGGAGGATTTAAGTGTTAAATTTTTCCACCTCTCTATGCGACCATGAGATGGGGATCCAGTGGCTGTGGTGAGAGTTTGCATATTTTGCACACGAAGCTAGTTTACATAGGATACGTTGCCTAATCTAGCGGGGTAAACCTACGCTACTTACATCCCTACCCGTATTGTCCAGTTAGATGAAGGAACTATAGTTGGTGATGATAATTTGAAACTGTACATCACAAATTACTACAAAAGCCTATTTGGTGATTCGGATTCAAATAACTTTCAAATTTGAATTAGGTTGGTTACTTCGGGAAGGTTTTACTGATATGGTGCGAGATGTATGGGCTAATGAGAATGGAGGTAACACGCCATTAGAACGGTGGCAATCGAAAATAAGAAAAGTTAGGCAGCACTTGCGTGGATGGGCTAAGAATATGAGTGGCCAATACAAAAAGGAAAAGAAACAGATCTTAAATAGACTTGATTGCTTGGATAAGAAGGCAGAGTCTTGTCTTTTGTCTAATCAAGAGATGGATATAAAACGTTGCCTTCAGAATCGTTTAGAAGAGATGTTGCGAGAGGAAGAAATCAAGTGGTACCAACGAGCTAAAGTGAGAAATCTTTTAGAGGGGGATTCCAATACCAAATACTTCCAGCTTGTCGCGAATGGTAGACATAGGAAGACGAGAATATACCAGCTTCAGGATGGGGATCAGATATTGTGGGGAGATGATGAACTTAAAAATTACATCACCACGTACTACCGAGGTTTGTTTCGTCCACCAGAAGAAAATAATTTTCAAATGGATGAGACTCGAATAGATGATATTCCCCAAGTTTCCGTTAGCGAAAACGAAATTTTAGTGTCTATGTTTACGGAGCAGGAAGTGAAAGAGGCAATTTTCCAGATGGAGCATAATAAAGCCCCATGACCGGATGGTTTCCCTGCTGAATTCTATCAGGCCTTTTGGGATGTCATAAAAGATGACTTGATGCTATTGTTTCAAGACTTTTATAACGGGAATTTGCCATTATATAGCTTAAATTTTGGAACCATTATTTTGTTGCCTAAATGCAATGAGGCCATCAAGATTCAACAATATCGACCTATATGTTCACTCATCGGCGAGGGTTTCGCCGGAGCCGGAGAGGATGACCCGCGATCGCGACGTGAGCTCCGGGCGGGAGGTGCGGCTTGAGTTGAATTCGAAATTGCATCAGGATGGGCCGGTTGCAGAGTTGGGCTCGGTGGGCCGTTCTAGTCCGGCTCGGTTATGGCTGAGGCCTGGCGTGCCATTTCGGCCTACGCCTGGTCTCGTGGCCTTCTTCGCCCGGACTGGCACGGTGACACGAAACCCTAACAGAGCTCTGCACGCCGCCGTGGAATCCTCGCAGGGGAAGTCGTACGTGCAGGTTGCTCGACAAGCCATGGAGAACAGCGACAGGGGTGGGGCGCCGAACCGCGGTAGCTACAACGCTAACAACCAAGGTGGCCGTGGTGCTGCTCCGGACGGTTTCCATCCAGGGCGAGGAGGTTTTAATGGAGGTCGAGGAGGAGGAGTTGATGGTCGGGGCGGTGCCGGCGGTGGTCGGTACAACCATGCTCGCTTTGGTGGTGGATATGGCGGTGGCTATGGTGGTGGCTATGGTGGGCGCGGAGGAGGAAGGTATGGAGGTTGGGGTGGTCGCCGCCCATATGGCGATCGTCGTGGGAACCATGGTGGTTTTGCGCCACCCAATTCTATCCCAAGTTCGGCCGGTGGTGCCCCAACGACTGCTTCAGTTCTAGCAGCAGGTGCAGGTACGCCATCATCGCCAGCCGGGACAGCGACGGGGGCGAGCAGCTATGCGCCTGAGCAAATGGCTGCGGCATTGTTGCAGAAGCTGGGCACGGCATCATCGAGTGTGCAAGCCACACAGGCAGCAGCATTACTCCAACAGGCCTTCACTCTCATGCAGGAAGGGCATAAAGGGCCGGCCGATGTGGTGGGGAAGAAGGAGCAGCAGCAGGTGGAAGTGGTGACAGAGAAGAAAGGGGACAAAGCTGCTAGCAACAAAGGGGTTCAAGCCAATGTAGAGGTGCCGGAAACATCTGCTGCAGGGGCAGCGAAGAAACAGCCATATTGCTATAGATGCTACACAAAAGGTCATACAATGGCTGATTGTTCCTCTGAATTGTACTGTGAGATATGCGACAAATAGGACCATCTGAAATTCTGGTGTCCAAGGTTCCGGGCTGATAAGTCCTTTGCGGTGGCATGTGGGTATGCTGTGGATGGTCTTGGCTTCTACTATATTCCAGCTCCTACTCATCATAAGCACAGAGGGGAATCGAAGACAGGTCTGATTAAGGTGAATGGTGGTTCTCTTACTGCTCCAATGGTGACTTCCGAGTTGGAGCGACTGATTCCGGGTGCATGGAAATGGGTGGTGCAGCAGATAGGGCCGGAAAATTTCAGAGCTGTGTTTCCAACGAGGGCTGAGCTACAAAGGATGCAGGAGTGGGGAGTGCTGCATACCAAATTCCCTAATGTTACAATGAAGATTGAGGTGGCAGGTGGGGGTGCACCGAGAACTATACTGCCAAAAATTTGGGTTCTATTTTTTGGACTACCGGATGAGCTGCGAGATTATGAGGTGATATGGGCAGTGGGTTCGATCCTAGGTGTGCCTAGGGACGTGGATATGGGCTTCACAAGGAGATTTGACAGAAGTAGGATACAGGTGGCGGTGCTAGATCCAAATCTTATACCTCAGTTTGCAAATGTGGCAATTGGTGATGGCCTGTATGAGTTGCACTTTATGGTAGAAGCAAATGTGGACGAAAACAATCCAGTACCGATGGATATGGACACTGGGTTTGGTGATGATGGGAGCCCAGATGATGATATGGTGGATGGGAATGGGAAAGACCCAAGTCAAGATGCAGAGGGAGAGAAGAAAAAGGACTCTGAAAAATCAGCAGGCACCCAGGAGGAAGGTCTAGGGGCAAGTACAAAAGGTAAACAAGTGGAGATGGGCTCTGCAACTCTTCTGGACGCTAGGGCAGCGACGGATCAGCAGCTGGTTGATACATGTGAGCATGGTGGGTCACTATCACAGCAGGAGGGTGTGGCGGTTGATAGCTTGGGCGCCATGGGAGAGGCACTGGCGGCCATTCCAGTGGCGCAGGGAGCTGATCTTCGGCGCAGCAAGAGGCGTGCTGATTCAAGTGGTGGAGACTCGTTGGACTTGACAATGAAGCGCAAGGCCAATGCGTCAGATGCGGGGCTGCCTACTAAAGGTGATTTTAATTGTCATTCATTCCTGCATTTTTCAGATGATTACATAGCTTCTTCTCTTAGTAGCTTGGGTGTTACTTTGGGTGATGATGCTTTGAGGGTTAGGGAGTCAGTTATGCAAATTAAAAATGTGGAGCAATCTAGGTTGAAAGAGCAACCGGGTATGGATAAATTAAATGAATTATTAGACAAAGAAGATAAAAATTTAGCTGATGAACAAGAAATCGATGCGTTTATTTTGGGTCATTTGTGTGGTGAGATAATGGATGAGGTGTTGGATTCCAGTGGTGATCTATGTTATCGTACTGCTGCGTTCCCACATAATACACTACCTACATCCAATTCTCAGATGAACCTTTCTGGTTCAAAAGGAAAAAAGAAAAATAAGAAGAAATGAAAGGTATTTTTTGGAATAGCAATGGGTTTGCGGACCCAAAAAAGTATAGATTCGTGTCAGAAGTGTCTAAGGAGCATAACTTAAATTTCATTGCCATCTCTGAAACAGGGAGGAGGAATTTTTCCGATCCTTTCCTGAGAAATCTATGTGGTGGAAAGAATTTTATATGGCATTGCAAGGAACCAAAAGGCCGATCTGGGGGTATTGTGTTAGGTGTGGACTTGGATGTGTTTCACATTGGAGCGATAGATAAAGGGGAGTACTATGTGAAATTCCACTCGTGCAATAAAAGTGATAGCTTCAAGTGGGCTTTGGTGGTAGTCTATGGTCCGGCACAAAATGAGTTTAAGGAAGGTTTTTTGACAGAGCTAGTTCATTTGTGTAGTCATGAAAGTTTACCTATCCTTATGGGGGGTGATTTTAACATTATGAGATGCCCAAATGATAAGAATAATAATAATTTCGATCATCGTTGGCCTTTCCTTTTCAATGCCATAATTGATGTTCTGGATTTAAGAGAACTACAGATGTCGGGTAGACAATACACTTGGGCTAACTCTTTGCAAACTCCAACATACGAGAAGTTGGATAGAGTATTAATGACTACGGAATGGGAACTAAAATTTCCTTTGTCCACGGTCTTGGCTTTGAGTAGAGATATATTGGACCATACACCCCTTGTCCTGAACACAGGCGATCCTTCCCCGGTCAGTAACCCACCTTTCAAATTTGAATTAGGTTGGTTACTTCGGGATGGTTTTACTGATATGGTGCGAGATGTATGGGCTAATGAGAATGGAGGTAACACGCCATTAGAATGGTGGCAATCGAAAATAAGAAAAGTTAGGCAGCACTTGCGTGGATGGGCTAAGAATATGAGTGGCCAATACAAAAAGGAAAAGAAACAGATCTTAAATAGACTTGATTGCTTGGATAAGAAGGCAGAGTCTTGTCTTTTGTCTAATCAAGAGATGGATATAAAACGTTGCCTTCAGAATCGTTTAGAAGAGATGTTGCGAGAGGAAGAAATCAAGTGGTACCAACGAGCTAAAGTGAGAAATCTTTTAGAGGGGGATTCCAATACCAAATACTTCCAGCTTGTCGCGAATGGTAGACATAGGAAGACGAGAATATACCAGCTTCAGGATGGGGATCAGATATTCTGGGGAGATGATGAACTTAAAAATTACATCACCACGTACTACCGAGGTTTGTTCGGTCCACCAGAAGAAAATAATTTTCAAATGCATGAGACTCGAATAGATGATATTCCCCAAGTTTCCGTTAGCGAAAACGAAATTTTAGTGTCTATGTTTACGAAGCAGGAAGTGAAAGAGGCAATTTTCTAGATGGAACATAATAAGGCCCCAGGACCTGATGGTTTCCCTGCTGAATTCTATCAGGCCTTTTGGGATGTCATAAAAGATGACTTGATGCTATTGTTTCAAGACTTTTATAACGGGAATCGGCCATTCTATAGCTTAAATTTTGGAACCATTATTTTGTTGCCTAAATGCAATGAGGCCATCAAGATTCAACAATATCGACCAATATGTTTACTAAATGTGAGTTTTAAGATCTTTACAAAGGTGGCAACAAATAGAATCTCTCAGGTTGCACAAAAGGTAATTAGTCCTACCCAAACAGCGTTCTTGCCAGGACGGAATATTATGGAAGGGGTGGTTGTATTGCATGAAACCGTTCACGAGATGCATAGGAAAAAAATGGATGGTGTACTTTTCAAAATTGATTTTGAGAAAGCATATGACAAAGTTAGATGGCCTCTTATACAGCAAACTTTGAGAATGAAAGGTTTTACCCAAACTTGGGGTAGATGGATTGAATCTTTTACGCAGAAAGGTCATGTGGGTATAAAAATCAATGATCAGATAGGGGAAAATTTCCAAACATGGAAAGGTCTAAGACAAGGAGATCCGCTATCACCTATCCTCTTTAATATTGTTGTTGATATGCTAGCAATTATCATCAATAGAGCAAAAGAAGAGGGGCAGATATCGGGAGTAGTGCCACATTTAGTTGATGGAGGTCTCTCTATCTTACAATATGCAGATGACACAATCCTTTTTATGGACCATGATTTAGTTAAAGCCACAAATTTAAAATTGTTGTTGGGTGCGTTCGAACAGTTATCTGGTCTTAAGATTATGTTTCACAAGAGTGAGATGGTTATTTAAGCTTATCAATGAAGATGGATTGTGGCAGCAAGTGTTAAGAAATAAATACTTGAGTTCGAAAACCATTACACAAGTGGAAAAGAAAGCGGGAGACTCGCATTTCTTGTCGGGCCTGATGAAAGTGAAAGACACCTTTATTGGCTATGGTTCTTTCCATTTAAATGACGGTAGACAAGTCAGGTTTTGGGAAGATAGATGGCTAGGGAATTTCACACTTAGACAACAGTACCCGTCCTTGTATCATATTGTTAGGAAGAAAAGTGATATTGTAGCCACTGTTTTTTCCAGTATACCCCTAAATGTGTCTTTTAGGAGATCTTTAGTAGGTGTGGATCTGAATCTGTGGCATAACTTAGTTAATCGTATTAGTCATATACAACTGAATGATAGTGCACATACCTTTAGATGGAACCTCACACAGTCTGGTTTGTTTACTGTCAAATCTATGTATATGGCTCTTATTGGTAACGGTAACCATCACCGCAATACACATATCTGGAAGCTGCGAGTACCGCTGAAAATAAAGGTATTTATGTGGTATCTAAAGAGGGGTGTAATTGTTGGCGGTCGTTACAACCCAAATCCGACCACCAATACTCGGGAATAAATGAGGTTATATGCAACATTCGGGAGAGTATTGGTGGTCTTCTAATAAAGTTCCACGAGTTTTGGTGAGTGACACCTGTGCAGGTACAA
>OAMR01000356.1:627521-637630 GCA_900205405.1 Echinochloa crus-galli | reverse complement strand
CCATTAGAGATGAGACGCCAGGACATGCTAGGTTGGCTGCATAATTTTTTGCAAGTGAATCCGATGCAACAAAGATTTAAAGTTAGTGGTGTTGTTCCTAGACAGCGTAAGAATGGTTGGAATTGGGAATTATATGAGTTGAGAAATTCTAAATGCTGGAAGGGATTTGTATGGATGGCCTTACATGGACAATTTAAATTTCGTCTTGTGTTGCTTATTGAGATCGACTCGGTAAATAGCATACAAGGCCAATCTAGCACGGCAGAGGCTGCTGATGACAATACCGTGCTGCCTGAGCATGGTTATCAACATCAGTCGGTTGCTATGCAAGAAAATCAAGAGCAGATAGAAAATGATGATGATGGTGAGTATGATATTGTCTCGACAATGAATACTGATCAGGGTGAGATTGATGAGAATATTGTTGATCAGATGGAGCTGGATGATGATGAGTATCGAGCCTTTATTTATGGTCGAGATGGCTCAGAATTTGAAGATGAAACCAATGTACTGATGCGACTCACGGTAAACGATGGCCACCATTCATCTTGGGAGTATGGTAAAGTTGCCATCACTAAAGGGCAGCTGTTTCATGACAAGAAGCATCTACAACATGTGGTGAAGAAGTGGGCTTTTTTGGAGAACAAACAATTCAGGGTGGTGATTTCGAACCCGACAACATATGATGTGAGGTGTATGTCCCCAGGATGCACTTGGCGAGTGCATGGTTATTTGCCGAAAGCGGAGAGTAACTTTATAGCCTCCATTGTTGTTGGGCACTCATGCAAGCTTAATGGAACTTTAGAAAAGCACAGAAACATGACCGCCGACTTTGTGGCTGTTGGCGGTTGTTACAGCCCAAATCCGACCACCAATACTCGGGAATAAACAAGGTTATATGCAACATTCCATGTACTTAGGTTTTATTTCTAATAAAGTTCCACGAGTTTTGGTGAGTGTCACTTGTGCAGGTACAACTACGACAAATACGCGCTATTGGGGCCGAAAATGACCGAATCGGCCGAACAACTCCGTTCGGCCGGTTACCCCCCTTAGCCGTATGGGCTGCCGGGAGCCGTCCACATCACCGATGACCAAACACGACACATGGACGACCGCCAACACATCCCGGAGCATGCCACGTCACCCTGGGCCAGCTCAACACAAGTCCAACATCAAGAAGTAGCCCAGGAGCAGTCCAAGCACCAAAGGCGGTGCTGGGGGGCCGGCCATGGGTCAGGCCTGGTTCGGCCGAACCCAGGCCTTCGGCCGAACCGCCCCCAGCTGGAAACCGACACCAGGGAGCTGATCCAGGCCGTAGGAGGCAAGGTCAGCAGATCCTCTGGTTCGGCCGAACCCTACAGTTCGGCCGAACCGAGATCTTTGGCCGAACCGCCTCCCAACCGCCTCCAGCTGCCTTGGCGGTTACCCAACCTCCAAACCACCATCGGACAGCTATAAATACAGTGCCAAGCTGCTCATTCAACACACACTCAAGCCAAGGAGCTCTCATTCCACTTGTTCTAGTAGAGTTAGGATAGTTTAGTTGGGAGTTAGAGTTGAGTCGAGCTGTGCTTTGGAGGTTCCGGAGTCGTCTTCAGAAGCTCTGGTATTAGCTCTTGTATCTTTTACTTTTCCCTTTTGCAAGACTTTTTGCAGACTCCAACATATGAGAAGTTGGATAGAGTATTAATGACCACGGAATGGGAGCTAAAATTTCCTTTATCCACGGTTTTGGCTTTGAGTAGAGATATATCGGACCATACACCTCTTCTCCTGAACACAGGCGACCCTTCCCCGGTCAGTAACCCACCTTTCAAATTTGAATTAGGTTGGTTACTTCGGGATGGTTTTACTGATATGGTGCGAGATGTATGGGCTAATGAGAATGGAGGTAACACGCCATTAGAATGGTGGCAATCGAAAATAAGAAAAGTTAGGCAGCACTTGCGTGGATGGGCTAAGAATATGAGTGGCCAATACAAAAATCCTAGACTAGTCAGTGGCCTTAGAGTATTCCCGTCGCAATGGAGGTGGTAGCCGGGAGGTGGTGACAACCCTTTCGGTCTTCGTAGCCCATCACGTTAGTTTGGGCTGCCGGGAGCCGTCCACATCACCGATGACCAAACACGACACATGGACGACCGCCAACACATCCCGGAGCATGCCACGTCACCCTGGGCCAGCTCAACACAAGTCCAACATCAAGAAGTAGCCCAGGAGCAGTCCAAGCACCAAAGGCGGTGCTGGGGGGCCGGCCATGGGTCAGGCCTGGTTCGGCCGAACCCAGGCCTTCGGCCGAACCGCCCCCAGCTGGAAACCGACACCAGGGAGCTGATCCAGGCCGTAGGACTGGGGAGATGATGAACTTAAAAATTACATCACCACGTACTACCGAGGTTTGTTCGGTCCACCAGAAGAAAATAATTTTCAAATGCATGAGACTCGAATAGATGATATTCCCCAAGTTTCCGTTAGCGAAAACGAAATTTTAGTGTCTATGTTTACGAAGCAGGAAGTGAAAGAGGCAATTTTCTAGATGGAACATAATAAGGCCCCAGGACCTGATGGTTTCCCTGCTGAATTCTATCAGGCCTTTTGGGATGTCATAAATGTACCGCTACTCAAGCGGGTTTATCCTTGCTTTGTTCATTGGTCTTTGTGGAACAGAGCAGTGCATGACTGGTTTCCAACTACCGTCAAACTTCCAAGAAAATCCGGAGTCACTTGTGAGGAAAGTACGACCCCGTGTTGAACCTCCCCAGAAGCAACTCCTTCCGACGAACCCAGTCCTTCCCGTCGTCGACCAGGCTACATCGAGGATGGCAACCAAGACGATCCGTGAGTTCTCCACTCCATCAAGCGAGAACGTACGTGTCAGACCAGCTCCGCCAGTCGGAGATGGCAACTTCGAGCTCAAGCCAACACTCATCAACATGGTTCAGGCTAGCCCGTTCTGCGGCAAGCCACACAAAGATCACTTCGAGTAACATCCGGGTCGTGTCTGTTAACATCCGGCTAGTTGAACACAAAATAATCTTATTATTCGACTAGATGCTCTCACATGTTTTATTTACTAAAGTTAAATGTTTAACTTGCATAAATTCTACATAAACATTTATAACTAAAATATAATTAGCTTTACCTCAATTTTATGAATCTAAATATAATGAGTCAAATGTTATCATAGGTTGTTTCTCTGGAATAACCTTTTATATATGGTTTTACTTAATTAAAATAAATCTAGCACGTAGTTGTTTTCTTTTATAACTCAAATCTTCTGCGGGCAATATCTTTTCAACCGTAACTCTTTCTCCACCCGTGAATATCTGGATGCTGCTGCTGGAGGCTCGTTCTTCTCTCTTGAGGAGAGTCGTGCGAAGGCCCTGTTGGCGGTTGTTACAGACCGATTTCCGATCTCCGACCAAGTATAAAATAAACACAACGGAGACACACACCATAGCCATAGGGCTTATTACTAACTATTTCCACAAGTTTTGGCGATTGTCCTGTATGCAGGTACAAAATGGAGAAACACAGGTTATAGGGGTCGGAAATGACCAATTCGGCCGAGCGACACGATTCGGCTGATTACCCCCATTAGTCGGACGACCCGCCGGGAGCTATCCACGTCATCGACAACTAAGCAGAGACAACATACGACACGTGGACTGCTGCCACATCACTTCGGGCTGGCTCAACCCAAAAGACAGGCGGTCCGTATCCAACCCGACGAAGCCCACAAGTCCACTGGAGGCCCTCCAACGTAGCCCAGGACAAGTACCGACCTACAAACCGCCTCAGAAGCTGGATCAACACGTGTGCAAGGCAAAGGCGGTGCAGCACTGGGCCGGGCTCACTTCGGCCGAAGGCAGAACCACCTTCCAGGGAGCCATCCTGGCCCTTGGTGGCCAGGTCGGTGGATCCTCCGGTTTGACCGAACCGGGGAGTTCGGCCGAACCGGGATCTTTGCCCGAACTGGCCGTGCACCGCCTCCTCAGTCCCTTTGATGCTACTCAAGCTCCACCGCCTTCCCCAGCTATAAATACAGAGGCCTGTTAACACCAAAAATTGGCACCGGGAAGAGACTGACATGTGGGCCGGAATTGGTAAAAAAAATATCGTTCGGAGAGAGAAGTTTTCTTCAAGAACATTCGGCAGAGGCATTTTGCGGTCGGGAGTCCATCATCGAATCGGCAAGGGAGCTACTCTATGGAAAGCATTCGGGAACGCGTGATGACGTGGATTAAGTATAAGGAAGAGGCCGATTTGATGAAGAATACGAGATGAATTTCTTTGGAAATAAACGTTTTGTAATCGTAGTTGACTAGGAATTGTGTCAAAACCAGGGTATAAATATAAACCCATAGTGATTGTAATAGGGATCGAACAATCATACAACAAACCGGCCTTGTGCCAACTTTCGAGTCTTTAGTCGTGTCGTCGAATTCTTCGAGAGGAATCATCGATCCGTCGACCTCCGTAAGTATCGACAACCTTGTATCATGCTTAGTATCATGCGGTGGATTTAAGCTTGGTTCAAGAAGGCTTTCTTGTTAGATCATGAGCCATTTCGGTAGGCTAAGGTTTAGCTTGAGGCAATTTACCGGCTCTATTAGATTTTGGCAAAGATCTAACAGATTCATTAAGTTACCTTGTGTTGTTTGGGTTTTACTTTATGTTTAATCCATATAACACTCTTTTTGCCCAATTTAGATTGGTTAGGTTCGGTTTTGATCCATTGCAAGACATGATCATGTTTCTTTACATAGCCGAATTCGAATCAATCTAGATTGCCACGTGTCGCGGGTTCAAACTTGTTGATTTTGTATGGATCTTGACAGAGCCGGGTATCATGCGGTAGATGCAGGTTTTTGGGTCGTTTTAGAACTAATCATCCGGTGGATTAGAGCTCGAAATCGATATGATAGGTCTATCAACATCGACAAAGCTTGTTCCTTCGATCGGTTGTGGTTAAGTACTGTAACGATTATTTAAATAAAAAATGATCTTTCATCATGATGACGTCATGCGGTCGGCAGTGTGCTTCTTACATGCTTTGCCGATTATGTAGTTAATGCTTTGGATTGCTGACAGATAGCTTGTCTATAGCTATATGTCGATCAAAACTGGCTTTACAGGCCGTAGAGATGGAACTGTCTGGTATCAGCCACCATGTTCCAGGTTTTATATCTAAACATTTTTTCTTCCTTTGTCAGTTTCAGGGAAAATTGACTGGCACGCTTCCGGATTCAAACACCCGAGTCACGTGTGAAGCCAGCTGATTCGGCTTGCTGTGTGCTTGGCGTGAACTGCAGATTTTACGTCAACAAGGCCCCTCACTTGCAAAGATACACAACACAAGAATAGAGTGAGCATTGCCAAGTTCCACCACTTGTATCAGTAGAATAGGGAGAGAGGAGAGGTAAGCGTCCCGGAGAGGAGCCGGAGTGTCGGCCCCTCTTCAAGCTGTACCTCTACGGATGCGACTTCACTTCGAGTAACATCCGGGTCGTGTCTGTTAACATCCGGCTAGTTGAACACAAAATAATCTTATTATTCGACTAGATGCTCTCACATGTTTTATTTACTAAAGTTAAATGTTTAACTTGCATAAATTCTACATAAACATTTATAACTAAAATATTATTAGCTTTACCTCGATTTTATGAATCTAAATATAATGAGTTAAATGTTATCATAGGTTGTTTCTCTGGAATAACCTTTTATATATGGTTTTAATTAGCTTTACCTCAATTTTATGAATCTAAATATAATGAGTCAAATGTTATCATAGGTTGTTTCTCTGGAATAACCTTTTATATATGGTTTTACTTAATTAAAATAAATCTAGCACGTAGTTGTTTTCTTTTATAACTCAAATCTTCTGCGGGCAATATCTTTTCAACCGTAACTCCGTTTCCAACGATTCTTGCGCTCACGTGACCGTGGAACCAAGCCCTATCCTTTAGTGCGCTCTTTTAAAGCTTTTCTTTTGATTGGTGTACTGTTCTTAGTTGTTCTTGTTTGTTTGCTTGTATGTTTGTGCCGATGATTGTTGCGAGTAGAGGAACGTCATCAAGAGATTTCAAGAAGAAGGAGCACACCTCGAGTGATCAGAAGATTAAAAAGAGCAAGAGTTGAAGAATCTGAGTGGCAGTATATCTGTTGGATAAAGGCAAGTATAGCACGGACAATCCTTGCTACCTAAACACATCCTTTACATACTTTATTACTTTCATATGCATGTGTCTAATTTTGCAATCCCTTTTAAGGTTGTACCTAGCTTTGTTTATCTTGTACCTTGAACACCCCCTCTTCAAGCTGCACCTCTACGGATGCGACTTCACTTCGAGTAACCTCTATGGACCCGGATGTTACTCGAAGTGAAGTCGCATCCGTAGAGGTGCAGCTTGAAGAGGGGCCGACACTCCGGTTCCTCTCCGGGACGCTCACCTCTCCTCTCTCCCTATTCTACTGATACAAGTGGCGGAACTTGGCAACGCTCACTCTATTCTTGTGTTGTGTATCTTTGCAGGTGAGGGGGCTCTGTATTTATAGCTGGGGAAGGCGGTGGAGCTTGAGTAGCAGCAAAGGGACTGAGGAGGCTGTCACACCCGGGTACACAGAAACCCGAATGCTACTATATGTGTGCCCAGGAAGTCCACAGAACACATATAGTTAACAAAAATGATAAATAGAGTACATATGCTCGAATAAAATAGTTTACATCAGAGTTTAGCACATACACAGTGGAAGACTATCTATTAACTCGACGGGTAGAGCCTCAAGTCCACAGGGACACTGACTGGTTAACCACAGCTCAGAAGTACAGAAGGTCCTCAAGAAACTGCATCTGTTACCCATTCGGGATTTTGTTGAATAATGGCAAGCGTAAGTAAATGTCTTACTTAGCAAGTATAACACGGATATATGAAGGCTTAAAAGAAAGGCTTGACACGGCTGAACTGCATTAGCAATTTTAATTGATTCATTTTAACAATTATCCAAGTTACTACAATTTAAATGAATCCCAGTTGTAACCCAATTAATAAAGTAGAAGTGAACATTAAATAGTAGTAAACATCATCTTCTAATCAAAAAGGATCCAGGCCGCTCGTGACCCTGACCAAGGCTATCATGATAGATTATACACTATGCAGAGGTTTCGCCCTTTACCCACCAGTCGCGTAAAAGTTCAAGGAACTTTAAACCCAACCATGCGGAGGTGGATCATACCTCACAAATTACACTACCTAGGTGTGATCGCATAGGGACGCTACGAGGCTTTTCACAAGACACCCTAACAAGACAGTAGCCGCTAAGGTACAACAAGGTGGTGAGTCCTTAGGCACCGAGACTGATTCACTCCCAGGGCGCAGCGATAGGAGGGTCAATGGCGTCCAAAGCGCAGGTAACGCATGCCAACAAAAATAAAGAGCGCAACGTGTGGAGCTCCCGCACTCACGGTGGCTCCCAACATGGGACTGTGCCTAACGAGACATAGCCGACGGGGCTACCGTCCTCGGTGGAATCGGGAAAACACCCCGTGCCTTGCTTCCCTTAACGCCGTCGGCCCGTCGGTTACCACTGCCAAGCTAGAGCTGTACAAGCTACTTGTCCAAGACCAGACCCATTATAGTTCTGGCGGTGACGACAGGCTCCTGGGTTGCCGCTTTAAGAACCAGTCCTTAGGGAGAGACACTAGAACAAAGCACGAAGCACATGCTCTAGCTCCCTGATCCATGTTGCTAAAAAGCAAGTTTTAATCATCATATTGAAATGAACGGAAGTCAAATTTATCAATTAAATAGAGATGGCAGTAGCTGCGCATAGCAAAGAATCTACCCATATGCATAAACCCAAGGTAAACAAGGACAAGATAAACAAAAGCTAGGTACAACCTTAAAGGTACATCAATTTAGACTCCCATGTATGAAATAAATGATTAAAGGGTGTGTAGGTAGCAAGGATTGTCCGTGCTATAACTTGCCTCAAATCCATTGCTGCTGCTGCGTCTTCAGTTCTTCATCTTGAATCTCTTGATCGACCTTCCTCTACTCGCAACAATCATCGAGCGCAAACATGCAGCTAAACAAGCAAGCGAACAATATACAACTAAGAACAATACACCAAACAAAGAGAAAAGCTTAAAAGAACGCGTTGAAGGATAGGGCTTGGTTCGATGGTCACGAGAGTGCAAGAATCGCTGAAAACAGAGCATTGGTTGAAAAGATGTAACTATCAGAGGATTTGATTTATTAAATGGCAACTATATGCTTGATTGATTTTAATTAAAGAAAATCATAAGTACATATTATTTTAATGATTCTATTTAAATTTGTAAAATCGAGGTGAAACTTAATCACATTTCATTTATAATTTTTATGTATAAATTATATCAAATTAAATATTAATTTGAAATAAAACATGTGTGAGCATCTAATCGAATAATTTTATGAATCGTGTTGGACTAATCAATACTATGATAGAAACACATTTATGTTGACATTAATTAATATTAATGATTATTTATGGAAACTCGAATTGAAACTCTAATTTGCTTTTAGATTGGAAAAGCTAGTTAAATAATAAACATTAATCAAATTAATATTTATTCATGAAAAACCGGAGTGAAACTTAGTTGTATTTTATTCAGAAAACTAATAAATAATTATTAATCATGTTAACATTTATATGAAAAATCGTATAACCTTATTTAGATTTTAATTAAGAAAAGAAATTTAGGTAACATTTAATCAATTTAATATTAAATAAAATTCAGAAACATGTTACATGTTAAATAACAGTGTTAACGTGTAGTTTAAATTGACACGAATCTAACGCAACAAGAATGGATGAAATCGGAGCTAAAACGCGGATTTTATGGCTAAATCATGATTTTGGGGACCGAGTCGTAATTAACTATAGCCGCCAGGGGGTAGTTGAGGAGATTGCAGTGACTCAGCAAATAGTGCTCGCAAAAAGCTGAAACTGTGGGGTTAGATATGTAAAAGGCTCGGGTTGGGTTTATGTGCAGAAGTTTAATAGATCTGGGGGCTTTTCTGCAAAATCTCCGAGACACATGAATGGAGCGAAAGGTTACAAGATTCTCCAGGGGCTAAAACGCAAAAGATCCATCTCCTTCCCTGAACACGTAGGGGAGCTCGGGCGTGGAGCTCGCCGGCGATTGGGCGGCTCGGCTCACCGGCGCTAGGGTGGATGGGGGACCTAGGCGACGCGCGCAGGAGGGAGAGGGGAGGTAGGGGATCGCAATGGAGGGGCTCACCACCGGAGAGACGGCCGGAAAACAGATCGCCGACGGAGGCAGAAGGCCGACGGCGGGGGCTCTCGCGGGGGACGGCGTTCCAGCAGCGGGATGGCGACAAGGACCGGCTGCGGAGCTGCGGCTTGTCATCGCGGATCTCGGTTTGGCCGCGGCTTCACCCGAGGATGACCGAGGCATCGGAAATCGGTGAGGCCGGCGGTGGCTCGTTGCTCCACTGCGAATGGTGGTGGTGAAGTGCTGTGCAGGGGAGGAGGGCGGCGGTGGTGTTGGTGCTGAGGAGCGGCGGCTTTACATAGGCCCGAGGGGAGGCGCGGCAGTGCTTGGTCGGCGAGGCGGCACAAATGGCAGGGACGCCAAGGCCGGCGGTGGTGGCGCTGCCGTGCGCAAGGGCGGGAGGCGCGGCTGGGCCAAGCTGGGCCGAAAGAGGAGATGGGCCGGGGGCGCGGAGTGGGCCGAGCGGGGAGGAAGGGAAGCGGGTTGGGCCGGCCGAGGGAAAAAAGAAAAGAGGGGGAGGAAGCAGACAGCGGAAGAGTTGGAGGGGCTGAAACGAACCCGGGCCGAAACAACTTTTCTAGGGCTCAAAACAATGCAGTTCAAATTCGAATTTAAATTAGATTTAAATTCCAATTGAACCACACACAAACAAAAAGTCAATGCAGCCAGCATGGATGCAAGGCATTCAGCATTAAACCTATATTAATTTAATTTAATTTAGAAAAAGAATTTTCCTATACTAAATTCCCTGAAAACTATAAAGCTTAGAAAATTTTAGAAAATGGAGAAAATTATTGTATTAATTATGTTAAAAATTCACATCCCA
>OAMR01000356.1:595200-625617 GCA_900205405.1 Echinochloa crus-galli | reverse complement strand
TTGAGTGCCTTTTCAACCTAGATGAGACCTCCACTTGGTTTTGAAGAACATATGTGAATGCTGAAGCGAGTCAACCATCCTGAACTCCAGTGATTCAGAAGGACTTCATCACCGATGATGCTGAAGCTCAAGACTTTGGAATAAGATACCATGTGGGTATTGGAATAAGTCAACAGACACGAAGACAAATGCCAAGAAGACATGCAACTAGTATGCTAGCGCTTTACTTTACTCGCATGTTAAACCTGCACTGCCTTTGTTATTATCCTGTTACCTTGCTACCTACTACTCACTTTATAAATATGCTATGCTATGCATGTGTTGGGATGGTTGTGATTGATCCTCTTGGCGTGAGTTGTGGGTGGTTTGGGAGGAGTAGTGCAGCTAGGCGGTGTAAGCGAGTAATAACAACCTGGTCGTTTGACCGGGGTGCTTGGGGGCTACACTCGGGTAGTCCCTACGGAGTACCTATTGGGGGTACATGGTTACTTGGTTACCTTTGAGGAGTTGGGCGGCTATACCTGTAATGGGTGCCGATTGCGGACCGTTGAGGCGGATCGCTTTTGAATGCTGATACTCGCTTTGGCACCCTTTCCTAGAAGAAGATGCCCAATTCCTTATGGAGGAAGAAGAAATTCATCCTCCAATCGAGCCTATGCCTCTTCCCTTTGGATTGAAGTGTGCTTCCCTCTTTAAGGATGAACACACTCCAGTGACCATCAGTGACCAGCTCTCTGACATTGAAACCCAACAGACTTTCACGGTCCTGGAGGAAGATCGGTCAGTCTTTGGACACTTCTTGCTATAGGAGATAAGTAGTTATTGACTAGTGTAGGAGTGGTTCCTAGACTTGCCAGTAACCTTAGTTTCTGCCCGTCGCAACGGAGGTGGTAGCCGTAAGGTGGTGACAGCCCTTACGGTCTTTGTAGTCCATCACGTTAGTTCCGGTGTCTTAGGACCCAAGGTTTAGGGTAACTGGCACCCCTTCTCATCCCTCGATACCTTGGAATACTCCCGGGTGAAAGCTACATCGGTATCCGTCCGCTTGCGGATTTATCTGTAGGCCGTAAGGAGTGCCAACAAGCTTTCTGGCGCCGTTGCCGGGGAACGGTAGCTGTTCTGATTCCGAACCCAAGTTGTCCGTGTATCCCACCACCATCCACCATCCATATGGATCCCACTCTTACCTTACGCCAACACTCGGCTCCAAAGGGCGATTATTTGGAGCCACCACCATCATCACATCCCATATCCACACCCGGCTATGAGCTACGTCCCGGCTTCATAGCCATGGTTCGTGAGCAATCGTTCTCAGGAACGAAGGCCGAGAGTCCATACGCGCATTTGCGCGAGTTTGAGCAACTCTGTTCGTGTCTCGTCATTGCGGGCATGACACAAGAGACGCTTAAATGGAAGCTATTCCCATTCTCATTAACGGAAGGAGCAAAGAAATGGTACTCTCTGGCTGTCAGTACTATGGACGGGAGTTGGGAAGTCCTCAAGGAAAAATTCTGCCTAAATTTCTTCCCAGTCTCCAAGATAGCCAGTCTCCGAGCGGAAATCATTAACTTTAAGCAATTAAAAGGAGAATCGTTAGGAGCTGCCTGGGCTCGTTTCAAGCAAATACTGGCCTCAGGACCGGACCTAAGCCTACCAGAACCTGTTGTTTTACAACACTTTAGTCTTGGTCTCTATCCCGCAGCCACCACTTTATTGGACTCTGCTTCTAGAGGGTCGTTCTTTCATTTGGTCCCTAGTGAAGCGAGGGTAGTCCTGGACCGTATCCTAGACAACACCCCCTACACTGGAATATATGATGAACTTCCTGAGGAAGAAGAGAAGCAGCTTGAACCTGAAGAGCCAATACCGGTCCAATCCAAATCTATTAGCTCTTCCAGTCCATTAGAACCTGAAGCTCATTTCGAACCACAACCATATTCCAGCCCGGACCATTATGATTCACTCTACACCACTCTCTATGATTTTGATGATGATCTATTCAAAGACATCAGGAGTGCAACAAGTTTCCCACGGGAATGATGTGTAGAACAAACGAATCAGGCTCCCGACAAATAAGAGTTAGAATATCAGCGGGAGTACTTGGGACGTCTCTCTGCTATCATGAGTCGGGAGTGGCTAGATGAGGCCTGTAACATCCCTAGAAATTCCATAGGATTATGTTGAATGCAAAAATGAGGATTTAAAAATTTTGGTGGAATTGTTGTGCATGCAAACAAACATATAAGATTGTTGCTATTTGCTCCCTTTATTCTAGGCAATTTAAATTCAAAATTTAAAATCAATTTGAAGTGCTAAGGATAAAATAGTGTGATTTGGAGTTAATTTGGTTTTGTTGGATTTTTGGTTGGTTAGAATTCAAATTCTAGATTTGAATTCAAACTCTAATTGGCCAAACTAATTGTCTAACCAGCTAACTGTTCGTGGGCCGAATCTGCTAACCAAGTCTGAAAACCACCCTTGGACTCTTCCTTCCCTAGCCAACCCACCAAGCAGCCCAGCCGGCCTTGTGGCCCAGCTGCGGCCCAGCCAAACCCACCGCGTGGACGCCGCGTCCCCCTGTCTTCTTTCGCTGACTGGTGGGCCCGCACCGTCAGCTTTCTCTTCCTCCTCTCTCTCTCTCGCGCGGGGAGAGCTCTGCTCTCTGCGGCCGCGTCCGTGACCGCGAGCCGGTCCCATCCCTCGTCCTCGCGGCCCGTCGCGATGCCGACGCGTGTCCGTGGCCACCCCAGCCTCCCATCTCGCCGTTCGTGCCCGCTAACCCTAGCGCGGCCGCACCATAAAACCCCCGCCAGGGAGCCTTCTCCCCCTTTGAGCCGCCGCAACCCCTTCGGGGTCTTCCAGCCACCGAGACGAGAGGGTGAGGAGAGTGGGAGGCGTTCCGGGGTTGGAGGAAGGAGGTGGAGGAGAAGAGGAAGGCCGAGGAGTTGCTGATCGCAGTCCCCGCGTCACCGCCGCCAACGCCGTCGCCGCCGTCTGTGGAAGTGCCAAGCCGGAGCCAGAGCGGAGCTGAACGCACAAACACGAGAATCTCCAGGGTTCCGCAAGCCTTCCCCGAGAGTGCGACGACTACATCGCTGACCCGACGTGAGCCCCCATCGTTTTCCCCCTTTCTTCCCCTGTTCCGGCCGAGCGCCGCCGCTCTTGAGCTTGCCATGCTAGCCTAGCCCCTGTGAGCCAGCCTTTGTGCTGTGCATCTTCTTCTTGCAGGGACCATGAGCCGCTAACCCGTTTTGCAACCCGCCGTCGACCGAACCCCGCAGCCAAGGCCGCCGCGGCCGAGCCCTGCTCGCCGCGCGCGCACGCTGAGGCCGTGTCGCGGCCGTAAACAACCACGTGCCCACGCACGCGTGCCTAGCCGCGTCCCAGCAGTCACCGGTGACCGCGCGCTCGCAACCGCTCGCCTTGGCCGCGTGTGCCGATGTACCGCCGTTCAGCGCCGCCGGCCGAGTCGCCGCCGTGCAACTTCTTTCCGTTGCGCCGCCGTCACCGTGGACCTGGGCTACCAGAACCCCGCGCGTGAACGTCCGAAGCCGAGCCGAACCCAGCCCTGTGCTGTCCAAGCCTTGCCAAGGCCTCGAGCCGTTTAACCAAACCGTCCCGCCGTCATGCTCGCCGGTGCCATGGCCGTAGCGCCGCCGCGGCGTCGGGAGCCCTACACGCAGGCAAAGTAAGCCTATTTAGTGCGGTGCCAGATCTGTAGGAGATTCGAGTTTGATCTGTGTAAGGGGGACTCGTTGCGGCGTACTCTCCCTGATTTACCACGGCCCCCGACTGGCCCCGGTGGGAAGGTTTCACATCCCTGGGGCAGATGTTAGATCAAATGTTTCCCGAGCCCAAGGAGACAGGATTGGCACCGTTACTGTTTAGGGTCTTTGCTGTGGGCTGTGTCTCAGGTTGGTTGCGGACTAGCCTTGCAGCCCGGATGGATTCCTGGAGTGCCACCTCTGCAGAGTGTAAACTATACGTATAGCCGTGTCCACGGTTACGGACGACCCATTTCTGAGAAGCCCCGGCTAGCATGGGAATCTGCTTTCTTACCTCATCCTTGAATTGGGTTATGAGAGATTGGTCCAGCGTTGCTGATGAGACAAGGTGGGGAGGGAGCTCACCGAGTCGACTAGTTGAGCAAAAGGTGTTGGTGGTTATCTTTTGCGGGAACCTGCTGCGGCAGAACGAGCCCGATGTGGTGGTGAGGTTGATGGTTGGTTTGGGGAGTGTGATCCCTGGAGGGGATGAGGGGCTGGTGATGAGTTGAACTTGGGTTTAATGCTGCTGCTCGCATAGGAAACCCTGGCTTATAATCCTTGATTACATTTAATGCTTTGCATCATATTATGGTTGGTGATGTGGACCTGTCCCATTTCCTTGGGGACAGACTTTGGGTACACAGGAGAAGACTCTGGCTACGAGTTCAACCAGGATGGGTGGTACGACTGAAGGTTGCGCGTGCGCTCAAGGATGCCTATGGAGCGTGGACCCTGATGCTGTAGCTACCGCTGCGTAGCTGTTTCTCATTGTCGATTTAGCCCAGAGGGCTTGTACCAGACCGCTATGTCTTTTATATATGTCATGTAATGGATCTTTTTTGCTGTATGGATGTGATATTTGACTGAGATGAGTTCTGTACGAGATAGCTGCTATTCCTGGGACTATCTCAAGGGTACAGGGAGTCGGATTCTCGTCGTTGAGAATCCGGTTCGTTTCAGTATGTCCGGCCTCGTTGCCGTAATTGGAAATCCGGTTCATTTCAGTTGGTATCAAAGCCAGCCGTAGCGCGCAACCAATAGACTGGAAACTTAGGACAGAAGCTCTAACTGAGTCCTCTATTCCATATGAAACTCCTTGGACTATTTGAAAATTATAACTATGTACTCCTCATCTATTTGCAAAATATTTTACCCTTACCTTACCTTACTAACTTTCTAACTTACTAACAACCCACTAACTGTCTGGCAGATGGAAGCAGGAGCAGCAGCTGATGAACGACGAGAGATCAGGACAACTGGAGCCGAGTGTGGAGGCTTGGCAGTACTACTTCGAGAGGTGCTCCGAGCTGTTGGGATCGACGTGGACAACGTGTTCTACGAGGGCTGGACCTACGGACCAGGAGAGGGAGTACACACCAGAGTGCAAATGGTGGTACCGTGTATCGCTGGTCGCATGAGGTCACTAAGGTTGGAGGCAGCAACCACGGAGCGCACCTACAGTCGAGCGATCTAGACAGTCGCCATGAGGGTTCTACGCCTGGCCACACTGGTGTACCGGGAGCAGCTCCGCCACACCCACTTCCGGTACCTCCCGCGAGCTCTTGAAGAACCAAATGACAGAGAAGAGGTCAGTCGGAACGCTCACGCCGCAGATCGGGAGCGGAACTCTACTTTGCGCACCACAGTGCGGTGCGTAGCGGAGATGGAGTACTTGAACGTGGGACTAGAGCAGAGGGTTGCCACTCTGGTGGACAGGCTGTGGACAAAAGACACCTAGTTACTTGAGAAGAAACACAGGATCACCTTGCTAGAGAGAGAACTTATAGTCAAGGACAGGGAGATCAGAGTCCTAGAGTCCGATGCACGCAACAAGAGGCAGTTGGCACAGCTGATTGGGGCAGCCCAGCAAGTCCGAGACTACAGCTTGGGGGACCAAATTGCAGCAAAAGACAAAGCCCTGGCAGAAAAAGAAGAGGAAATCCAGAGTCTGAGAGAAGAAGTGTACTGGTTGGGTGATCACAACTCAGAACTGCAAGAAGAAGTGGACAGTTACAAGACAGAAAGTGGAAGGAACTATCAGCTCATGAAGCACTTGAGTCTCAGTCAGATCATGGCAAAAGACGAAGCAAGGAGGACCCTCAGCAGCTGGGTAAGGTCCGACAGGAAGCGAGTAGCAGAACTGATTTCAGTGAACCAGAAACTTCCAGAAGAGCGCCGAGTCGAGCCCAGGACAGAGCGCTACACAGTCTCACCAGCACCTGAAGCTCGCACCTTTACCCCTGTGATGACAAGACGAAGACCAGCAGTGCAGTTGACAAGACCACGGATGGACCCTGTCTCTTATACACATCTAGATGTGTATAAGAGACAGGCAGATCGGGAGCGGAACTCTACCTTGCGCACCACAGTGCAGTGCGTAGCAGAGATGGAGTACTTGAACGTGGGACTAGAGCAGAGGGTTGCCACTCTGGTGGACAAGCTGTGGACCAACGACACCCAGTTACTTGAGAAGAAACACAGGATCACCTTGCTAGAGAGAGAACTCATAGTCAAGGACAGGGCGATCAGAGTCCTAGAGTCCGATGCACGCAACAAGAGGCAGTTGGCACAGCTGATTGGGGCAGCTCAGCAAGTCCGAGACTACACCTTGGAGGACCAAATTGCAGCAAAAGACAAAGCCCTGGCAGAAAAAGAAGAGGAAATTCAGAGTCTGAAAGAAGAAGTGTACTGGTTGGGTGATCGCAACTCAGAACTGCAAGAAGAAGTGGACAGTTACAAGACAGAAAGTGGAAGAAACTATCAGCTCATGAAGCACTTGAGTCTCAGTCAGATCATGGCAAAAGACGAAGCAAGGAGGACCCTCAGCAGCTGGGTAAGGTCTGACAGAAAGCGAGTAGCAGAACTGATTTCAGTGAACCAGAAACTTCCAGAAGAGCGCCGAGTCGAGCCCAGGACAGAGCGCTACAGAGTCTCACCAGCACCCGAAGCTCGCACCTTTACCCCTGTGATGACAAGACGAAGACCAGCAGTGCAGTTGACAAGACCACGGATGGACCCTGCGAGGTTGGCAGCGCGCTTCGCAGGCACCCACCGAGGCAACAGGCAGTGACCGAGCAGTCAGCAGCAGCGGAGCAGTGAGGTTGGCAGCGCGCCTCATAGTCACTCCAGCAGATGGGACAGAGGCAGTAGTCAGAGTTAGCAGATGACAGCAGTAGAGAGGAGACTTGTATCTATCTTTATGAGTAGATGTTTTAGACTTAGTCTACCATGACCACCTTTTGGCTCAGCCATGATGTAGCATCCGCTTAGATGTACTATAATCTCTAAGGTTCCATGAGCTGGCCTCGAGATAGTACCCATGTCTAGGGTGTAATGCTGTTATGAGTGATCGGTCCTTGTGGCTGTTCTTGCGGTTTTATTGCTGTTCATCTTGAGTGTACTTTAGTGTTGAGTCTTTTTCATGTGTGCAGCTCCTAATTTAGATCTTGCTATCTCTAACCCTTACCTGACCACCACGATATCTGTAATATGAAATTTCAGAGACATGTCGATCAGGAGGTCCAACCGTCTGTTAGCACGTTTTGAGGAAGCTGAGCAAGAGGAGACAGCTATGGCAGGAAGAGGCAGAGGTCGTGGCAGAGGACGTGCGGGCAGAGCAACCCCCGTGGGCAGAGGCAGGGGTCGTGGACGCGCAGCAGGCGTGCTCCAGCCCGAGAACAACGCTGTAGGAGGTGCAGAGGTTGAAATGGGAGCACCAGCGGTGGAACCTCAGCAGAACCCACCTGTGGTTGGAGGCGCACCGCAGCCTGACGCAGCACCGCCACCACCACCCAACCTAGCAGAAGTGATGGCATTCAAACACAACTGACGCAGCAGATGGCAACTGCCATACAGAACCAGCAGGGAAACCAGAACCAGAACCGTCAGGGACATCGAGAAGAAGACCTGCAGAGGAAGATTGAGAGGTTCATTCGTCTGAAAGCCCCCACCTTTGACTACTCGGACGAGCCACTCGACGCACACGACTGGCTGCGGACCATAGAGACTAAGCTGGACCTGACTGACTACACAGAAGAGGAGTGTGTGGCCCTCGCAGCGCACCAGCTTGAAGGAGCCACCAAGGCATGGTGGGAGAGCTACTGTGACTCTCACGCAAACCCTGCTCAGATCACCTGGTTAGAGTTTTGTGAAGCTTTCAAAGAATACCATATTCCAGAGCAAGTCATGGTGCACAAGGCAATGGAGTTCAGAACAATGACCCAGGGCGGCATGTCAGTAGCTGAGTACGCTTGACACTTTGCTAAGATGTCGAGGTACGCCCCGGAGGACACCACCACAGAGAAGAAGAAGCAGTTTTGGTTTCAGAGGGGACTACACAGAGGCCTGAGGACTGCACTGGCAGCTAGCTCACACAGGTCACTTCGAGAGCTGATTGACAGCGCTATTGCAGTAGAGAAAGAGAGAGTGGGTCTGGAAGACACATGGAGGGAGAAGAAGCGAAAGGCTGAACAACTACACAACAACAGGCTGAGTCAGCGTCCGAGGAGCGGACAGAGCAACTTGCTCAGGAGAGGCTTTCAGCAGGGTAACAGTCAGGGAGGATCAGGGTTCAACAGGAACACCTACTCAGGCAGTCGAGGTGGAAACAACAACAGCTTTGGTAACAGGAGCAACAACTACGGCAACTTTGGCAACCGGAACAGCAGCTACTCAGGACAGGGAAACTCAAACTGGAGGCCTGGCAGCACACCCAGAGCTGGTGGAGGCACCACAGTAGTCTGCTTTGCTTGCGGGAAGCCCGGTCACAAGTCCTTTGACTGTCCAGATAAGAAGAACAAGCAGACCCCAGCCAAGGCACCGGCACCTGGTGGACAAGACAGACAGCCAGCTTCGGCGCTGAGAGGCCGCCTCAACCACTTGACAGAGGAGGAAGCTGAGGACGCTCCCGACGTCGCGCTCGGTGAGTTTTTAGTAAATGGCACTCCAGCTTTGATACTGTTTGACTCTGGTGCAACTGGATCGTATATCTCTTCAAAGTTCATAAAGGAGCAGTCACTCCCCACTACCCGTAAAGACAGACCTATAGTCACAGCCTCTCCTCTAGGAGAACTTAGATGCACCCATGAGTGCCAATCCATTAGTATGGAGTTAGGAGGGGTAGAGTTCACCGCAGACCTGACAGTTCTGATGTCAGATGGCATTGAAGTGATACTGGGTATGGACTGGTTAACAAAGCACAAGGGAGTGATCAGTTGTGCACCTAGGACAGTTGAGCTGACTCACCCAAGTGGAACCAAAGTAACAGTGGAGCCACAAAAGAGAAGAGCAGGAAAGAAGGCCAGAACCTACATCATGAGACAGCTTGTGTATTCAATCGAACACAAGACAATTGAAGAAGTGCCAGTAGTCTGTGAGTACCCAGACGTGTTTCCAGAAGAACTACCAGGACTACCGCCCGATAGAGACGTGGAGTTCATAATTGAGTTGCAACCAGGCACTGGTCCTATTGCTAAGAGGCCGTACAGAATGTCTGTGGAAGAACTGGAGGAACTTAAGAAGCAGTTGAAAGAGATGCTAGAAAGTGGTGTGATTCGATCTAGTGCATCCCCATGGGGATCACCAGTGCTGTTCGTGAAGAAGAAAGATGGGTCCATGCGCATGTGCGTGGATTATCGTTCCCTGAACGCAGTGACAATCAAGAATAAGTACCCTTTGCCACGAATTGATGATTTGCTAGATCAGTTGAAAAAGGCCAAGTACTTCAGTAAGATCGATCTGAGGTCAGGATACCACCAGATGAAGATTAGAGAAGGCGACATTCCCAAGACCGCCTTTGTAACTCGGTATGGGCAGTACGAGTTCACTGTTGTGTCGTTTGGATTGACCAACGCACCTGCATACTTTATGAACATGATGAACAAAGTCTTCATGGAGGAACTGGACAAGTTTGTCATGGTGTTCATTGACGACATACTGATCTACTCTGAGACAGCAGAAGAACATGAGGAGCACTTGAGGATTGTGCTAGAGAAACTGAGGCAGCACCAACTATATGGGAAGTTCAGTAAGTGCGAGTTCTGGCTGGAGGAAGTAGCTTTCTTGGGCCACGTGTTGACAGCTGAAGGCGTAGCAGTGGATCCAGAAAAGATAGAGGCAGTATCAGAATGGAAACAACCGAAAAGTGTTACTGAAATCCGAAGCTTTTTGGGTCTGGCAGGATACTACAGAAGATTCATTGAGAACTTCTCCAAGATTGCAAAGCCAATGACAGAACTACTCAAGAACAATGTTCCATTTGAGTGGACAGACAAGTGTGAGAAGAGCTTTCAAGAACTCAAGCACAAGCTCACCACAACCCCAGTGTTGACACTCCCAGATATTCGCAAGGACTTCGTAGTCTACTGCGACGCTTCAAGACAAGGACTGGGGTGCGTACTGATGCAAGAAGGCAAGGTTGTAGCTTATGCATCAAGGCAGCTGAGAAAACATGAAGAGAACTATCCCACACATGACTTGGAGTTGGCAGCGGTAGTACATGCCCTGAAGATTTGGAGGCACTATCTGATTGGCAACAAGTGCGACATCTACACAGATCACAAGAGCCTGAAATATTTCTTCACCCAGTCAGAACTGAACATGAGGCAACGAAGGTGGTTAGAACTGATCATAGACTACGACCTGGAAATACATTACCACCCAGGCAAGGCTAATGTAGTGGCAGATGCCTTGAGCCGAAAGAGCTACTGCAACAACCTGATGATAGATGAAAGTCAACCAGAGTTGGTCAAAGAAATGTACATGTTAAAGCTTGAGGTGGTGAGTAAAGGAGAACCTGGAGAATTAAGAGTAAAGTACAACCTGGAGGAGCGGATCAAGGAAGCCCAAGGAAGATGCCCAGAAATCCAAGAAGTGAAGGAAGACATCTTGCGTGGAGTAGCACCAGACTTCTGCACAGACGAAGCAGGGACAGTCTGGCTGAAAAATCGAATCTGTGTACCTCAGGACCAGGAGATCAGGGAGACCATTCTTGCCGAAGCACATGATTCCAAGTATTCCATACACCCTGGGTGTACCAAGATGTATCAAGATCTTAAGAGCAAGTTCTGGTGGAAGAACATGAGGGTAGACATAGCCGAGTATGTGGCCAAGTGTGACTCCTGTCGGAGGATCAAGGCGGAACATCAAAGGCCAGCGGGACTGCTGAAACCCTTAGAGATCCCGATGTGGAAATGGGAAGACATCAGTATGGACTTCATAGTGGGACTGCCTACCACTCAGAAGGGAAACAATGCGATTTGGGTGATAGTGGACCGATTGACCAAGGTTGCCCACTTCCTACCAGTCAAGGACAGCTTCCTAGTACCCAAGTTGGCAGAGCTGTACATTGACAACATTCTCAAGTTACACGGAGCACCGAAGAGCATAATCTCAGACAGAGGTCCTCAATTCACAGCACAGTTCTGGAAAAGTTTGCACGAAGCAATAGGAACAACCTTGGAGTACAGCACAGCTTTCCACCCTCAGACGGATGGACAGACTGAGAGAGTGAACCAGATATTGGAAGATCTGCTACGGGCTTGTGTGCTAACCTACAGCAAGGACTGGGAAAAGAGCCTGTCGTATGCAGAGTTTTCTTACAACAACAGCTATCAAGCCAGCCTGAAGATGTCCCCATTCGAAGCACTGTATGGAAGAAAGTGCAGGACACCTCTGATGTGGTCCGAGGTGGGAGAGAGAGCTTTCTTTGGCCCTGATTTAATTGTGGAAGCAGGAGAGAATGTGGCTAAGATCAGAGAGAACCTGAAGATTGCCCAGAGCAGGCAGAAAAGCTATGCAGATAAGGGAAGAAGGGACCTCGAGTTCAAAGAAGGGGAATATGTATATCTCAAAGTGTCACCGCTCAGAGGCTGAAAGGACCGTGATGTCACCTAGAGGGGGGGGGGATAGGTGTATCTGAAAATTTTCAACACTTAACACAAATTGTTAGCCAAACTCCGGACACTCCGGAGAAATGTCCGGACACTCCGGACCTGTGCGGAGACTCCGCAAAAATCTCCGGATACTCTGCACCTTTTCTGCTAAAAAGAATAAACAGCTAGAACCCAAACCGGTCAGACCGGTTTGGTAAACCGATCAGACCGGTTTCTGACTGAGATACACCAAAAACGTAAATCAACCCCTCTACAAGTTCTAGCACAAACCAAACTTGATGAGTAGCTTCTGTAAATGATTTCTAGCAGGTTCACCAAGCTCCTGCACACAAGTAAAGCACAACCAAGTAGAACGAAGCGGAAGCAAATATATGTGCTAGAATTGAAAAAAGTGAGGCAAACCAAAGAGAGACGCTTGGAGTTGTTTTCCCGAAGTTCAGATTCACTGCTTGCTACTAAAGCTGCCACAAAAGCACAGTGAATCCTACGTCTCCGTTGAGGAAGCCCCTAGTGACCGAAAGGTCGAGCTATCTCCTCGGTTCCACTAACTTCGGATCCATGATGGAGGCAAGACCGCGCATGTACAAACTGTCCGTGGCTCACCACAACCTTGGTGGCTCACCGACGACGCCTAGCCGTCTAGGAGGCTTCACCTCCAAGAGTAACAAATGCTTCAACAAGATGCTAGACTTCACCGGACGTGCTCAAGCTATGGATTCACTCCTCACTGAGTTAGCTAGCTCACTCTAGCTCTCTATTGCTCACACAATCACTCTCTCAACCCAAATCAAAGATATGATCAAATACAACCAAAACTCACAAAGAGTTGCTTGGGGAGAGCTTGCTGGTGCTTGAAGTGATTCTGGACGCCCAAGAGACCAAATGAACCAGCAGCCCTCAAAGGAGAGGGCCAAGGGGTATAAATACCCACACATCCCAAACTAGCCGTTATAGCCATTGGAAACCGGTCAGACCGGTTTCCCAAACCGGTCAGACCGATTTACAAATAAAACTAGCCGTTAGCACTCTGGGCACCCAAACCGGTCAGACCGGTTTCCCAAACCGGTCAGACCGGTTTGGGGTCTGTCAGCACACTATGTCCAAAAGGACCTCTCTCCCAAGCCTATCTCACATGGGTTGTCCTATGAGCACTTTTAGTGGTTGTCTAAACAACTTAATGTTGCATCCCTCTTGATAGTACGGCATACCTATACTCAAGATTACATATAACAAATAAAATCTCCTCTTGAGCTCCATTGTCTTCATTGACGCCATACTTGATCATTCTCAACTTGAGGGCTTGCAATCCTTCTTTTCTTACTGAGCGAATTCATCTTGAGCTAGTGGCTTAGAATCTTCAAGTGTATGGTCAATTTCCCATTGCCAATTCCATAGGCCACTTTCAAACAAATAATTCACCAATGATTGGATGCACTGCATTGCTTTACTAGATGAGACTTGATTAATGTCTAGAGACCAATCCGTGATGCTAGCTTCTTCACCCTAGCAAAGTTCCTCGGCACAAGACTATCTTGCCCTTCTCTTTACTTAGTACCTCGTCACTAGCCATCTAGCTTGATCCCTTCCATCCTATCTTGCCACTTTAAGTTTGGCTTTGCCTTGCATCCACATGAAATCCACATTGAAATCCATGTCTTCAACTATGAGAAATATATTCAATATCTTCAATTTAATTGTCCCAATATCTTTTGACAAGCTTCCTTCAAATGAGCCCAACACACGTCTCATTTGTCATATCCCTCAACTTGTCATTTCCTATATTGGTTGCATGGGATCACATCCACTTGTTTGCTTTCACACTATAAACCAATGATGAGCACCTTTACTTATCAACAAATATATTACATGAATATCCTTTGACAATAAAACCCTGCTCATATGCTTAAGCAAACAAGTTAAATCACTAATCATGTTGTCATACAAATCACCAAAACACATAAGTGCCTATATGCACTTTCAATCTCCCCCTTTTTGGTGATTGATGACAACATGATTAAAGCTTATAAAAGATATGAAATTTAAAGCTCTAACCACTTGAGATATAACATGAGCTCCCCCTTAACATGTGCTTTGAGTGGAATATCAAAAATTTGGCCTCACACGCCAAATGCACATATTAAAAAGAAAAAGGAGCTCCCCCTATATCTCAGCATCCAACATGTGCAACAAGTGTGTGTGACAATATAAAATAACCCATGATGCATATGACATAGTTCCTCGGCACAAGACTATCTTGCCCTTCTCTCGCTTAGTACCTCATCACTAGCCATCTGGTTTGATCCGTTCCATCCTATCTTGCCGCTTTAAGTTTGGCTTTGCTTTGCATCCACATGAAATCCACATTGAAATCCATGTCTTCAACTATGAAAAATATATCCAATATCTTCAATTTAATTGTCCCAATATCTTTTGACAAGCTTCCTTCAAATGAGCCCAACACACGTCTCATTTGTCATATCCCTCAACTTGTCATTTCCTATATTGGTTGCATGGGATCACATCCACTTGTTTGCTTTCACACTATAAACCAATGATGAGCACCTTTACTTATCAACAAATATATTACATGAATATCCTTTGACAATAAAACCCTGCTCATATGCTTAAGCAAACAAGTTAAATCACTAATCATGTTGTCATACAAATCACCAAAACACATAAGTGCCTATATGCACTTTCAGAGGCACCAAGTGGTTCCATGTGAAGGGAAAGCTTGCACCCCGATTCGTGGGACCCTACAAGATACTGCAAAGAATAGGCAAGCTAGCCTACAAGCTAGAGCTTCCAGAAGGCCTAGCTGGGGTTCACCCAGTATTCCACGTGTCGCAGTTGCGTAAGTGTTCGAAAGTGCCAGAGCATAAGGTCCTGACAGAGGCTAAGGATCTGCAAGATACCTTGGAGTATCTGGAGTACCCAGAGAAGATACTAGACAGAGCAGTCAAAGAAACCAGGAGTACCACAATCCCCTTCTGCAAGGTTCTGTGGAGAAACCATACTGAGAGAGAGGCCACTTGGGAGAAGGAGTCAGTGTTGAGAGAAAAGTATCCCCATCTCTTTGAGCCTTAGGTAATCACAAATCTCGAGGTCGAGATTCTTGTGAGGGGGGGAGACTGTAACATCCCTAGAAATTCCATAGGATTATGTTGAATGCAAAAATGAGGATTTAAAATTTTTTGGTGGAATTGTTGTGCATGCAAACAAACATATAAGATTGTTGCTATTTGCTCCCTTTATTCCTAGTCAATTTAAATTCAAAATTTAAAATCAATTTGAAGTGCTAAGGATAAAATAGTGTGATTTGGAGTTAATTTGGTTTTGTTGGATTTTTGGTTGGTTAGAATTCAAATTCTAGATTTGAATTCAAACTCTAATTGGCCAAACTAATTGTCTAACCAGCTAACTGTTCGTGGGCCGAATCTGCTAACCAAGTCTGAAAACCACCCTTGGACTCTTCCTTCCCGAGCCAACCCACCAAGCAGCCCAGCCGGCCTTGTGGCCTAGCTGCGGCCCAGCCAAACCCACCGTGTGGACGCCGCGTCCCCCTCTCTTCTTTCGCTGACTGGTGGGCCCGCCCCGTCAGCTTTCTCTTCCTCCTCTCTCTCTCGCGCGGGGAGAGCTCTTCTCTCTGCGGCCGCGTCCGTGACCGCGAGCCAGTCCCATCCCTCCTTCTCGTGGCCCGTCGCGATGCCGACGCGTGTCCGCGGCCACCCCAGCCTCCCATCTCACCGTTCGTGCCCGCTAACCCTAGCGCGGCCACACCATAAAACCCCCGCCAGGGAGCCTTCTCCCCCTTTGAGTCGCCGCAACCATTTCGGGGTCTTCCAGCCACCGAGACGAGAGGGTGAGGAGAGTGGGAGGCATTCCGGGGTTGGAGGAAGGAGGTGGAGGAGAAGAGGAAGGCCGAGGAGTTGCTGATCGCCGTCCCCGCGTCACCGCCGCCAACGCCGAAGCCGCCGTCCGTGGGAGCCGCCAAGCCGGAGCCAGAGCGGAGCTGTACGAGGGAGCACGAGCGTCGCCGTCGAGCTGCAGATCTTCCCCGAGCTGCTGCGATCCCCTTCTTGCCCCAGGGTGAGCCGCCGCCGTTCTTCCTCTTTTCTTCCCCAACTCCGGCCATGTCGCCGCCGCTCTGGCGCGCCGCTTGCTAGCCATCGTCTGGGACCCGGTCTTCGAGCCATGGCCATCGTCTTTGTGCAGGAACCTGAGCCGCCAACCCCTTTTGCAAACCGCCGTCGCTTGAAACCGCAGCCAAGGCCGCCGCGGCAGAGCCCTGCTCGCCGCGCGCGAACGCCGAGGCCGTGCCGCGGCTGTGGGCGACCACGAGCCCGCGCACGCGCACCCAGCCGCGTCCCAGCAGTCGCTGGTGACCGCACGCTCGCAAGCCTGCTCCTTTCGCTCTGTGTTGCCGCGCGAGCGCCACCGATCGCCGTGGCGCCATAGCCGCGCCGCCGCCGCTCGCGTCAGGAAGCCGGAACCCGAACCAAGCCGTCGCCTTTTTCCTTGCCGTTGCACTCGCGAAACCCTAGGCTAGCTCCAGCACCCGTCCTTGAGCCAAGCCAAGCTTTTTCCGGCGAGTTCGCCGTCGACCATCGCCGCCGGCCGCGCTCTGGCGCGCGTCCGCGTCGCGCCGTGGCCAAGAATTTTGTGTCTTTTTTCTTTTTCCGGAAATCATTTATTATTTTCAGAAAATGATTTAAACTTTGAAAATTGATAATAAATCAACCGTAGCTCAGAAAAATATGAAACCAGTTTCTATATTTTTCTAAAATCATGACCTACGCGTTAGAGTAGAGTTTGGTGTTCTTTGGGTCTTCTTTCCTTGCTGTTTTGGTGTTCCTTTGCTAGTAGCAGCGTCTTATTTCATTTACGCACCCTTAGGAGCACCGGAGTTCGTGGAGGAGCCGGACTACCCCGACAGCTACTTTGAGGAGGAGGAAGAAGCTTGCCCAGGTTCACGCCCGACCATCCTCTGAAATACCTATTAGACATGCAAACTAGTATGCTAGCGCTTTACTTTAATTGCATGTTGAGCCTGCACTGCCTTTGCTTATATCCTGTACCTTGCCATCCTATTATCCACTGATTATTATATGCTATGCTATGCATGTGTTGGGATGGTTGTGATTGATCCTCTTGGCGTGAGTTGTGGGTGGTTTGGGAGAAGTAGTGCAGCTAGGCGGTGGAGGCGAGTAATAACAACCTGGTCGTTTGACCGGGGTGCTTGGGGGCTACACTCGGGTAGTCCCTACGGAGTACCTGTTGCGGGTACATGGTTACTTGGTTACCTTTGAGGAGTTGGGCGGCTATACCTGTAATGGGTGCCGATTGCGGACCGTTGCGGCGGATCGCCTGTGATGCAGATACTCGCTTTACCGAAAATTAAGGACCGAGTCGTGCCCCCACTTCGGACTTGGGATTTACCGTGCTCACCATCTACCCAGTATGGGGAGGGTTCCAGCAAGCCTACTCTAGTGCCTGTCTCTTATACACATCTAGATGTGTATAAGAGACAGGCTCTCCACTGTAGCACCACCGGTTCTCCTGCTTCTGGCCCCCTCTCCCCCCGCTCCGACGTTCTCGCCGGCGGTGTGTGGGAGGAGAGCCAGCCCCCGCTTCCTTCGCTTGTACAGTAGGTAAGTTTGTTAGTTTGTTTGAAGGGATTCTGCTTTCTTACCTCACCCTTGATTTGGGTTATGAGAGGTTGGACCAGCTGATGCTGTTGAGACAAGGTGGGGAGGGAGCTCACTGAGTCGACTAGTTGAGCAAAAGGTGTTGGTGGTTATCTTTTGCGGGAACCTACTGTGGCAGGACGAGCCCGATGTGGTGGTGAGGTTGATGGTTGGTTTGGGGAGTGTGATCCCTGGAGGGGATGAGGGGCTGGTGATGAGTTGAACTTGGGTTTAATGCTGCTGCTCGCATAGGAAACCCTGGCTTATAATCCTTGATTACATTTAATATTAGTTAGGCCACCTTAAAGCTTTGCATCATATTATGGTTGGTGACGTGGACCTGTCCCATTTCCTTGGGGACAGACTTTGGGTACACAGGAGAAGACTCTGGCTACGAGTTCAACCAGGATGGGTGGTACGACTGAAGGTTGCGCGTGCGCTCAAGGATGCCTGTGGAGTGTGGACCCTGATGTTGTAGCTACCGCTGCCTAGCTGTTTCTCATTGTCGATTTAGCCCAGAGGGCTTGTACCAGACCGCTATGTCTTTTATATATGTCATGTAATGGATGTGATATTTGACTGAGATGAGTTCTGTACGAGATAGCTGCTATTCCTGGGACTATCTCAAGGGTACAGGGAGTCGGATTCCCGTAATTGGAAATCCGGTTCGTTTCAAGGCCGAAGCCTCAACCGAGGTGGTCAAGATGCCTAGAAAAACCAAAAGGATATTCTGTGAGATTATGGGCCTTGACCGAGAAATTGGGTATGACCCGAACCTCGGAATCAATATAATCTCCAGCTCCTTGGTGCAAACTGAATTCCCTAGTACATCATGGTCGTTCTCTCAAAAACGACTCAAATTGATTTCAGGAAGAATCCAGGATTGTTTGGGGATCTTACGGGTCACACTCGTTAAGGTGAACGACCCTGAACTCTTCATGGATTTCCACATCTTCAACCTACCTAGCACTACCACACATCCTATCTTCATAGGCAGGCCAATCTTGAAGATTTTGGAAAAAGCACCAATAAACCAGCTAGTAGAGCTTAGGGTCGGCAAGGAACTTATACCTGTCTCTTACGCCCAATCTTTGAACACCCCGATAGAGGCAGATCCCGATCCTGACCCTTTAGAGGAAATCAGGTCAGCTTCATTACTAGACCTTGAACAGTCTATCCCAGAGGAGGATCTCCCGTTCTTTACGGAAGAGGAGGAAACCCATCCTCCGATTGAGCTTGATACACACGAAACTCCAAAACCATCGCCAATCGAGCTCAAACCTCTTCCACCTGGACTTAGGTATGCTTTCCTCTTTGGGGATAAGCAAGCTCCAGTGATAATTAGTGATAAGCTCTCCGAAGTAGAAACCCAACAACTCATCACGATCTTGGAGAAGAATCGATCGGTCTTAGGATACTCTCTCCAAGACGTGAAAGGGATTAGCCCAAATCTCTGCACTCATCGCATCCCGATCAATTCTGAAGCAACACCGTCTCGAGAACCTCAACGACGGTTGAACAATGCTATGAGAGATGTCATGAAAAAGGAAGTCCTCAAACTCCTTCACGCAGGGATCATTTACCCTGTTCCCAATAGTGAATGGGTCAGTCCCGTTCAAGTCGTTCCCAAGAAGGGAGGAATGACGGTGGTGCGCAATGACAAGAATTAGCTCATCCCTCAGCGCACCGTCACTGGTTGGCGTATGTGTATCGACTATCGTCGACTCAACAAGGACACCAAGAAAGACCATTTCCCCCTTCCGTTCATAGACGAAATGCTTGAACGGTTAGCCAAACACTCCTTCTTCTGCTTCCTTGATGGTTACAATGGGTATCACCAAATTCCTATCCATCCAGAAGACCAGAGTAAAACCACGTTCACATGCCCCTATGGGACGTACGCCTATTGGCGGATGTCCTTCGGGTTGTGTAACGCACCTGCCTCTTTCCAACGTTGCATGATGTCCATCTTCTCCGATATGATTGAGGAGATTATGGAAGTGTTCATGGACAACTTCTCAGTTTATGGAAGGACCTTTACCGAGTGATTGAAAAATCTGGACAAGGTCCTTCAGAGGTGCGAAGAGAAACACCTTGTTTTGAACTGGGAAAAGTGCCATTTTATGGTGCGAGAGGGGATTGTCCTAGGACATAGAGTGTCAGATAGTGGGATCGAGGTAGATAGAGCAAAGATAGAAGTGATCGAGCAGCTTCCACCTCCCACAAACGTTAAGGGGATCCGTAGCTTCCTTGGCCATGCCGGATTCTATTGGTGTTTCATCAAAAACTTCTCTTCGATATCTCGGCCCTTGACCAATCTTTTAGCCAAGGACGCCCCCTTCATTTTTGATGAGGAGTGTTATGCCACATTTCACACCCTCAAAAAGGCACTCATCTCCGCTTCCATCATCCAGCCTCCCGACTGGAGCATCCCATTTAAAATTATGTGCGATGCGAGCGACTATGCTGTAGGAGCTGTGATGGGCCAAACTAAGGACAAGAAGCATTACACTATCTCTTATGCTAGCAAAACACTCACTGGCCCCCAGCTCAACTACGCAACCACGGAGAAGGAGCTCTTAGCAGTCGTATTTGCTATAGACAAATTCCGGTCCTACCTAGTCGGGGCCAAGGTTATAGTCTATTCAGATCACGCTACTCTGAAGTACCTTCTGACCAAAAAGGATGCAAAACCGAGACTCATTTGCTGGATTCTTCTACTCCAAGAGTTCGACATTGAGATAAAAGATAAGAAAGGAGTAGAGAACTCAGTGGCTGACCATCTGTCCCGGATGCACGTCCCGTCCGATCTCCCAATCGACGACTACTTGCGGGACAACACCCTCCTTAAGGTCACCACTGGCGATCCGTGGTATGCCAACATAGTAAACTATATGGTAACGGGGTATGTTCCCCCTGGAGAGAATAGGAAACGGCTAGCCTATGAGAGCCGACTCCACCTTTGGGACGACCCGCACCTCTTCAGGATATGTAGTGACGGACTCATCAGAAGGTGCGTACCTGCACATGAGGCCTATAAAATCCTGGAAAGATGCCATGCAGCCCCGTACGGAGGACACTACGGTGCATTCCGGACCAATGCCAAAGTCTGGCAGTGTGGCTTTTACTGGCCCAGCATTTACGAGGATGTGAGAGCATTTGTCATGCGGTGCCCCCACTGCCAGAAACATGGGAACATCAACACTAGAGACGCAATGCCACTCACTAGCAATCTTCAAGTAGAAATCTTTGATGTCTGGGGAGTAGATTTCATGGGTCCTTTCCCCAACTCCGAGGGTTGTCAATTCATCTTAGTGGCAGTGGACTATGTCTCTAAGTGGGTAGAAGCCTTACCTTGTGTAGCTGCTGACTCTAGGAGCGCGAGACGAATGTTTCATGAGGTTATCTTTCCTCGTTTTGGCGTTCCTGTTCCTAGAATAGTCATTAGTGATGGCGGCTCCCACTTCATAGATTCAGCCTTCCGTAAGTATCTCTCAAGTTTGGGGGTGCAGCATAACGTAGCCACACCCTATCACCCTCAAACTAGCGGTCAAGCAGAAACTTCCAATAATCAAATCAAAAACATTCTGCAAAAGACCGTAAATGAGATGGGCAAGCAATGGAAGGATAAACTTCCAGATGCACTCTGGGCTTACCGCACGGCCTATAAGACGCCCATAGGCATGACCCCATACCAGCTAGTCTATGGCAAGACCTACCACTTACTAGTATAAATGGAGTTTAAGGCTCACTGGGCCATTAGGAAGTGGGGTATGGACCTCCCAGCTGCCGGCCTCAAACGGAAAATCCAGTTGGCCGAGTTAGATGAGATAACGGAGAACGTACCACAGCTCCCGGCTATACAAGGAACGGACCAAGAGATGGTACGATAAAAGGATCAAGGTCAAAACGTTCAAGCTGGGAGACAAGGTTCTCGTCTTCAACTCCCGGGTCAAGCTTTTTGGTCATGGGAAGTTAAGAAGCAAATGGGACGGCCCATTCACAGTGATTAACGCTGCACCTCACGGGGCCGTCACATTGCAAGACGGGGATGGGAATGCTTTCAAGGTTAACGGGCAACGGTTGAAGATTTTCGTAGAGCCTGAACCCCCGCCACTCGACGACTTAGACGTTGTCGAATTTGTAGAGCTCTGAAAACCGTCCACAGATTTCTGGCCCTATCCTTCATCTCCAAATTTTCAGGGCCAAAATCTCCAGAACCTCGACAAACCCATGACCAAAGAACAAAACCAGGCCTGGCTCGCACCCCTGGGGGCCCAGAGGCCAGTTCGGCCGAACCAGGCCAGTTCGGGTGAACTGGCCAGTTCGCCCGAACCCTAGGGTTCGGCCGAACCAGGTCCCCTGGCCCCCGTGCGGATAATTGCCTCTGAACTCATCTGCAGCTTTTGTTATCCCAAAACTTGCGAGAGAAACGTCGGGAAACTCGTTTTTCCGATCAAAAATCCCCGATAAAACCCAGAGGCTCTTTGTTGTCTTTCCCATCTCATCTACAACCTCTCTAGCCCCATACACACAGCAACCATGCCTTCCTCATCCTCCAAGGCTGCATCCTCAGCGAGGGGCTCAAGCCCCGCTAGCCGGAATGGCGAGTCCTCATGGCCCGAGCAAGCCTACCGCATCTCTGACGTCGACTCGCTCGACGAAGGAAAGCGTAGGAGGACACCCACGTGTACAGCCACGCCACACTACGACTCCCCGCGCCGTGCTGCCATAGAGGACCTCCTTGCTCCTCAAAAGGGGATCAAGAAGCCGCCACGTTCGCCATCGCCAAGACCCACCACGGGGCAGCTGCGCCTGAGATCGTCGTCTTCTTCGAGGGTGCCGAACTTCGGTTCGATGGTGCCCAAGGAAGAGGATGACAAGGTGCTGGAGTTCAAGCCGAACGTCTCGCTGCGGTTCACCATTAAGGGTGAGCGCACCGCTACAGGATACGGCAAGGTCCTTGTCTCGCAGCTGAACTGGGACGAGCTGGGGCTGGCGGACTCGTCCCAGTCCTCTCCTCCACGGCGCCATCCCAGAGTTCAGCGCCACAGGCAGCCTCTGCCCATCAAGGGGCTGCCCGGGGACATGCAGTTCTCCGATGAGGAGGACGATGATAAAGAGGAGGAGAAGCCGCCAACCGTGGAGAGCCTGAAGGAGAATCTAGCACTGACGCTGCAGAAGGTCAACCACCTAGATGAGAAGGTGGCGGAGGCTGAGCTCGCCAGCATGGAGTCTTTTGTGTGTGAAGCTCAAGAGGCTTTTCAAAGCCACGGGACACGAGGATCTCTATGGACCAGAGTAGTGTCCCGTGGTTGTCTCGATTTTAGATAGAGCACCATTTAGTCTAGTTTAGTTTGGTGTGTTAGTTATTTGCTTGATTCTTTTATTTTCTTTAGATCAATGTTTAGGGTGCTCTGAATTTTATTTCCCTTCCAATTAGTTGTTTCCAAACTTAGTTCGATGAATAAATAAAAATGAGAATTGTGTGCAAGAAAAGAATAAAAATGTTGTGCTCCGGTTGGTGCATTTGAGCCAACCGGAGATTGCCATAACTAACAGAGAAATACCTAAGCACAGGACGATACAGGAGCGACACGGCACGATGGAGCACGCACGGGGCCAGTTCGGCCGAACCAGCCTGTTCGGCCAAACCAGCCCGGCTGCCCCCTCTCGCGCACCTGCACGCTGGTTTGCAACTTCTCCCCCCTGTTTACTTTCCTGTTCACGTTTCGAAGTTTTAAAAATATAATCAAAATGAAACTTGTTAATCTTTTACCTCATGATCTTGCCTATCGTTTATTTTCAACCTAGTATCTAGTACCTGTGAAAGAAATCATTATTTTAGGACCCCCCTGATCTAAGTTGTTGACAATTGTGATATGTATTGATAAAATGAGCCACTTGTTCATTCTTACATCCGGGAGAATTTAATTTTGAAAATATAAAAATCAAACTCTATCCGTTCATCCTGTCCACAAATACCACATTACATATATGCTTGAGAGTTTACTCCTGAAACCTGTCATGCCTAGTATAATGTCTTGTCGAATTTTGAGTCCCCAGAGTGACCACATTGCCTCAGTTTGGTTGCAAGCAAATCTGTCATCGGAGTATAATAGAAGTCTTCATGCCTCGGTGATACCCTAAAAAAAAAGCAAATAAAGGACTCATGAAAGTCCTAATGAAAAAATATATATATATATATATCCCAAAAAGGGAAAAGAGAAAGAGAAAGGGGTCACGAGGCTAAAGACCGATATGAACTCCTCATCTTCAACTTGCAATCCGACCGAGGACAATGGTGAGGCGCTCCGGGAACCAATCTTCGGCTCGACAGAAATATATGGCTTGACACGGTCACCACTTGAGAGACACAAGAAAATACAAAAGAGAGTGAGTGAGAGAGATAAGCTCCAGAGAGCTGAGTGTTAAGGATGAAGGGACAAGAGTCATTTGTTTGCGAAAAACAAGAAAACCCCGAATGCAGGATGAGCAAGAGGATTTTGTTGTAAGAGTCGTTCCAGTTGTCAACCGCCCAAGATCCAGGGGATAGCCACTACAGATTTGTAGGTATGAGAGAAAAGTTTGAAATATTCAATATGCAAGTAGTCATGTTATAAAAGAACCCTTACTTTGGTCTTGCTCCTGTTTTAATTTCATTACTCAGGACGAGCAAAGATCTAAGTTTGGGGGAGCTTGTTGGCGGTTGTTACAGACCGATTTCCGACCTCCGACCAAGTATAAAATGAACACAACGGAGACACACACCATAGCCATAGGGCTTATTACTAACTATTTCCACAAGTTTTGGCAATTGTCCCGTATGCAGGTACAAAATGGAGAAACACAGGTTATAGGGGTCGGAAATGACCGATTCGGCCGAGCGACACGATTCGGCTGATTACCCCAATTAGTCGGACGAGCCGCCGGGAGCTATCCACATCATCGACAACTAAGCAGAGACAACCTACGACACGTGGACTGCTGCCACATCACTTCGGGCCGGCTCAACCCAAAAGACAGGCGGTCCGTATCCAACCCGACGAAGCCCACAAGTCCACTGGAGGCCTTCCAACGCAGCCCAGGACAAGTACCGACCTACAAACCGCCTCAGAAGCTGGATCAACACGTGTGCAAGGCAGAGGCGGTGCAGAACTGGGCCGGGCCCACTTCGGCCGAAGTGGCCTGTTCGGCCGAAGGCAGAACCGCCTTCCAGGGAGCCATCCTGGCCCTTGGTGGCCAGGTCGGTGGATCCTCCGGTTCGGCCGAACCGGGATCTTCGCCCGAACTGGCCGGGCACCACCCCCTCAGTCCCTTGGCTGCTACTCAAGCTCCACCGCCTTCCCCAGCTATAAATACAGAGGCCCCTCACTTGCAAAGATACACAACACAAGAATAGAGTGAGCGTTGCCAAGTTCCGCCACTTGTATTAGTAGAATAGGGAGAGAGGAGAGGTGAGCATCCCGGAGAGGAGCCAGAGTGTCGGCCCCTCTTCAAGCTATACCTCTACGGATGCGACTTCACTTCGAGTAACATCCAGGTCGTGTCTGGTAACTCTTGTACCTCTCTCTGATTAACTGAGCATTCAGTTCTTACTTTTATATGCTTGCTGGTTCTTCGTTTAATGCTTAGTTGATTGGTATAATTGTATACTAGTTGCTTAGCTTGGGTGCTTATCTTTCTATAGGAGATAAGTATTAGTGACTAGTGTAGGCGTGGTGCCTATACTTGAGACTAACTTAGTTTATTCCCGTCGCAACGGAGGTGGTAGCCGTAAGGTGGTGGCAGCCCTTCCGATCTTTGTAGCCCATCACGTTAGTTCCAGTCCGTAGGATCCCCCAGTGGGGAAATAGTGGCATCCCTTCTCATCCCTTTCTGCGTGTCCACCGGTTCCCTTGTCCCGAAGCAAGTATCTATCTGTATCCTCTGACCTGCTCGATAAATTAGTAGAATACCCCTATTAGACTCGTACCCTCTCTACCCTTCTATCACTCCTCTTCTCTCTTTGTTGTTGTCATCCACCCCATCCATACCATCCATTCCATTCCACTTTCCTCGGACAGCTTAGTTTAGAATCAGTCCACTTCTCATTCTCCGTGGAAATCGATACCTTGGAATACTTTCCTCGGACAGCTTAGTTTAGAATCAGTCCACTTCTCGTTCTTAGCCGTACGGGCCGCCGGGAGCCGTCCACATCACCGATGACCAAGCACGACACGTGGACGACCGCCAACACATCTCGGAGCATGCCACGTCACCCTGGGCCAGCTCAACACAAGTCCAACATCAAGAAGTAGCCCAACAACAGTTCAAGCACCAAAGGCGGTGCTGGAAACCGACACCAGGGAGCTGATCCAGGCCGTAGGAGGCAAGGTCGGCAGATCCCTTGGTTCGGCCGAACCGAGATCTTTGGCCGAACCGTCTCCCAACCGCCTCCAGCTGCCTTGGCGGTTAACAAACCTCCAAACCGCCTTCGGACAACTATAAATACAGTGCCAAGCTGCTCATTCAACACACACTCAAGCCAAGGAGCTCTCATTCCACTTGTTCTAGTATAGTTAGGATAGTTTAGTTGGGAGTTAGAGTTGAGTCGAGCTGTGCCTCGGAGGTTCCAGAGTCGTCTTCAGAAGCTCTGGTATTAGCTCTTGTATCTTTTACTTTTCCCTTTTGCAAGACTTTCAGTTATCAATATAGTTATCTTTGTCACTTTGCCTTTGTCATTTATATCTTTCTTCTACTTTATTCTAGTTGCAAATATATCTTGTTTAGACTATAGTCAGTTATAGTTCTAGTGCTTGTAGTCTTGTTTAAGTCTTTGTCTTTGCTGGTTCTTCGTCTCTGCTCACATTAGCGGTGAATTGTCATTGGGGTGTGAGTAAGAGTTGCTTGCTTCTGCTAGCGAAGTGAGTAGTTGTTGCCTAGTGTAGGAGTGGTTCCTAGACTAGTCAGTGGCCTTAGAGTATTCCCATCGCAACGGAGATGGTAGCCGGGAGGTGGTGACAGCTCTTTCGGTCTTCTTAGCCCATCACATTAGTTCCGGTCCGTAGGATCCCCCACTGGGGAAATAGTGGCACCCCTTCTCATCCCTTTCTGCGTGTCCACCGGTTCCCTTGTCCCGAAGCTAAGACAATAGAGTTATCCCAGATCTGCTAGTGCTAGCTCTGTAGCCGCTGTATCTCTAAGCTAGTGTGACATAGGTAGATAAAGTATCCAGGAGTCCTCTATCTCTTCTCGTTGTCCTCCCAGCTATCTATTCCTTCTCTCCCTTACCTGAGAATCCCTTGAGCTGTGTGTCCGGTATATCCACTCCTATCCAATACCGTTATCCCCTGTCTTGGCTAGTCGTGTACCCCTCTCTGATAGTCTCGAATATCTGTTCACTAGTATTCTTGCCAAAGCTTCCCTGCGGAAATGTAAATTACGATACCTCGAGATACTCCCAGGTGAAGTGCTACAACGGTGATTCTGTGCGCTTGCGAATATTTCTATATTTTACTAGCCATAAGGAGAACCACTGAAACACTCCTTACCCAAGTACCAGGATTCTCAATTCTGATATTAGATCGTAAGAAGTGCCAACAGTAATCCTCACAAAGGACAATTTAGCTAAGTGGAACTGGAATGGGAGTAAACTTTGTACTTTCTGTTCTAGAGAAGAAACCATCCAACATCTATTTTTTGAATGTCATATGGCTAGATTCCTGTGGAGGATAGTGCAAATTGCTTTTAATATATCAATACCCAATAGCTTTAATCATGTTTTCAATAATTGGCTTGTAGGGGTTAGTGGAAAGTAAAAGTTTAAACTGTTAGTCGGTGTTTCGGCTTCATGTTGGGCACTTTGGCTCAGTAGAAATGAAAGAGTTTTTGACAAATCCCCGATGAAAACTTATTTGCAGGTACTCTTCAGAGGAACGTATTGGCTTCGGTTTTGGGCACAGCTACAAAGGCGTGAACAAGACCGGGAGGAAATAAAGGACGCATGTCGAGCATTGGAGGTGCTGGCTATGGGTCTATTTGCCCACCATGGATGGAGGTTTAGCAATAGAATTGCGTTGTAATCTCTCATCGAACTATCTGGTGTGGTTTATTTTGTGATACTTTAAAGGTAGACGGAAGGGCTACCTGTTTTGTAGTTTGGCCGTAGCCATTTTGGTCAAGGCCAGATAATTTCATTTTCCATTATCTAAAAAACGGATATATTCACTGAAAAGGAGATTAAAGAGGCAATTTTTCAGATGGAACATAATAAGGCACCAGGTCCAGATGGCTTCCCTGCTGAATTTTATCAGTTTTTCTGGATACCATTAAGGGAGATCTGATGGAGTTATTTAATGAGTTCCATCAAGGTAATTTGCCTTTGTACAGTCTTAATTTCGGGGTAATTTCTCTTCTACCCAAAAAAGATGAAGCCATTAAAATTCAACAATTTCGACCAATATGTCTGTTAAATGTAAGTTTCAAGATCTTCACTAAAGTTCTCACTAATAGGATTTCTTTGATAGCTCTTAAAGTAATTAGACCATCGCAAACAGCCTTTCTTCCTGGGCGTTATATTATGGAGGGTGTTGTGATTCTTCATGAATCAATTCATGAAATGCAGAGGAAGAAGGAGAGTGGTGTCATTTTAAAACTTGATTTCGAGAAGGCTTATGATAAAGTGAAATGGCCTTTCCTTCAGCAAGCGCTAAGAATGAAATGGTTTTCACAAACATGGTGTTCTTGGATTAATCAAGTGATGACCAGGGGTAGTGTTAGTGTCAAAGTGAATAATGATTCAGGTCATTTTTTTCAAACGAAGAAAGCGGTCAGACAGGGTGATCCGCTCTCGCCTATTTTATTCAATATCGTGGTAGATATGCTTGCGATTTTGATTGATAGGGCTAAAGCGGCAGGACAATTCTTTGGAGTGGTTCCTCACTTGGTTGACGATGGTCTGTCTATTTTACAATATGCGGATGATACGATTCTGTTTTTGAAGGATGATTTAGAACAAGCTAAGAATTTGAAACTTCTTCTATGTACTTTCGAACAGCTCTCTGGTCTTAAAATTAACTTCCATAAAAGTGAGATGTTTTGTTATGGGGATGCAAAAGAAAAAGAAGGAGAACTCTCTGAGATCTTTGGTTGTGAGAAAGGTTCTTATCCTTTTAGATACTTGGGAATCCCCATGCATCATCGTAAACTTAGTAATACGGATTGGAGGGGTGTGGAGGAAAGGTTTCAAAAGAAACTTAGCTGTTGGAAAGGAAAGATGTTATCTGTTGGGGGTCGTTTGGTGTTCATTAACTCTGTTCTTAGTAATTTATCTATGTTTATGTTGTCATTCTTTGAGGTACTGAGAGAGGTGCTGAAAAACTCGATTATTTTAGATCAAGGTTTTTTTGGCAAAGTGATGAACATAAACGAAAATACAGACTTACCAAATGGAGTATTCTTTGCACACCAAAGGACCAGGGAGGACTTGGTATTCTTAATTTAGACATACAAAATAGGTGTCTTTTGAGTAAGTGGCTTTTTAAACTTATCAATGAAGATGGGGTATGGCAGCAGCTCCTTAGAAGGAAAAATCGGAGAAATAAAACTATAACTCAGATTGAACATAAACCGGGAGACTCACACTTTTGGTCGGGCCTAATGAAGGTCAAACATGAGTTTATGAGTATGGGTAAGTTCAATTTAGGGGACGGTTCTCAAATAAGATTCTGGGAGGATGTCTGGTTAGGTAGTGTTGCTTTTAAACATCTATATCCCGGTTTATATAGCATAGTCAGGAGAAAAAAGTGATACGGTGCACTCTGTTTTGAGTTCCACACCTCTGAATGTCTCTTTTAGAAGGTCATTAGTGGGTGAAAACTTGATATCATGGTATATTCTAGTTGCTTCAGTCATGCACGTAGACCTTTGTAATATGAGAGATCACTTTACCTGGCTACACACTCAAAATGGGTCATTTTCTGTCAGTTCTATGTATAGAACTTTGACTAATAATGTGCCCCGGAGAAAACATTTAATTTGGAAGATGAAACTGCCACTTAAAATCAAAATCTTTATGTGGTATATTATTAAACGAGTCACCTTGACTAAAGATAACTTGGCTAAACGATGCTGGAATGGTAGTACTAAGTGTAGTTTCTGCAATTGTGAAGAGACTATAGAACATCTTTTCTTTGAATTTTTTACTGCCAAGAGTAGAGTGCAGGCGAAGCACTGTTAGTTCCCCACTTGTATCAGTAAAGATAGGGAGAGAGGAGAGGTGAGTGTCCCGGAGAGGAGCCGGAGTGTCGGCCCCTCTTCAAGCTGTACCTCAACGGATGCGGCTCTGCTTCGAGTAACATTTGGGTCTTGTCTGGTAACTCTTGTATCTCTCTCTGATTAATTGAGCATTCAGTTCTTACTTTTATATGCTTGCTGATTATTCGTTCAATGCTTAGTTGATTGGTATATTGGTTGCTTAGCTTGGGTGCTTATCTTTCTATAGGAGATAAGTATTAGTTGACTAGTGTAGGCGTTGTGCCTATACTTGAGACTAACTTAGTTTATTCCCGTCGCAACGGAGATGGTAGCCGTAAGGTGGTGACAGCCCTTTTGGTATTTGTAGTCCATCACATTAGTTCCGGTCCGTAGGATCCCCCGGTTGGGGATTGGTGACACCCCTTCTCATCCCTTTCTGCGTGTCACGGGTCCCCTTGTCCTGAAGCAAGTATCTATCTGTATCCTCTGATCTGCTCGATTAATCAGTAGAATACCTTTATCAGACTCGTACCCTCTCTACCCTTGAAAGTGCATCTAGGCTCTCCCTAGTGGGTTTTGGTTGAATGATGACAAATGTAATCAAAGAGCTAATGGTTTAATTAAGTTCATGGACAGGTCGTAAGATGATAAAATTTCATGTGTGGAACTTGATGATAATGCCCTCAAGAATTCATGGTGGACGGCGAAAAAGATTGAAAGATTTAAATTATTTTCTATTTTGAATTTGAGTTAGGAACGCCGTACTATCAAGGGGGATGCGTGTTGATCGTGCCATGGATGTTAAAGTGCTCAAAAGAAATAACAAGTGCACAA
>OAMR01000356.1:542308-591108 GCA_900205405.1 Echinochloa crus-galli | reverse complement strand
TAAAAATTCCCGCCGCAACATCAGAGCATGTTTCATGCTCCTAGACGGCTAGGCGTCTCCAGGAGCGCTCAACTCGTGTGAGCTTGCCCCGGAAAGTTTGTAAAGCCATCCCCTTGGGGAAATCATAGTAAGTAACCCTAGCTTGGCTTTTGGGCCCTAGGGGGAGGGTAGAGTTGTGGCTCAACTCGGTCTCTTTGGAGGCACCTCAACGGAGACGTAGCTTCTTTTGGGAAGTGAACTTCGGGAACCAAATCTCTTGTCTCTTGTTATTGTGCATGTTCTTCGAGTTCATACTTGTTCATCTTGTTCATAGTGTTCTTGCCAGTTCATAGTTGACTTTCATAGATTTGCTCCGATCTACTCGTGTGTGAAGTTTGTGGTGCAGCCCCTAGGTGGAAAAGAATCCTTGGACGATTTCCCACCTTTCTATCTTTTGTTCCGAGTACCCCTTCGGGTTCGGGGGTCCTCGGAGTATCCGAGGTCGTCCCGGAGTATCTTGGTCAGATCTCGCAGACAGCATAACGGTTAGATTTTGGGGGCCGAGTATATAACCCCCCACGCCCCCACCTCACTTGTGGGCCGACACCACTTGCAAGAAACACACCCTAGAGCTTTCCTCTCACTCCCTCAACCTCCTAGAGCTACTCCAAGTGAGATTTGAGAAGGGGGATTGAGTGAGTCCACGGATTTGAGAGTGTGAGAGCTTGAAGTTCATCTCTTGAGCATTTGGAGCATCCTCGGCCATCAACTCGTGTTTGTTACTCTTGGAGCTTTTGCTCCTAGACAGCTAGGCGTCTTTCGTCTCCGGCGAGCACTCAACTTGTGTGAGCTTGCCCCGGAAAGTTTGTAAAGCCATCCCCTTGGGGAAATCATAAGTAAGTAACCCTAGCTTGGCTTTTGGGCCCTAGGGGAAGGGTAGAGTTGTGGCTCAACTCGGTCTCTTTGGAGGCACCTCAACGGAGACTAGCTTCTTTTGGGAAGTGAACTTCGGGAAAAAAATCACTTGTCTCCCTTGTGTTTGTTGTTCTTCGTGTTCATCTTCGAGTTCATATGTTCTTGGTAGTTCATAGTTGACTTTCATAGATTTGCTCCGATCTACTCGTGTGTGAAGTTTGTGGTGCAGCCCTTAGGTGGAAAAGAATCCTTGGACGATTTCCCACCTTTCTATTCAAAGGGAATCAGCTAAGTCGTTCGAAATCATTGCATCATGTGCTCACTCTTTTCTGTCATAGGAAACTCCGGGAACCTGCCAGATACTCTAGTCTCTGAGCCGGAATATCTGATAGGGTGCCGGAAGTTCCAGTTTCTAACCAGATAGTGAGAAAATTAAGTGCAGATTATTGAAGAAGATCCTATTCACACCCCCCCTCTAGGCATCTTGTGATCCTTTCAATTGGTATCAGAGCTTTGGTCTCCGGATTAAAGCTTAACTGCTTGGAGAATCAAGATGTCGGGGGTTGGAGGAGATGGATCTACCAAACCCGAAGGATCGAAGACGGAGAAGGAGGCTAAACCAAAGAACAAAGATGAGGTTGTGGGTGAGATCCTCTCATCCGATGATGATGACTCGGACTATGGAGAAGAAGAGAGAAAGAAGCGGGAGAATAAGGCTAATCCTCAAATTCCCTTTGATTATTCTCGCTTAAGTTATTCAACTACATATTCCTCTATCTCCATGGGCAAACCTCCTCGTTTTAAGGATACTACTTATGCCTCATGGAGAGATGAGATGATTGCATATTTGATCGGGGTCCACCCGGCCCTTTGGAAGATTATGTGTGTAGGTGTCAACTTTCCGAAGGACAACTCTCCTCTCTCTACGGATCAAGAACATGAGATCCATCGCAACGTGCAAGCCAAAGCAATTCTTCTTAGTGCCTTGGAACCGGAAGAGAAAGAAAAGGTGGATGGGATACAATCCGCCAAGAAGATTTGGGATACACTCCAAATCAACCATGAAGGCACAAGAAAAGTTAGAGAGGGAAGAATTTGATGCTTGGAAGGAGAGCTCAATAGATTTGTAATACTTCCAAATGAGTCACCACAAGAGATGTTCTCTAGATTGAACAAGATCATTAACAAGATTAGAGCACTCGGAAGCACCAAGTGTGTCGACCGAGTTTCGAGAAGAAATTTTTATCGCCAAGTGGGGTGACTGTGAAGTGGTTAACAAGATATTGAGCGCATATATGGCAAGAGATGTGAACCTTCCCACATTGATTAGAGAGAAGAGAGGTTTAAAGAGGTTCCCTCCCGCCGATGTCATTGGAAGATTTGAAGAGCATCTCATGAACATCAAGGAAGCTCAAGTATCTCAACAAATGTCACAAATTTATGAGCAAATTGAGAAGGGAAATGGTGTAGCTCTTCAAGCAAGCACCAAGAGTAAAGGCAAGGAAGTTGTCAAGGTTCAAGAAAGACTCAAGAAAGAAGAGAAGGAAGAAAGTGATAGTGATAGTAATAGTGATGATGAAGAAGAACTTGCTCTTTTCATGAAGAACCTTAAGAAGACATTCAAGAAGACCGGTTTCTTCAAGAAAGGAAACTTCAAGGGAAAGACAAGATGAAGTTCCAACAAGCCATGCTTTGGTTGTGGGGAAATTGGTCATTTTGTGGCCGATTGTCCAACACCCAAAAAGAGAGATGAAGGAGGCCACAAGAAGAAGAAGAAGCACACCGGTGAAGCTCACCTTGGTCAAGAGTGGGATTCAACCGAAGAGACTTCCGATGAGGAGGAGATTCCTCCGATGATGAGGAGGTTGCAACAATTGCGGTGCAAGCTACTACCACAAGCACATCACTCTTTGGAGAGCTCACCGATGATGAAGATGATACTACTCCCACTTGTCTTATGGCAAAAGGGGTGAAGGTAGTCCCTCAATCACTCCCTCTTTCTCATGATGATGATGATGATGATAGTGATGATGGTGATAAAGAAATCATGTATGAAACACTAGCTAAGCAATTTGGTAAAAAGGCCGCTTGTAGAATTAGAATGCTAGCGGAAGAATTAGAGGTTAGGGAAGAGACTCTTGAGGCTCAAGAAGAGTTGATGAGGCGTGAGCAAGAGAAATCCATAGCCCTTGAGAAATCCCTATCCCAAGAAAGAAAGGGTTTCAAGGAGCGAGAGGACTTGCTCAATGCCAAAATTGACAAACTTCTTGAGGACTTGCTCAATGCTAAAATTGACAAACTTCTTGAGCTTGAAAAATCTCTAGCTAAAGAAAAGGAGAGTGTTGAAAAGTTACATAAAGAACTTTCTTTAGCCAATGAATCAAATGCTAAGCTAAAGAGTGAAAAAGAAACACTTCAAGAAAACCTATCATGTTCACAAGCCAATCACATGGCTCTTGAAGTACAATTCAACACTCTTTGGGATAGCACCTCCTCTTGTTCTAATGATGCAACCAAATCCTCTATTCCCTCCACTAGCAATGGTTGTGCTAGATGTTATAATGTTGATATAAAATCTTGTGGTACTAACCTTGCCGAAGCACAAGCTATGAAGAAGGAAATAGCAAGGCTCACCGATCTTCTCAAGAAAGAGAAGCCACATCTCAAGATAGGTGAGTTTGAAAAGCACTCGAAGGGTTTTGGCACAAGCTACATGAAGAAGTATGGCTACAAGAATGACAAGAGGTTAGGTAAGGATGAGCAAGGTGATAGAAACCTTATCCCCGTCATCAAGAACAACAAGACCTCCGGCCTTGGTGTGAAAGGTGGCTTGTTGAAGCACTTTCAACACACAAGGTACCCTTGGAGCAACCTTCCTCGTCTGGCCACAAACCACATACTCCTGCATCTCTGTTTTTATTTTGTTCGTAAGATGCTGGGAAGGGTACAAACTACAAAGAAGTCCGGCCTACATGCTGATTGACGTAGCAAGTTGATGAATGACAACCATTTTGGTTAATTCAGTAATCTGAAACCCCTTTTCTGAACACGTAAACAATTGTTTAGAGTAACCTAGCTAGCTTGCTGTTTCTATTTACATGGCCATTACGCAGAGTGACCTACATTACTGCTTTCTAAATGCATTCAATTATACATAATTTAAGTGTTTTTGTTTGTTGTCTAGGTTGATCTTATATATTAAGCATTTACACTCTTTTTCATAAGATGTGATAATGCACATAAAGAATTTATTTAGAACAATGGGAACCTAGGTTTTATTCACAAACAATGAGAAAATATAAAAAGAAAAGGGATAAGAATTTGATAAAATCCAAAAAGAATCACTTGAGGATTTTGAATTACACATATACTTACTTAATTCTACATGTAGAGTTGATCTATTTTTTCCATACAAGAAAATAGTAATATTTGGATGTGTATAAAGGGCCCCAAATTTTAATCTCGCCCTGGGCCCCTAAAATATCAGGACCGGTCCTGCAAAAAAAAGTGCGTAAATGTTCATGAATGTTGAATTATGCTTGGAATTTGTGGTAGGGAGCAGACATGTATATTGTACTTCACATTCATTTCCCCTTTTTTCTCCTATGGGAAGAAAAAGAAACAGATTGTGATTGCATTTCCTCTGAGAATGGAGCTATGTATGTGCTCACATCACATGTAACAACAATTGTAGTACAGACCATTTCACATGCTGCTGTAAAACAACCCTCTGAAGAGTGAAGAGCAATGAGCACTTCTACTCTTCTAGTAGTAGTCCCTAGGACACGACCACAAACAGTGCTCCACATTGTTGGCTGTTGGCCTTATCTCTTTATCCTGCACACTGATGCAAGTGAGTAACAAACTTTTTCTCTCATCCGGCTTCCCCCAGTTCTGGGGCTGCCATCATCATGCTGGCTCTGCCTCCTCCTCCTCCTCCACATCACATGGCCTGTGCCAGCAATAATATGCCCACTGGACCCAGTGATGGGGCACCCCATCAGTACCACTGTGCCCTACCCCTACCAACACAAGTTGAACCATCTACACCAACAAGCGATCACGATCAAGCACAAGATGGTGTCAACTCAAGTCAAGATGATCATGATGATGATGGTCCAATTCAAGCTCAATCAAGTGTACCACATCCAAGAGTCCACCATACTATCCAAAGAGATCATCCCGTGGACAACATTCTTGGAAGCATCCAAAGAGGGGTAACTACTCGTTCTAGATTAGCAAGTTTTTGTGAACATTACTCGTTTGTTTCCTCTTTGGAACCTCTCAAGGTAGAAGAAGCACTTGATGACCCGGATTGGGTAATGGCCATGCAAGAAGAACTCAACAATTTCAAAAGAAATGAAGTTTGCTCATTGGTGGAAAGGCCCAAGCAAAATGTGATTGGCACAAAGTGGGTCTTTAGGAACAAGCAAGATGAACATGGTGTGGTGACAAGAAACAAGGCAAGGTTGGTTGCTCAAGGCTTCACTCAAATAGAAGGTTTGGATTTTGGTGAGACATATGCTCCCGTAGCTAGGCTTGAGTCAATTCGTATTTTACTTGCCTATGCTACTCACCAATGTGTTGGCTTGGGACCATCGTGGTAGGGTGGTTCACCATGATTTCAAGCTATATCAAATGGATGTGAAGAGTGCTTTTCTCAATGGACCAATTTCCGAATTGGTGTATGTTGAGCAACCACCGGGCTTTGAAGATCCCAAATATCCTCACCATGTATACAAGCTCCATAAGGCACTCTATGGGCTCAAGCAAGCCCCTAGAGCATGGTATGAATGCCTTAAGGACTTTCTCTTAAGGAAAGGTTTTGAAATAGGCAAGGCCGATCCTACTCTCTTTACACGCAAGCAAGATAAAGATATTTTTGTGTGCCAAATATATGTCGATGACATTATATTTGGTTCTACTAACAATGTTTGGTGTGAAGAATTTAGTAGGATTATGACAAAGAGATTTGAGATGTCCATGATGGGTGAGTTGAAGTTCTTCCTTGGATTTCAAATCAAGCAACTCAAAGATGGCACCTTCATTAGTCAAACCAAATACACCAAGGATATGCTCAAGAAGTTTGACATGGAGAATGCCAAGCCCATCAAGACTCCTATGCCAACCAATGGACATCTCGATCTAAATGAAGATGGGAAGGTCGTGGATCAAAAGGTATATCGCTCCATGATTGGCTCTCTTCTTTACCTTTGTGCATCTAGGCCCGATATCATGCTTAGTGTGTGCATGTGTGCATGGTTTCAAGCTAACCCGAAAGAGTGCCATTTGATGGCCGTTAAGAGAATTTTTAGATATTTAGTACACACTCCTAATCTTGGCTTGTGGTATCCCAAAGGCTCCATTTTTAGTCTACTTGGCTATTCGGATTCCGACTATGCCGGCTGTAAAGTAGACCGAAAGAGTACAACGGGGACTTGCCAATTTCTTGGTCGGTCCTTGGTGTCATGGAGCTCAAAGAAGCAAAATTCGGTTGCTTTGTCAACCGCCGAGGCCGAGTACGTGGTGGCCGGCGCTTGTTGTGCCCAACTACTTTGGATGAGGCAAACTTTGAGTGACTTCGGTTGTGAGTTTAGTGAGATTCCACTCTTGTGTGACAATGAGAGCGCTATCAAGCTAGCTAACAATCCGGTGCAACACTCCCGAACAAAGCACATAGACATTCGCCATCATTTCTTAAGGGATCATGAGGTTAAGGGAGATATTGCTTTACGTCATGTGAGCACCGAAAGGCAACTTGCCGATATCTTCACTAAGCCACTAGATGAGTCAAGATTTTGTGCTTTGAGGAGTGAACTAAATATTTTGGATTCTCGTAACGTTGCTTGAACTCTTGCAAACAAAATTGGTTGTACTAGATAGGAAAAATGTTTTCATTGTGTGCGTTCTTAAAAATTATTTGGTTCTTGTGATCGTTGGATCATGTTTTGGCTATTGTGATCATAGTTATGATTGTTGATTGTTGGCTGATCACATGTGTCAAAATGTCTTTTATATGTCCATCCATCTCTCTCTCAATCTTTAGAAATACCTTGGTCAAAGCTGCACATCTTCCTCTGCTCTCTGTCTGCTGGAAATTCTAAGGCTGGACACTCCGGCACAGCCCTGGAACAATAATCTTCCGAGGAGGCCTTCGGGAAAACGGGTTCTCGGACTATTTGGCTCTGCCCTGGAGTATCCAACTCAATCTAACCGAAGAGAATATGTTGACCGTTATCCTCCTGCTGTTGACCAGCCACAACCTTATCTCCTCATTGTTGACTTATCCACTACCGCTTCGACCCGACTCCATCTCCCTCTCGGTCCCTCTCTCTCTATCGCGGGCGCGTCGCCGCGTCCTTCTCCTCTCCGGCGACGGGAGGGGATCCGGCGCTCCGGGCCACGACTCCACCGACGAACCTGCGCCTGACCTTCGCCTCGGCCTCCTCCACCGCGTGAGGACGTTCTTCACCACAGCATTCTCTCTCTCGCGCGGATCCGGTCGCCTCCCATGGTACGAACCCTAACCGCCATGGTCTCTACTCGATCTACTTTTCTAGGCGGCTTTAGTGTTTTTCCTTGGGTAGGATTCCTCTCTAGGTGTTGTTGAACTGTCCCTAGTAATCTTGTTGCAATCCCATGGCTAGAACTCGTGATCCCTGCCCTATCCGACCGTTCTAGATCTGTTTTTGGCAGTTCATCATGTCTATGTCCAAATCCTTCATATCCATATTGATGTCTGCCTCTGTCTTGCTCTGGACCACTTCTTGGCGCAGTTTGTGATGCTGCTCTCTTTTTCTCTCATGTTCAGGCCGCCAAGAACATGTTTTTCGCCGAGGCCTGTTGGCTTAAAATCTGACTCTCACGCCAAGCACACGGCAAGCCGAATTAGCTAGCTTCACACGTGGCCCGATCGTTTGAATCCGAAAGCGTGCCAGTCAATTTTCCCTGCAAACTGACAAAGGAGGAAAAAGTCTAGATAAAAACCTGGAACATGCCGGGTGATACCAGACAGTTCCGTATCTACGGCTTACAAAGCCATCTTTAGAACCATAAGGAGATACAAGGCATATGCTTAGACCAGGAATTTGTTAGCTCCGTTCAAAATTATTTTCCTGCATACATGTTCCTTCCAATCATCTTAAAACTTATGAGGCTACTGTCACGCCATTTATTCCATGATTATTATTTTCATAAATTGTAGCATGTAACCATAACCGATTATCGTAGCGCGACGAAATAAATAAAAGGGTGAAAGCATGGTCATAGATTTTTAATAAACAAGAATGCATAGGTTTAAAGCACTAGTCTACCGCATGTCTAGGTACTTTCGAACCCGTCGAGCATAAAAATAAACAAGTCAATCCACCGCATGATACAACTTGTTTAGAATTACACCACCAAGAGGCTATATATGCTAATCGGCCATTTGTGCATGAACGTCCTTGTAGCTGATCCCAAATTGTAGATCTCATAAGCCTGATGACCATATATCCAGATATACCTTTTCTACTCGATCTTCTTGGCAATCATCAGACGTCTTGTTTTGCATGAAGAAGGAACAAACGTTGTCAATGCTGATAAATCTATCAGATCGAATCGAATTCTAATCCACCGGATGATTAGCTCTAAGACGACCCAAAAACCTGCATCTACCACATGATACCCGGTTCTGTCAAGATCTACACAAGACCAACGAACGTTTGAACCCGCAACACGTGACAATCTAGATTGATTCGGGTTCGGCTGTGAAGAGACCATAATTTATTTGTCGTGTTGTGAGCTACAGCCGAATCTAATCAATCTAAATTGGGCAAAGGAGTGTTAATTGAATTAAACATAAAAGTAAAACTCAAAGCAACACAGGATAACTTAAAGAATCTATTAGACATTGCCAAATCTAATAGAGCCGATAACTCTTTTTACTCATGTCTTAATCCGCCGCACGATACAAGGCACAAGCAAAAACTTCCCATCATTAAGCTTAAATCCGCCGCATGATACTAAGCGAAACAGATGAGACTACTTGCATCATGATCTAAATCCACCGCACGATACTAGACATGATAGCAAGGTTGTCGGATACTTACGGAGGTCGACGGATCGATTGGCCCTCTCGAAGAACTCGACTACTCGACTAAAGGACTCGAAGGGGTGGCGCGAAGCCGGTTGTATTGATTTGGTTGTGAACTCTTTTACAGGGTGCCGTGTCATTTCTTATATAGGAAAGGGACATACGGTCTTTTGAGACATAGAGAATATGGTACAAAGATTACGTAACTATCCTGTAACATATGCTAATAACGAATGAATCTAACCTCACGTATTCATGCTTAGTGAGTCCAATCATGCAGGCCCATCTCTCCTTTTCTTTCTTGTATTACGACGACGTCGTGCCGCACTGGAACTGGAATCTGAAGCCCACCGTTGACTGCTGTTGTCCATCTCTAACAAAGCTCCAGATTGAGACTTCCCCATAACGGTATTTCATACGGCAATAATCCAAGGCATATACGTATGTATCTGATGGTCGTACGAGCGTTCCTCATAATCAACATGGAATCCTGATGTCGCATGTATGCATGTGTATCTCTTTCCTTCCTTGTCCAGCTTCCTTCCTTAAAGCCACGTAGGCATGCAGATCGAACATACACATGCAATGGGCCTCCTTGATAGCCGATTACCAATTGCCTACCGTGAGCCTGATGACCAAATATACGCACATGTCTCTCTTGCTGGCTTCCTTGCTTCACATGATGGCTCTTGGAGATTAATAAGCTTCTTCTACATGTATTCAAATAATCTTGTTTAATCAACAATGCCAGCCGATCCACATGAAGAGCTTCTAGCCTCCCTTGTCTTCTATATTATTCTTGATCATTCACAAGAAGAACTCTCAGTCGGCATGTCCCCCAAAATGTATTAAACAATATTATTTGAATACATGTACAAAAACCTGCATCTACCGCATGATACCCGGTTCTGTCAAAATCCACGCAAGATTAACAAGTTTGAACCCGCAACACGTGACAATCTAGATTGATTCGGGTTCGGCTGTGAAGAGACCATAATTTATTTGTCGTGTTGTGAGCTACAGCCGAATCTAATCAATCTAAATTGGGCAAAGGAGTGTTAATTGAATTAAACATAAAAGTAAAACTCAAAGCAACACAGGATAACTTAAAGAATCTATTAGACATTGCCAAATCTAATAGAGCCGATAACTATTTTTACTCATGTTTTAATCCGCCGCACGATACAAGGCACAAGCAAAAACTTCCCATCATTAAGCTTAAATCCGCCGCACGATACTAAGCGAAACAGATGAGACTACTTGCATCATAATCTAAATCCGCCGCACGATACTAGACATGATAGCAAGGTTGCCGGATACTTACGGAGGTCGACGGATCGATTGGCCCTCTCGAAGAACTCGACGACTCGACAAAAGGACTCGAAGGGGTGGCGCGAAGCCGTTTGTATTGATTTGGTTGTGAACTCTTTTACAGGGTGCCGTGTCCTTTCTTATATAGGAAAGGGACATACGGTCTTTTGAGACATAGAGAATATGGTACAAAGATTACGTAACTATCCTGTAACATATGCTAATAAAGAATGAATCTAACCTCACGTATTCATGCTTAGTGAGTCCAATCATGCCGGCCCATCTCTCCTTTCTTTCTTGTATTACGACGACGTCGTGCCGTACTGGAACTGGAATCTGAAGCCCACCGTTGACTGTTGTTGTCCATCTCTAACAAAGCTCCAGATTGAGACTTCCCCATAGCGGTATTTCATACGGCAATAATCCAAGGCATATACGTATGTATCTGATGGTCATACGTGCGTTCCTCATAATCAACATGGAATCCTGATGTCGCATGTATGCATGTGTATCTCTTTCCTTCCTTGTCCAGCTTCCTTCTTTAAAGCCACGTAGGCATGCTGATCGAACATACACATGCAATGGGCCTCCTTGATAGCCGATTACCAATTGCCTACCATGAACCTGATGACCAAATATACGCACATGTCTCTCTTGCTGCCTTCCTTGCTTCACATGATGGCTCTTGGAGATTAATAAGCTTCTTCTACATGTATTCAAATAATCTTGTTTAATCAACAATGCCAGCCGATCCACATGAAGAGCTTCTAGCCTCCCTTGTCTTATATATTATTCTTGATCATTCACAAGAAGAACTCTCAGTCGGCATATTCCCCCAAAATGTATTAAACAATATTTGCTTCCACAAGGCTATATATGCTAATCGGCCATTTGTGCATGAACGTCCTTGTAGCTGATCCCAAATTGTCGATCTCATAAGCCTGATGACCATATATCCAGATATACCGTGCGAGTTTTCACTTTTACCTGCCAATTATTACTGAACCTGCGGTGGAGGCTGGAATAAGGATTCAGTCGATCTTCTGATGGCCTCTACTGATTCAGAGGGGGCGGGCAGCGAGGATGATGTTCCTATTGCTGCTCGAGTCAGGGCTCTTCGCGCCAATCCTCCCCGAGCTGCTCGTGATGGAGGGACAGGTGGTGCGGGAAGAGGGGTTGGGGCTGCTGCTGGTGATGCTCCCCCTACTGCTCGCGCTGCTCGGGCTGCTGTTGCAAAGAAGAAGGCCCCCAAGCATGCTCCAGGGGCAGTGAATGAGAAGCGCAAGGCAGCAGTGCAGATGTCAGAGGCAGACTTGAGGGGACAGGGCAGGGGCAGAGGTGCAGATGGAGTTCACCTCAGAGAGGCAGGAGCTTCATCTAGTCAGGCATGGAGGGCAGGCAAGGCAGCTGCAGGCAGACCAGTTAGGCATCCTCTGGATGTGGGTGACACCGTTCTTCGTCCCCACAATCCAAGGAGGATGCTCACTGATGACTTTCAGGGGGAGGAGACAGATTATAGGAAAGGCCCACAAACTCATTTGTGGGATAAGCAGTACATTAATCCATACACTGAGGCCAAGGACAGCTCTGTTTTGGATGTTCGGTTTTGGAATCGCTTCCAAGCCGACTATTACAAGTGTGCTGTTATGACCAAGGGTGAGAAAACAGTGAGGATGCAGTGGATTGACTAGAAACATATGAGGGAGCAAGATGATACAACTTTCAACCTGATTATCTCTATGTGTGATAGGAAAAATCTGTATCAGATTATGCAGTTTCAGCATGATTGGAATGAAGAGATTGTGTGCCAATTCTATGCTACTCTTTGGATAGACATCACAACACAGCCACACACCATGCACTGGATGACTCAAGGAGAAAAGCTCTCGGTCACCTATGATCAGTTTGCAGCCATTCTTGGGTTTAGTGAGGCTGACAAGGAGAGGCACCGGCTACACGATGACTATGTGTGCAGCGAGGGGCAGATGGCATTCATGTATGACAAGAAGTATGGTACAGTGGACTATGGGAAGATTCTTGGGATGAAGCCGTACTTTAGGTATCTTCACATGATGTTCCGCAAGACCTTATTGCCCAAGGTTGGTGCTGCCTCGGATGTGCTCAACACAAACAAAAACCTGCTAGTATGGATGGCTCCCAAAAAGGATGAGGGTTTCAGCATATTTGATTTTATTTGGAATGAAATCCTCGTGTGCTCCACTACCCCCTCCAAGAGTTGTGTCTATGGTCCGTATATCATGGCAATGATCGAGCATGTGACTGAACGGAAGTTCCCTTGTGATGTGCAGCACAAGCCATACCGCATTCACGTCACAAATTGGGCAGCCAATGCAAAGACCAAGAAATCCAAGTTCAAACAGCCATCTTCCTCCTCTGCTCCTAGTCAGCCCTCCTCCTCTAGTGGGCCAGCTGTTCCACCTTTCAGGGGCAAGAGGAACACTAGCACCCTCTCTTTTCTTAGCAAGGCTGTCAAGAGCTTATTCCAAGTCTGCACTTTCCAAGCTGTGGAGCTTCATCGCCAAGGTGTGCGCCAAGCGGTCATCGAAGCAAGGCAAAAGGAAATCATGCATAGGATGCAGCTTCCCTATTCTCCTCCTCGTGATGCACCTCCTCCTATGCCTCATTTTGACAACCCATGGGAAGAAAATGATGATGATGAGGTGGCAGCGGAGGAGCTTGAGGAAGAAGAGCTTATTGATGAACTTGGTGACCCTGATGCTTGGGAAGAAGAAGAGGCTGCTGGTGGCGAAGAAGAATCAGCTAGTGCTGAAGATGAAGATGAGGACGATGATGGTGGCAGCGACAGCGATCTCTGATTCCGCTGTTGGCACTCCTCTCTTTTTCGTGACTTGATGCCAAAGGGGGAGAAGTTCTACTGTTGTTGTGCTGTTGCTAGGTGCTGCTGACTGAGAGTTGCTGACGGGGATTCTTTTGAGCTGCTGCCGCTGCTGTTATGGTGCTGATGCTGCTGTTGCTGAGGTGCTGTTGCTGCTAGGTGCTGCTGCTGATGGTGTGCTGCCCCTTGTGCAGCAAATCTGTTCTGTTCTTTTGGTTCCAGGCCGGAGTATCTGGGTCTGTGTTGGATACTCCGGGCCTAATGATGGTGGTGTGCTGCTGATGAAACTCTTAGCTCAGTTTAGGTTTTATTCTTTCATGTGATGGACATGTAAAACCTTATTGTGATGGTGTTATGTGATGGTGTGCCAAGTGACACATTTGAACTTCTTAGGGTTAAATGTTAGTGTGATGCGATCATTTGCTACCTATTCGATGTTATGCTTATGTTATGGTCATGTGATGGTGTATTGTTTATTTTCACTGTTAAATATTAGTGTGATGCGAACTTTATGTTATCTATTCGATGTCATGCTTATTATTGTCTTATGATGGTGTATTGTTTATTTCCACTTTAATGGTTGTATAAGCATGTCATGAGCATCACGGATTATTTATCTCACACTTTGCACCCCACGAATGCATGGATATAGGGGGAGCCCTTGTAAATATGTGCCATATGTTGGAATGACATATATGTTGGAGAAGCACATATTTAGGGGGAGCCAGCTACATAGATGGATTCAAAATGATTATGAATTTTATTATGAGCTTTGATTATGTTGTCATCAATCACCAAAAAGGGGGAGATTGAAAGTGCATCTAGGCTCTCCCTAGTGGGTTTTGGTTGAGTGATAACAAATATAACCAAAGGGCTAATGGTTTAAATTGAGTTTATGGACAGGTGATACTATGTTAAAATTCATGGTTGAAATATGTTGATGTTTCAAGAGAAATGAAGTTTGGTCATTGGTAGAAAGGATTTAAATTATTTTCTATTTTGAATTTGAGTTAGGGATGCCGTACTATCAAGGGGGATGCGTGTTGATCAAGCCATGGATGTTTTAATGCTCAAAGAGATCCAACCAAGTACCTATGAGAGACACAAGTGCACTCATGGACACACCATATTCTTGCTGTTTTTCTGGAGCAAGAATATCCGGGACAGGGCCAGAAGTCTTTTGTTCCGAGTACCCCTTCGGGTTTGGGTGTCCTCGGAGTATCCGAGGTCGTCCCGGAGTATCTTGGTCAGATCTCGCAGACAGCATAACAGTTAGATTTTGGGGGCCGAGTATATAACCCCCCACGCCCCCACCTCACTTGCCTGTCGACACCACTTGCAAGAAACACACCCTAGAGCTTCCCTCTCACTCCCTCAACCTCCTAGAGCTACTCCAAGTGAGATCCCATGATAATCTATAGTGATGACCATGCAAGTACGCCTGGCTCCAATGGAGAATCCTTCAGGCTCGTCATCCGTATTTTGCTTCCTCTAAGAGTCATGGTACACATATCACACCTGTTTAGCCGATGTGATGCTTACTGAGCTTTGTTGCCTTTCACTTCTACTGTCAGATCTATCTTTGTATCTCGAGTGTTCCGAAGATGAACTTGACAATGCACTGAGATCTTCTGACACGTGTAGTGGATACGGGAGATTGAGATACTGATACTGTGCCACTTGTGTGAGCAACATGTCCGGAGTTTTTCCATATCCGATCCTTCTTTTGGCTATACAACTAGTATTGAATCTGAAAGCTTTTTGAAATCTCTTGTCTCTTGTTATTGTGCATGTTCTTCGAGTTCATACTTGTTCATCTTGTTCATAGTGTTCTTGCTAGTTCATAGTTGACTTTCATAGATTTGCTCCGATCTACTCGTGTGTGAAGTTTGTGGTGCAGCCCCTAGGTGGAAAAGAATCCTTGGACGATTTCCCACCTTTCTATTCAAAGGAAATCAGCTAAGTTGTTTGAAGTCTTTAAATCACGTGCTCACTCTTTTCTGTCATAGGAAACTCCGGGAAGCTGCCAGATACTCCAGTCTCTGAGCCGGAGTATCTGATAGGGTGCCGGGTTCCAGTTTCTAACCAGACAGTGAGAAAATTAAGTGCAGATTATTGAAGAAGATCCTATTCACCCCCCCTCTAGGCATCTTGTGATCCTTTCAACCCTCCTGTCACTCCTCTTCCCTCTTTGTTGTTGTCATCCACCTCATCCATACCATTCACTCCATTCCACTATCCTAGGACAACTTAGTTTAGAATCAGTCCACTTCTCGTTCTCCGTGGAAATCGATACCTTGGAATACTGCCGGGTGAAAGCTACATCGGTATCCGTCCGCTTGCGGATTTATCTGTAGGCCGTAAGGAGTGCCAACACATGCAACGACACATACAACACGGACATTGCTCAGACTCTCCTTCCTCTTTTCCTTCAAACAGATCATCCATAAACTTGTCGAAGCCGCAATGCCACGCAACATCTTTAGTCGGCAATTCCGTCCAACTGCAATCATCTTCACTTGCCATTGCAAAGAAAACCAACTACAGCAGATTTTAATCTCCTAAACCATGATTACAAAGGGCGTGCTTGATCAGTTTATAGTATTAAAATTAGATGTATATGTAGACTAATTAACAAACTAATAAAATTCCATGAACATGGATATCATAATGGATTAGAGCTCGGCGGATTGGATCCGAAGAACAAACTTTTTCCCGTCGTGATGCATGTGATCGCACGTGCGCCCGTGGTTCCAGATGATCGGAGCTAGCAGCATCACCCCGGCGGATTGCGATGTGTTAGATTGGGTTTTTATTCGTTCCTTCGTATATTACAGGTCGATGATATATACAGTTGGGTTAGGATCGGTGAAACGATGACATAGATCGCGCGAGTTGGGTTAGGAATCGATCGGCGTGGGTCCGTTAGGCCTCCAATTTTGCTAGTGGTTTAGAGTTGGGCAAATGTTGGTTTCATTGATGGGCCTCAGTTTGCAAGGTTTACAAAATTGCTCTTTGGCTAAAAGTGACACGCACGAATGCATCAATTGCGACTATTTCATGTTAGCGTCAATTGTGACATATATAGTAGTGCTTTCGATTGCAACGGGGATACTTCTGTCGCAATAGCATCTTCTCTAGTGCGACGATTTCATGTTAGCGTCGCCATACCCCTGTCTAGTTTGAAACAATTTCAATTCACGTTGCAATATCAAATATTTCAGTCGCAGCGAGTGCATTGGCGTCGCCATACCCCTGTCTTGTTTGCATTAGTTTCGATTCATGTTGCAATATCAAACATTTCAGTCGCAACGAGTGCATTGGCGTCGCTATATCCCTGTCTTGTTTGCAACTATTTTGATTCACGTTGCAATATCAGATATTTCAGCCGCAACGAGTGCATTTTCGTTGCTATACCCCTGCCTTGTTTGTATCAGTTTCGATTCACGTCGCAATATCAAATATTTCAGTCGCAACGACTGCGTTTTCGTTGCTACAAGTAATACTCTAATAGCGACGTGTCGTATCCGTTGTGACATGGGCAACTACTGCAACTGTTACCAATAAGCATCGCAATATCAACGCCCCAATTGCAACAGACACCCATGCGTTGTTGCAATTGCCATTAAAATTGCAACGGCACACAATTGGCCGCAACACACACCCCTATCACGACCAATATCGTTAATTGTCGCGTTAAGCCTGGTTTATAGCGACCAAAACCCCCTGTTGCAATAAAAACTTGTCGCGATATGTCCCATATGCTGTAGTGCAGCCCTCATCAACATGGTTCAGGCTAGTCCGTTCTGTGGCAAGCCTCACGAAGATGCCAATGCTCATCTCCAGCATTTCCCGGAGATTTGCAACACCTTCACCATACGCGGAGTAAGTATCGATGCCATTCGCCTTCGTTTATTCCCGTTTTCATTATTAGGCAAGGAAAAACAATGGTTTTATGCTAACCGCGAAGCCATAGACACTTGGGATAAATGCACTAGCGCTTTCTTGCTACAATTTTTTCCGGTCGGGAAAACCAACGCCCTCTGGAATAAAATTGCTAGTTTCCAGCAGTTAAAAGATGAAACAGTCCCGGAGGCATGGGATCGCCTCCAGGACTATATATCTACTTGTCCTCACCATGGTATGCAGAGTTGGTTCATAATCCAAACTTTCTATCACGGGTGAGAAGCTGTGCCCGTGAGTATCTGGATGCTGCTGTTGGAGGCTCATTCTTCTCTCTTGAGGAGAGTCATGCGAAGGCCCTCATAGAGAAGATGGTTGAGAACCAAGGTTGGTCCGATGATCGGACTCAACAGGAGACCCGAGGAGTTTACCAAGTTGAAGCTCTGGACATGCTCGCTGCCAAGATGGACCTCCTGATGAAGAAGCTGGAGGCCCCTGCTCATGAAATGGTGCAAGCCATAGACGCTCGCATGACCTGCGAAGTCTGTGGCAACACTGGCCATTCGGGGAATGACTGCCCCGAAACGTGAAAAGACGCCAACTACATCAACAACTCCAACAACAATGGGTATCGACCGAACAACTACGATAATCAAGGCTGGAATTCACGCCCAAACCTCCCGTTTGAGAGGCCTCAACAAGGTAACACTTACAATTCCAGCAATTTCAATAATCAGTCGTCGCTTAGAGATCTTGTGTATAGCCAGATGAAAATAACTAAAAATATCAATAAAAGGCTTGCTGCTAATGATAAAACTCTGGAAAACATAGACTCTAGGCTGGAATCGTTCTCTTCTGCTATGAAAAGCCAACTGAGCTTTAATAAAATGATAGAAACTCAAGTTGCTCAGTTAGCTGCCGCTATTCCTGTCACTGAATCGGGGAAGATTCCAGGGCAAACTGAACCTTCCATCAATACAGTAAACGCTGTCACTACAAGGTAGTATAAAATGTCTCGTAGTATACTTCGTACTAACCACGCTGGGAAGGTCGCACGCATCCAAGTGTAGACGCCAAGATGGACCTACCTACCGAGAGCTGCTAAAAGGGCGATCATGATGACCTCTCCGGAAAGGAAAGAAGACCTTGGAGTGCCGATCATCCAGTGCACGATTTGGAATCGTCGCATTGATGATGCACTATGTGATCTGGGAGCCAGCATAAACATCATGTCCAAGGTATTATTTAAGAAATTACGCTACCCTACTTTGTCACCTACAATTGCCCAAGTACAGCTTGCGGACACAACAATCCGCTACCCCAAGGGGATGATTGAGAATGTCCCGGTCCGTATTTGGGGACGTTATGTCCCTACAGACTTCGTTGTCCTTGACATGGGGAACGACTGCTCGTTGCCCCTTGTGTTGGCTGGCCATTCTTGAACACTACCCAGGTCGATATGGATGCGAGAGAAATCTCGTTCCGTATCGACGGAAGGCTGACCTACTTCAAGTTTTAACAACGGGAGGAGCGAAAGACAAAGCCACTCACAGTGGAACACAAGAGCGCCAAGTGTTTTCTGAAAGCACTCATTAATGGAGAGCTAGAAATACTCGGCGAGGAGCAGTTCAAGTGGAGCAAGCCGACAAGTGCAGAAGAAATGGACTTCCTCGTAAAGAAATACGAGGAGGAGCAAGCTCTCTGGAATTCCCCGGAGAAGCCGATCCCACCGCCACCGACACTAAAGAAGAACAAGAAAATGTGGCGGAAGAAGGTTGCATCATCCGAGTCATCCACTCCGGGACCGGACGATGACAAAAGCAACTAAAGACAGGAGAAGTTGTCCCGCTTGCGGACTTTAAAGCTGAGCTCACGCCGCGAGGAAAACCGGTATGTATATCATGTTTCCCTTCCAATTTTTATTTTCCATCATTTCATTTCCATGTTTCCCTTTCCAAAAGAAATTAACCACTTGAGTAATTAATTTGAGAGAGAGTAGAAAATTTGCAAGCTTGGTTAAAAATAAATGGACACGTGCTGAATTTTAATTGAAGTGGGTGTAATTTGTAATTTTCATCATTTTTACCCCTTGTAGAACATCTCCATTTATTTACCATCACCTCCAACCAGCACCAAACATGTCTACCCCACTAAAAATGGCTGCACACTCACAAATTATCACAAACATGGCAGCATGGGGATGACTCCACTAATTTCCACTTTGGTCATGTCACATTTCCATCTCACCTACCACTAAAATCCACTCACATGACCTAGAGATTTTTTTGGCCACACATTTTGGCGTGGAAACAAAGCAAATGAGGGGGCTGCACTCACATGAAGTGGCTAGGCCACACATGCCTAGTTCGGCCGAACCAGGGACCTGCCCCCTCGGCCTATAAATGGTGGCCAAGCTTGCTTGCTTCTCCCACACACTCACACCCAGAAAAAATTCGCTAGAAGCTCTCTCCCTCTCTCATTTTCTTTCTCTAGTTATTGACAAGTTCTTCCCAAAGTTCTTGCTTAAGTTTTGGTTCACTTGCGTCTCTAGAAAAGCACAAAAATATTTTCTGCTTTTGTTGATCTTTGTGCTGAAATTCTGGACGTGTTTGTGGTGGTTACTGACACCCAAAAGAACGACTAACCTTTTGTGGTGGTTCTAGTCCCCGCAAGAACGACTAACTATCTCGGACGACTGACTTGATTTTCTTGTGCTAACCTCATATATTTAGTCCTTCGGGTAGTTGTTGTTGCACTAACCTTTTGCAGAGCCATGTCAAAGCTCATCGCTGCACTCCGTCGCTCCGCACGGTTGAGTCGACGCACGGACAACGCTGGGAATTCCCCAGCTCCACCTCGTGGCTCGAGCCGGATGGACACCGACGAGCAGGAAGCAGGCGGGTCGGAGTGGGGCTACGCCACACCGCCGGCCAGGCAGCTCCTCAGTGAGAACGACATCATCATCCGAACGGAGCGGGAGCGGAACACCTTCAACGAGCTACGATTGAAGGAGTTCGAACACACCCGTGTCTTCGAGCAAGACTTGCTCAGGAGAACGGGTATGGATGAGGAGTTCCCAGAGATTTTCAAGACCATTGGTTGGAAAAACTTCTGGCACATCAACGAGAAAGGTTCGTAATTACTCACCCTCGAGTTCCTTTGGACTTTGGTCCGGAAAATGGGGGGATTCACTTTCTATTTTTCAACCAAGAGTTCTTTTCCTCTTGGAGGGATTTCAGCTTGGCTCTCGGTTTTGCAAGTCATTGTTCTTTAGAGCCAAGCAAAGATTTGAAAAGGTCCGATCGGGTCATGTTTTGGAAAAATATTTCAGGGAACACCAGTTGTCATGCACCTCGCACGAATGGCATTCATAACCCCACTTTGCGTTTCATGCATCGATAGGTAGCCATGACGGTGTTCCCCCCAAGTAGATTTGAGTCCCGTGAACACAGTTGAGTTGCGGATTCTTTATGCCATGGTCAAGAAAATTCCCTTTTCTCCTGTAAAGGATATGGTTAGTCACCGGTTGTCTCACATATCTCATGTGGGTAGCATGGCGATGACTTCTTTAGTCACTCACCTTGCTAACCATCTGGGTGTTCTCCAGGGTGCCCGGCTCACGTACATTGAGACAGCACGCTTCGTCGTGGATGCCGAGCACTTTGTGCAAGCCCACATGATACGGCGGACGCCTAACGCAACGCTGGTTATGATTTATCACGGTTATACAACCGAAGTGCCCTTGCCTTGTGCAGCATTGAGGTTGTATACCGCTAATAAACTGACCATTTAGATGAGTACCGAGTCGGACGATTCTCCACCTCGGAGAGAGCCCGCTCGGCACAGCGTTGCAGGTGAAGTACCGGTCACGAGGGGACGAGCCAGGTGTGACGCCGGGCTCGCCACTTCATAGGAGCCAGAGGATGCACCACCGATGCTGCACTGTTGGCGGTCGTTACAGCCCAAATCCGACCACCAATACTCGGGAATAAATGAGGTTTTATGCAACATTCCATGTACTTAGGTTTTATTTCTAATAAAGTTCCACGAGTTTTGGTGAGTGACACTTGTGCAGGTACAACTACGACAAATACGTGCCATTGTGGCCGAAAATGACCGAATCGGCCGAACCGCCCCCAGCACCTGGAACCATCTCTCGGGCCAAATCCTGGCCCTTGGTGGCCAGGTTGGTGCATCTGAGGGTTCGGCCAAACTCTCTGGTTCGGCCGAACCGACTTGTTCGCCCGAAGTCAGGGGAACCGACCCTAGGGTGCCTTGGCGGTTACCCTGCCTACAACCGCCATGGAGAGCTATAAATAGAGGGCCACTTTCACTTGTAAACACACACCAAGCCAAGGAGTTCTCTCATTTCACTTGTTCTAGTAGAGTTAGGATAGTTTAGTTGGGAGTTAGAGTTGAGTCGAGCTTTGCCTCGGAGGTTCCGGAGTCATCTTCAGAAGCTCTGGTATTAGCTCTTGTATCCTTTTTTTTCCTTTTGTAAGGCTTTCAGTTATCAATATTGTTATCTTTATCTCTTTGCTTCTGTCATTTGTATCTTGCTTCTACTTTATTCTAGTTGCAAATATATCTTGTTTATACTATAGTCAGTTATAGTTCTAGTGCTTGTAGTCTTGTAGTCTTTGTGTTGGCTGGTTCTTTGATCTTGCTTGATACTGGAGATGAATTGTCACCAAGAGTATTGACAAGGTTGCTTGCTCTTGCTAGCAGAGTAAGTAGTCGTTGCCTAGTGTAGGAGTGGTTCCTAGACTAGTCAGTGGCCTTTGTTTATTCCTGTCGCAACGGAGGTGGTAGCCGGGAGGTGGTGACAGCCCTTTCGATCTTCGTAGCCCATCACGTTAGTTCCGGTCCGTAGGATTCCCCAGTTGGGAAATAGTGGCACCCCTTCTCATCCCTTTCTGTGTGTTCACCGGTAGTTGGGAAATAGTGGCACCCCTTATCATCCCTTTCTATGTGTTCACCGGTTCCCTTGTCCCGAAGCTAAGACAATAGAGTTATCCCAGATCTCCTAGTGCTGGCCCTGTAGCCGCTGTATCTCTAAGCTAGAGTGACATAGGTAGATAAAGTATCCAGGAGTCCTCTATCTCTTCTCGTTGTCCTCCCAGCTATCTATCTCTTCTCTCCCTTACCTGAGTATCCCTTGAGCTGTGTGTCCGGTATATCCACTCCTATCCAATACCGTTATCCCCTGTCTTGTCTAGTCGTGTACCCTTCTCTGAAAGTCTCGAATATCTGTTCACTAGTAATCTAGCCAAAGCTTCCCTGCAGAAATATAAATTACGATACCTCGGGATACTCCCAGGTGAAGTGCTACAGCGGTGATTCTGTGCGCTTGTAGAATATTTCTATAATTTTCTAAGCCATAAGGAAAACCATTGAAACACTCCTTACCCCAGTACCAGGATTCTCAATTCTGATATTGGATCGTAAGAAGTGCCAACAAGCATTACTGGCGCCATTGCCGGGGAAGCATTTGGCTAGATTACTTTTGAATTTTTATCTTGAGCTATCTTAGTTGAGTACTGCTACTCAAGCGGGTTTATCCTTGATCTGTTCGTTGGTCTTTGTGGAACAGAGCAGTGCATGACTGGTTTCCAGCTACCGTCAAACTTCCATGAAAATCCTGAGTCACTTGTGAGGAAAGTACGACTCCGTGTTGTACCTCCTCAGAAGCAACTCCTTCCGACGAACCCAGTCCTTCCCGCTGTGACTCCAGCTTCATCGAGGATGGCCGGCAAGACGATCCGCGAGTTCTTCGCTCCATCAAGCGAGAACGTGCGTATCGGACCAGCTCCGCCTCATCAACATGGTACAGGCTAGCCCATTCTGCGACAAGCCACACGAAGATGCCAATGCTCATCTCCAGCATTTCCTGGAAATTTGCAACACCTTCACCATCCGCGGAGTAAGTATCGATGCCATTCGCCTTCGTTTATTTCCATTCTCATTATTAGGCAAGGCGAAACAATGGTTTTATGCTAACAGCGAAGCTATAGACACTTGGGATAAATGCACTAGCGCTTTCTTGCTAAAGTTCTTTCCGGTTGAGAAAACCAACGCCCTCCGGAACAAAATAGCTAGTTTCCAGCAGTTAAAAGATAAAATAGCCCCGAAGGCATGGGATCGCCTCCAGGACTATATTTCTACTTGTCCTCACCATGGTATGCAGAGTTGGTTCATAATCCAAACTTTCTATCACGGGCTGAGAAATTCTGCCCGTGAATACCTGGATGCTGCTGCTGGAAGCTCGTTTTTCTCTCTTGAGGAGAGTCGTGCAAAGGCCCTCATAGAGAAGATGGTCGAGAACCAAGGTTGCTCCGATGACTGGACTCAACCAAAGACCCGAGGAGTTCACCATGTTGAAGCTCTGGATATGCTCGCTACCAAGATGGACCTCCTGATGAAGAAACTGGAGGACCCTGCTCAAGAAATGGTGCAAGCCATGGATGCTCGCATGACCTGCGAAGTCTGTGGCGACATTGGCCATTCGGGGAATGACTGCCCCGAAACGCGAGAAGATGCCCACTACGTCAACAACTCCAACAACAACGGGTACCAACCGAACAACTACGGCAACCAAAGCTGGAATCCGCGCCCAAACCTCCCTTTTGAGAGGCCTCAACAAGGTAACAATTTCAATTCCAGCAATTTCAATAATCAGCCGTCTCTTAGAGATCTTGTGTTTGTCCAGATGAAAATGACTGAAAACATCAATAAAAAGCTTGCTGCTAATGATAAATCACTGGAAAGCATAGACTCTAGGATGTAATCGTTTTCTTCTGCCATGAAAAGTCAACTGATCTTTAATAAAATGATAGAAACTCAAGTCGCTCAGTTAGCTGCTGCTGTTCCTGTCACTGAATCGGGGAAGATTCCGGGGCAGCCCGAACCTTCCATCGCGACGGTGAAAGCCGTCACTAAAAGGCAGGGTAAGATGCCTCGTAGTGTGTTCCATACTAACCACGCAGCACGCAGGGAAGGTCGCACGCATCCAAGTGCTGACACCAAGATGGACCTACCTGCCGAGAGCTACAAAAAGGGCGATCATCAAGACCTCTCCGGATAGCAAGGAAGATTCCGGAGTGCCCATCATTCAGTGCACGATCTAGAATCGTCGCATTGATGATGCACTCTGTGATCTGGGGGCAAGCGTCAACATCATGTCTAAGGTAATATTTAAGAAATTACGCTACCCTACTTTGTCACCTACTACTTCCCAGGTACAGCTTGCGGACTCAACCATCCGCTACCCCGAGGGGGTGATCGAGAATGTACCGGTCCGGATCTGGGGACGATATGTCCCTGTGGACTTTGTTGTCCTCGACACGGGGAACGAGCAATCATTTCCCCTTGTGTAGGGCAGACCATTCTTGAGCACCACCCGGGCTAGGATCGATATGGATGCGAGAGAAATCTCGTTCCGTATCGACGGAAGGTTGACTTACTTTAAGTTTCAACCCCAGGAAAAGAAGAAGGCAGAGCCACTCACACCGGAGCAGAGGTACGCCGAGTGTTTCCTTAAGGCTCTCATCAATGGAGAGCTGGAAATACTCAGTGGTGATGAGCAGCTCAAGTGGAACGAGCCGACAAAACCGACAAGTGCAGAAGAAATGGACTTCCTAGTAAAGAAATACGCGGAAGAGCAAGCCCTCTGGAATTCTCCAAAGACACCGATCCCACCGCCACCGACACCGAAGAAGAAGAACAAGAAGATGTGGCGGAAGAAGGTTGCATCGTCCGAGTCATCCACTCCGGGACCGGACGATGACTGAAGCAACTGAAAACATGAGAAGTCCCGCTCGCGGACTTAAAATCTGAGCTCTTGCCGCGAGGAAAACCAGTATGTATCCCATATTTCCCTTCCAATTTTTAAATTTTCAATTGCATTTGCATGTTTCCCTTTCCAAAAATAAATGAACCACTTGAGTAATTAATTTGAGAGAGAGTAGAAAATTTTGCAAGCTTGGTTAAAAATAATTGGACATATGCTGAAATTTGACTAGAGAGGGTGTAAATTGTAACTTTCTTCATTTTTACCCCTTCTAGAACATATCCAATTATTTACCACCACCACCAACCAGCACATAACATGTCTACCCCACTAAAAAGGCTGCACACTCACCAATTATCACCAACATGGCAGCATGGGAGTGACTCCACTAAACTCCACTTTGGTCATGTCACATTTCCATCTCACCTACCACTAAAATCCACTCACATGACCTTTGGAAATTGTTGGCCGCACAAACTTGGAGTGGAAATGTTCTGAGATGTGTATAAGAGACAGACCATATATATATTCAGTCCTTCGGGTAGTTGTTGTTGCACTAACCTTTTGCAGGAATCATGTCGAAGTTCTTCACTTCGCTCCGTCGTTCCGCCCGGCTAGGCCGACGATCGGACGATGCTGGGAGTTCCCTAGCTCCGTCCCGAGGCTCGAGTTGGATGGACACGAACGAGAACGAAGCAGCCGGCTCAGGATGGGACCATGCCACGCCCCCGGCTAGGCAGCTCCTGAGCGAGAGTGACATCAACCTCAGGACAGAACGGGAGCAGAACACCTTCAACGAGCTTCGGCTGAAGGAGTTCGAGCACACCCGTGTGTTTGAGCAAGACTTGCTCAGGGACACGGGGATGGACGTAGAGTTCATGGAAATCTTCCAAGCCATTGGCTGGGAGAATTTCTGGCACATCAACGAAGAAGGTTAGTACCTGCTCACCCTTAAATTCCTCTCAACTTTAGTTTCTGAAACTGGGGGGATTCGTTTCTGATTCTTCAACCAAGAGTTCTTTTGCTCTTGGAGGGATTTTAGTTCGGGTCTCGGATTTTCAAACCGTTGTTCCTTAAACCTGAACAAAGCGCTGAAAAGATTTAATCGGGTGGCATTTTGGAAAAAGATTTCGGGGAATACCAACTGTCATGCGCCGCGCACAAACAGCATACATAACCCCACTTTGCGTTTCATGCATCGTTGGGTGTCCATGACGGTATTCCCCGGGGCAGATTTGCGCCCTGTCAACACCATCGAGTTGTTCTTTTTGCCATGGTCAAGCAGATTCCCTATTCACCTGTGAAAGACATGGTTGGTCACTGGCTGTCTCATAATTCTCGTGCGGGTAGCATGGCGATGACTTCTCTAGTCACTCGCCTCGCTAACCATCTGGGCGTCCTCCAAGGCACCCGGCTCACGCACATCGAGACAGCGCGTTCCGTCGTGGATGCCGAGCACTTCGTGCAAGCCCACATGATACGGCGGACGCCTGATGCAACGCTGGCAATGATTTACCATGGATATACAACTGAAGTGCCTTTGCCTTGTGCAGCACTAAGATTGTATACCACGCCGAAACTAACTCTTCAGTTGAGGACCGAGTCGGACGATTCTCCACCTTGGAGAGAGCCCGCTCGGCACAGCGTTGCAGGTGACGGGCCTGTCACGAGGGGACGAGCAAGGCGTGATGCTGGGCTCGCCACCTCACAAGAGCCGGAAGATGCACCACAAATGCCGCACCGACACACTTCCGCTTTTGAGGCCACCTAGGACATGTACACCGGTGCTGGGACATCCGGAGCAGGAGGCTCCGGGCAACACCAGGAGCCGAACTACTTCACCTCAGGATGCTGGGACTACGGCCTGGACACGGACTCTAAGTGGTCCAGGAGCCGGTATGGAGGAGGGGACTCTAACTTCCCGGATATTCACCGTCCGCACGCTTCGTGTTAACACCAAAAATTGGCACCAGGAAGAGACTGACATGTGGGCCGGAATTGGTAAAAAAATATCGTGCGGAGAGGGAAGTTTTCTTCAAGAACGTTCGGCAGAGGCATTTTTGCGGTCGGGAGTCCATCGTCGATTCGGCAAGGGAGCTACTCTATGGAAAGCGTTCGTGAACGCGTGATGACGTGGATTAAGTATAAGGAAGAAGCCGATTTGATGAAGAATACGAGATGAATACGACGTTTCGACGTATTTCTTTGGAAATAAACATTTTTGTAATCGTAATCGACTAGGAATTGTGTCAAAACCAGGGTATAAATATAAACCCATGGTGATTGTAATAGGGATCGAACAATCATACAACAAACCGGCTTTGCGCCAACTTTTCGAGTCTTTAGTCGTGTCGTCGAATTCTTCGAGGGGAATCATCGATCCGTCGACCTCTGTAAGTATCGACAACCTTGTATCATGCTTAGTATCATGCGGACTGAGCCAAAGCAGGAGATTGGTGCCCTAAAGCCTGTCTCTAAGAGGGCTTTCTTGTTAGATCATGAGCCATGCGGTAGGCTAAGGTTTAGCTTGAGGCAAGTTACCGGCTCTATTAGATTTTGGCAAAGATCTAATAGATTCATTAAGTTACCTTGTGTTATATTAACACTCTTTTGCCCAATTTAGATTGATTAGGTTCGGTTTTGAATCATCGCATGACATGATCACGTTTCCTTACATAGCCGAATTCGAATCAATCTAGATTGCCACGTGTCGCGGGTTCAAACTTGTTGATTTTGTATGGATCTTGACAGAACCGGGTATCATGCGGTAGATGCAGGTTTTTGGGTCGTTTTAGAACTAATCATCCGGTGGATTAGAGCTCGAATTCGATCTGATAGGTCTATCATCATTGACAAATCTTGTTCCTTCTTCATGGAACCCGATTCGGCTATCTAGCCGTATTCGGCAGTCCCTTCACGAGTGAAACACGTTCATAACTTTGTTTTAAATAATGAATGCTTTTAGCCTTCCACGTTTAGAGTATATCATGCGGTAGATTGATCTATTCTTGGTTGGTGGTGTGATTTCAAACAAGTTGTATCATGCGGTGGATTAGCTTGTTTGATTTTATGCTCGACGGGTTCGAAAGAACCTAGACATGCGGTAGACTAGTGCTTTTAAACCTATACATTCTTGTTTATTAGAGATTTACGATCGTGCTTTCACGTTTATTATGCCTCATTCCTGTTAATCGGTTGTAGCTAAGTGTTGCAATGACTATTTAATTAAATACCGATCTTTCATCATGGTGACGTCATGCGGTCGGCAGTGTACTTCTTACATGCTTTGCCGATTATGTAACGAATGCTTTGTATTGCTGACAGACTAAATGCTTGTATTGCTGACAGATAGCTTGTTTATAGCTATATGCCGATCAAAATTGGCTTTGTAAGCCGTAAAGATGGAACTGTCTGGTATCAGCCGGCACGTTCCAGGTTTTATATCTAAATATTTTCTTCCTTTGTCAGTTTCAGGGAAAATTGACTGGCACGCTTCCAGGATTCGAACGTTCGAGCCACGTGTGAAGCCAGCTGATTCGGCTTGCTGTGTGCTTGGCGTGAGCTGCAGATTTTACGTCAACACACTTTTTGGCACGCCTGGTGGGACCCACAAGTTTTGAAGATGCTTGATTTAAAGGATATTATGGACGTCACTCTTGAAGAATTGCCTGAGGAGCATCAACAGATGGTGAAGGCTGCTGCAAACCAGTTCATTAAGAAGTGTTTGCTGTCTTTTGCCAAGAATAGGAGTGGTGCACCGTTTCTCAAGTCAGATCTGCCAAGAGTTCTGCTACCTGGACAATCTGATCTTACTGACGATGAAGAAAGGGAGAAATTCTCTGGCTTGTTGTACAAAGCTCTGGGAGAAACGATGACCAATCATAACACTGCATTCTTGAACAGCTTTCGACACATAATGATCAATATCTTTGGTCAACAAGTGGACAAGCCCTTTGAACAAGTGTATGGGCAACTTGGTGGACCAACGTACTTTAATGTTCAAAAACCTCATGGTAAAGGAGCTGCTGAAGAAAACTGGAACTTCTGGTTCCAAGGGTGCGAATGGCCAACCAATTCAACAAGATCCTCAGCATGCAATGCCAAAACCTCGCACATATGATGATGCGGCATTCGGCACTACAGCAAATCCACCTGCCTCTGCTTACAAGATATCTCCTTTGAATAACAGGTTGCAGAGGGATATGTATGGGAATGGATATACAGAATTCATTGATTATAATGCTATTGATGCTCTCCCGAATCCTGGATATGTTAATACAGGAATGATTGCTGGAAGGACAGGAAATCCAGACACTAATGTTGACCTCATGGTGCAAAAAATGACCGATGTGTTGCAAAATCAATTCGGTTTGAAGCCCAAAAATCAAGGATACATGTACTCCTCTTAGCACTGATGAACGTCGGCCTTGGCTTGTCACCAAAGACTCACCGTCGATGGCTTCAAGCAACTGCTTCCGCTCGTGCTGCCACTCAAGGTCAGCAATCCCAGCTTGCTTGGAGATAACCTCCAGCTCGTGGCGAGATTCTCCGCAGATGAAGCCTTTAGAATCAGATACTTTCCTTTGTCGTTGACAGGTCCAGCATTTACATGGTTTGCTTCTTTGCCTGCTCAATCAATTTGTACTTGGAAGGATCTAGAGCAGAAGTTCCATGCTCATTACTATACCGGCAGCACTGAGAAAAAGTTGGTTGATTTCTTGATATCCTGGAGCGGGCTGGCATGTCAGATTGCAAGCCCTGTTCTACTCCTGTTGATACTCAGTCCAAGCTGTCTGCGGATTCTGGTGCTCCTGTGGCTGATCCTACTGCCTTCCGGAGTCTTGCCGGGGCCTTGCAGTACCTCACTTTCACCAGGCCGGACCTTGCATATGCAGTTCAGCAGGTTTGCCTCCACATGCATGATCCCCGGGAGTCTCACTCACTGCGTTGAAGCGCCTTCTTCGGTATGTCCGTGGCACGGTTGACTTCGGTCTGGTCCTCCACCGGTCCCCTCCTGCTGAGCTGGTTGTCTACACTGACGCTGACTGGGCTGGGTGCCCGGACACTCGCCGCTCTACCTCCGGGGACTGGGCTGGGTGCCCGGACACTCGCCGCTCTACCGACGCTGACTGGGCTGGGTGCCCGGACACTCGCCGCTCTACCGACGCTGACTGGGCTGGGTGCCCGGACACTCGCCGCTCTACCGACGCTGACTGGGCTGGGTGCCCGGACACTCGCCGCTCTACCGACGCTGACTGGGCTGGGTGCCCGGACACTCGCCGCTCTACCGACGCTGTGTTGGTGTATAGATATGTAGTCCATAGGACCCTTGTATTAGGCCCATCTAGAGGCCCATGTACAGAGAATATATTACCCACCCATTAGGGTTTGGAGGAATACAACAGAATTATTTCCTTCTACATTGAGCCTCATACCTAACCGGTGCCACGCAGCCGTGCACACATCCATCTCCGGACTGATGCAGCATCAGATACCGTGCTTGACCAACAACTCTTTCCATCCACCGAGTCGTCACTTGTTTAGAACGAGATCCGATCCAATCCAATCCTGATGGACGTCAGCACGCGCGTGCAAAGGACGGCATGTCAAGGAACGCATCTTAGCTGACCTAACACCAAATCCTTTACCCGAAGCATGCATCATGCTCTGAAAGTGACATTTGATCACCCTGCTTGCAAAAAAATAAAAAAAAGGGATAGTTAGCCTGATGAGTTCACAGTTTTCAGTATTTGGTGGGCAACAAATGGTTAGCAACTTTTCTATTTTCTTTCAGGAGAATGTAAACCTATGGAAGGTAAAAGCACCATTTGGGATATTATAAATACTCTCTGATTACCAACTAGTCCTAGTTTGCCATCAGATAAAAGCTATGTGAGTATCTAGAATAGAGAGCTCAAAAGCGTACGGCTTTCAGCTAATCTTTGACCACATGTCACACACATTATTGGACTCACAGTTTCAACATGAAGAACGGCATCCAATTTTTTCAAAGCAGAAAAGCAAATAATTTCGGTGAAGATTCTTCACCTTTGAAGAAAATTGGGGAGAGGAAGGTATGAACAAGCATAATAAGATCTTCCGCAAATAGACTTTGTTCGTCACACTACCGCAAGCATGAAAAAGTACAATTAACATAAGCAGAAGTCATAAAGAAAGAATGTGCATGTCGTATAACTTACCTTTAGCCTTTGACGAATGAGGATGCTCTAAGCGACATGTTCTGAAATGTAACTCTATGTGTTTTCCAGTGGTCAAACGGAGGAAATTTGAGTCCTTCACGTTCACTACATAGAAATAGATACGGAAAATGGACCATTTGTTATTAAAAAAAATACATACTTCCTCTTTTTTCTTCTGTTGCTCATTTTGCCAGCAGCTTCCATTAATAATCGACAATCTGATCCAAGGAACTAGTTCTACAACAAGTTAGTACAGCAGGCAAATGGTATAATCATTTTGCTGCTCAGTTTTTGTCGAAGGTAACAATTATTCAGAAACACAGACTAAATGTGTTCACAAAATTTACTGAAAGTACAAGAAAACTGTACTGTTTTACTCAGCAAGGAAGACAGATGTACAAGGAAAGGGAACTGAGTTCCAAGACTTGTATGCCATCTCTTCTACTAAACTGGTGTCCTTGTGAAAGAACTCTATAATCGTGTCTCTGTTCAAGCTGTTGTCTATTATGTACACTGAATTAAAACAAAATTACAATTCTTTCCTTCCAACAGTAGCTACTTTTCTTTACTGTTAACGTGAGTTGAAGTGACTAAGCTAATATATCAATCCAGTGAATCAAAATCTGTACGAATCAGTAATATTTACACTGATTTCTCAGATGATTCCTCTATATTTGCTGAATCGATTGAGAAGCCATCCAAAACGTTGTTGTCTGAGTCAATCTGTAACTCTTTGAACATTGCCATAACCTGAATCATGGTAGGTCTGCGGTTAGGCTGATCATCCAAGCACAGGCAAGCAATCTTCAGATACTGATACATCTCCAATTCACAGGATTTTGTATCAGTCAATATAGGATCAAATATTGCGTTGCATCGGTCCTCCTTAACCATCTGCTTTGCCCAGTCAACAAGGTTACTGTCACCAAATCCTGTCGGATCGATTGGTTTTCTCCCCGAGAGAAGCTCCAAGAGCACAACACCATAACTGTAGACATCACCCTTGGTTGTGCAGACAATAGACTGGAAGTACTCAGGTGCCACATATCCAGGTGTTCCCAAGAGCTTGCTCACAGTCAGATGCGAATCGAGTGCATTCACGAGTCGTGCCATCCCAAAATCTGATACATAGGCATCAAGGTTATCATCAAGCAGCACATTGCTCGACTTCATGTCCCGGTGTATGATGTGTGGGATGCAACTGTGGTGGAGGAAGGCTAGTCCTCTTGCCGAACCAATTGCAATCTTTTTCCTTGCTGTCCAATCAAGATTCACATCAGTTTTGGCCTTTTCATGGAGCATGACATCCAAGCTGCCGTTCTTCATATACTCATACACAAGGAGACGTTCATCCCCAATTTTGCAGTAGCCTAGCAATGGAACAAGGTTGCGATGTTTGATCTTGCCAATGGTTTCCATCTCTGCAGTGAACTCCCGGTCACCCTGGCCTGTAAAATACATCAGCTTCTTGACTGCCACAACACTGCCATCCTTGAGCTTAGCCTTGTAAACCTCACCAAATCCTCCTGTGCCAATAAGAGCCTCTGAACTGAAGCCATTGGTGGCCTCATGCAGGTGGGCATATGTCAGCTTCCTTAATGGATTCTCAAATATCGCCAAATTGATGCTTAGTGGCTCACGGGAACCAGAAAGCTTCCAACTAATACCAGTGGATGATGGGAGGCTGTCACTATACCCGGTTTGAATCTCTTCAGTTTTGCTTTCACGGGGCCTCCTGAGCTTGTATAGAGTGACCACTAAGGTGGCTATTATGAGCACTAAGAGTGCCACTGCAAGGAGCACAAATTCTTCGATAAATTTTGTCCGCCCATTTGGGGAATTTTGGGAACTATCTCCAGTGCTGGCATTGTGCAGGCAAGGATTCAAGGGGATGCCACAGAGGCCAGAGTTGTTTTCAAAGCGGGATGCTGGAAATGTAATGAGCTGTCCTGATGTTGGGATTTCTCCAGTAAGGTTGTTGTTAGAGACATCAAAGTCATCAAGGAAATGTAAACACCCAAATCCTTGAGGGATGACACCGGTGAGGTGATTGTGTGAGAGGTCAAGTGCACCAATCACCTTCAGCCCCGTGAATGCATCTGGAATCGCACCAGTAAGGTCATTATGTCCCAAGTTAAGGACATTGAGGTAGGTCATGTTCCCCAAGCTTGCTGGAATTGTACCTGTAAGGCTGTTGTATGAGAGATCAAGGAAGATCATGCTTCCATTTTTACTGAACGTGTATACTGTCATTCCAGTGTATATCCTTGTCGAGGCACATGAGTGCACAGCTGGGAACTGGGCCAGGCGCTCTGGACTGATATCAAGGAACTCAAACAGCACTCCAGCACCAGGGCAGATGTTGCCAGCCTCATTCCTGAGGAATGCAAACTGCTTCCCAGAAACAATACCTCCAGTTATAAGTCCTGCCTGTGCTGCTAACTGCGGTGGTATTGCACCGGAGAAGCTATTGCTGTTGAGATCAAGCCAGATGAGGTTGCTGCAGCTGCCAAGCTCTGCTGGTACTGGGCCAGAGAGTGAATTCTTGTGCAGCTGTAGAATGGCAAGGTTCTGGAGGTTACCAAAGCCTGAGGGCACACTCCCAGTCAGATTGTTGCCAGCAAGTGACACCCATATGAGATTCACACATCTGGTGATGGATGAAGGGATGCCCCCAGTGAAATTGTTGTAACTTATCACCAATGTCTCCAGAGTAGTGCTATTGGAGCATAGTTTGTCTGGTATTTCACCTGAAAGATTGTTTGCCCACATGACCAGATCAATAAGCTTAGGAAGGAATAATACTTCTGGTGGAATCTGACCGTGTAACAGATTGAAACTGAGATCAATTGACTCTAGATTGCTGCAATTGCTGAGTGACGGTGGCACAGTTCCATTGAGGTAATTATTCGGGAGGATGAGCTTTTTTAGTGATGGCAATGATGAGCACAAGTCTGTCATGATCTCCCCATCGAGCATATTAGATCCAAGATCAATGACTTCAAGTAAAGGGCACTCAGCTGCTAGTGTGGGCAGTGGATTTGTCCCTGTGATATTGTTGAATGGCAGCCGCAGCACACGTAGAGAGGAGATTTTGCTGATGACAGTAACCACAAAGTCACCAGAGAGCTGGTTATTGCCAAGGTCAAGCAGCTTAAGTGATCTGCATTTTGAGAAGCTAGCAGGCAACCCGCCAGTCAGTTGGTTGCTTGATAAGTCTAGTTCAAGCAGCGTTCTGCACAAGACACTCAGCCCATCTGGAATTTCCCCAGTGAAGTTGTTCCCAGCCAATGCAAGTTGCTTCAATTGTTGGAAGCCTCCCAAGAACACTGGTATTGTACCAGAAAGAAGCTTGTTCCCAGACATGTCAAGTGTCTCCAAGCGGCGGCAGTTAGCAAGACTCTGTGGCAACACCATGCCGTTCAATCTATTGTATGACCAATCCAGCACTGTGAGGTTTGTGCAACCACCAAAATCATACCTGGAGATGTCCCCAGAGATGTTATTCCCAGCAATGCTCAAGTGTGTCAAATTGGCCGGTGCCGTGGTCAAAAGCGTGCCAGGGAGGGCACCGGACATAAGGTTCCCTGACAAATCAAGAACAGAAACTTGACTGCACCGTGCAAACACTGGGAGGCCTCCGGTGAACTGGTTGGTCGAGAGATTGAGGTGCTGAATACCATGGCAGCCGGTCAGCGAGTAGTTGAGCAAGCCGGCGTCTGACAGCATGTTCTGGGACATGTCCAGGGTGCGCAGCGACGGCGAGAACGGGAAGCCCCCGCCGGTGAGGTTGTTCCTGGACAAGTTCAGGGACTGCAGCCCGGCGCAGGACTTCAGGAACGCCCGGGGCAGCGTCCCGTTCAAGATGTTCGACGACAGGTCCACGTCCACGAGCGCGCACGGCGGCGGTGTCCGCGGCGGCTGCGCGGCGTGGTGGGTGGCGAGGTTGCCGCCGAAGGCGTTGCCGCGGAGGTCGAGGCTCTGGAGCGCCGGGAGCGCGAGCAGCGCGTCCAGCCTGAGCCGGCCGTCGAGGCCCATGCCGCTCAGGTTGAGCTCGCGGACGCGGCCGTCCGCGCACGTGACGCCGGCCCACGCGCACGGCGAGCGGGAGGCGGTAGTGGAGTTGGCCGGCGCCCAGCCGGCGAGCACGCCGCTCGGGTCGGCGGCCACAGACGCGCTCTTGAACGCGAGCAGCGCCGCGGCCTCGTCTTCGGCCTCAGCAGCAACTGCTCCCATCAGGTGAAGCAGGAGCTGCAGCAGGAGCACGGCGAGCGGCGCCGCCATGCGAGCGGCGCCCATGGATGCTGCTTCTTGCTGTCGAAATGGTTGGGGGAAGGAGTGGATTAATGGCGACCAGGGCGACCTCACATCGGAAGGGGATTAATCCGGAATGAATTCGAGTGAGCCTGCAAGGAAAAGAACCAAATTTGTTTCAGAAACTCACATCATGAATATAGAACAATCCGACGCAAATTTGCAGGAAAGAATCCGCGAATTCAATCCCTATAATGAAAAAAAAGAAGGGAGCGGAAGGCCAAGAATCTTTGGGAGGGAAAGCACAGAACAGCCATGAGCATTTGAAACCAACCTCGCTGGGCTCAACAACTTCCTCCCGGCTGCAAACCGCATCAAGAAGGGAGCATTTCATAGGCGGAGAAGCGGATGAATTTCCTCACGGTCGCAATCGGGGAGTTGGAAACCGAGCGACGTGGAAGAGGAAGAGGGAGAGACGGGAGCTAGCAGAAGAACACTGGGGTCGTGTGCTCAATCAAGTAAGCGAGTGAAAAGCCATAGGAGGCTGCTGTCCGGCCGGACAAAAACTTGGACTTGCTTGCCTGTCTGACGGCGATTAGCCGGGAAAATTGGGCGAGAGAGCACGAGAAACCCGGTGGTGTTTGCAGGATTACGACGAAATTCCTGGGTGAGGGGCAGATTTGGGAGTTATATTCGGGGAGATGGGATGATTCTTTGTTTTTGTTTGCTTGCTCGTGCCGGACTCCTGGTGCGGTCAAACTTGGACCCAACCTCTTTTAGTGCTGTGCAGCCGCTTTTGTACAATTGCACGGCAAAAGCCAAACCTCATTTCCTACGGGCTTCTTCTCTACGGAAAAAGATCTATCTGCCGTGGAAATTTTTGCCCCATGCCACGTGTGCCAAGGTCTAATTGAGAATTGAGATAGCGCATTTGCTTCATGATTACGTAGAGTAAATAGCGATTGCGTTACATATATTTGGTTCAGCTTGGTCGGAATTAGATCACGAACCTCGCGACTTTCCTTTGTCCATCACTCAATTCGGCACCTCTAGCATCTATTTGTGTTTATGCTGTTGAACCAAACAAACTCTAGGATTTGACTGTGCATTACCACTAGCGTTGTTTTCATTTCCCATCACATTTAGTACATCTTATCTTAGTTACACATATGCTTATATACAATTTACACCATCAAGCACACTAGATGAATAAAACCCATTATGACTTTAGTTACACCACCAGATGTGCGTACCACGGAAAACAAAGAGGAACAATCCTAAGATAGTTAAGTACATTTTCTCATAATCTTAAACTCACCTAGGCCTTGTTTAGATGCAAAATGGGGGGATTTGAGGGTTTGGGTCAGTTCGCCATAAACGTGTCATTGTACCATTTCGTTTGTATTCGTGAAAAATTATCTAAAAATTAATTAATTAGGCTCAAAATGTTCGTCCCGCAGAGTACAACAAAACTGTGTAATTAGTTTTTAATTTCATCAACATTTAGTACTCCATGCATGTGCCGACTTTTTGATGTGATGAATATCTTCTTTTTGCATAGTGAACTTTGAAGGTGAAATTTGGGAACTAAACAAGGGCTAGGATATGATTCATATGAATAAACTTTGGGGGTGAAACATGCATATATTTTTTTTGAAAAAGATGATAAGCATATTTTAAATAGGAAAAACCCTTCTAAAATATATTTCAACTCTTGATTTCTCTAACAACGTAATGTCAACCACTAAAGACTCAATCTAATATTTGAATACAAACGGTCTTTAGCATATACTCCGTATTTTTCTTTTGTCCTTTCCCTATGGACATACTCCGTACCATATACAGTAGGGAGAGTAGTTTGCTATGACCTATGATGTTGGAGCAGTGACAAAGAAGTGGCACGACCCCAGTATGGGCCATTGCGGCTTTGTTTAGATGCCAAATGTTAGTCCCAAATTTACTATACAGAAGATTCTCCATTATATCAAAATGTCATAACATGCATAGAGTACTAAATATAGATAAAATCAAAAACTAATTATACGGTTTTATTGTGCTCTGCGAGACGAACATTTTGAGCCTAATTAATTAATTTTTGGATAATTTTTCACAAATACAAACAAAATGTTAGAGTGATGCAATGATTACGAAGTGACACTATCCTTCTAAATTTACCCTTCTAATTCTAACATCTAAACAAGGCCTGCATGCTTTACCCAGTCCAATCTTCTTCAGCCTCAGAAAAGCATGCGCGTGATGGATCGCAACATCCGGACCCTTTTGACGCGCATATAATTGCTCCGGCAGCAGCTAGCACTGCTGCACTGGGTGGCAGACCCGTGCAGGTTACGGTCGCCGTCCAGCAAGTCGACGGTTAGCGACAGACCCGACAACCACCCGCGTATGTACGTCGTCCGGAGGTGCACGAATGGGTCGTGGGGTTTCTTTCTGCCAACAGGGGTTCTCTCCTTTTCTTTTTTTGTGGAAATTTTCTGGAGCGTCTAAAGTCTAAACTTCAAGGGCTTGCAATTATCTTTGCTTAATTTTTTATTTGCAGTCACTTACGTTTAACCACTTGCTGACAGTGGCTGAAAAGCTACCGTCTAAGCTAGGAGTATACGCTTTATGATTTTCGTGCCTGTAAATCATCTCACATGTCCAACGGATCGGATGTGCGTGGAGAAATCAAGGTCTGCTAGTGGTGTTCACCGACAAGCTAGCACACGGGACGATCTTAATCCTTCTTGGAAACACCTAGGCCTTGTTTTGTTTAGATCCCAAATTCACCTCCCAAATTCACTATGCAAAAAGAAAATTCTCTATCACATCAAAATGTCATAACATGTATGGAGTACTAAATGCAGATGAAATCAAAAACTAATTGCACAGTTTTATTGTACTATGTGAGACGAACAATTTGAGCCTAATTAATCAATTTTCGGATAATTTTTCACAAATACAAACAAAATGCTACAGTAGCGCAATGATTATAAAGTGACATTTTATTCCTAAATTCAACACTCCAATTCTAACATCTAAACAAGGCCCTACTCCTGAATTTACATGTGAATGAAATAGTATAAGAGATAAGGCAGGTGGATGTCAGGAATCACTTTTGCAAAGTGATCCGCAAGGAGCTAGCACCATCAAAATCGACCTCGCCTATGTGATGTCTCATCCAAGTGGACGCTTTTAAGCAACTAGGTGCAGTTAATTACGTACACGCATAGAGTCATTTGGTACACAAGAATCAACTAGCGGTTACATTAGCTGTGGATTTTACCTTAGCAGTATGTAAGAGTGGAGACGGCTCCTTAATTAATATCTTCTGTTTGGTAAAGGAATTCATTTTGGAGAAGGTTTGAGTCAAACATTGAGGAATATAGATCATGAATAATATTTAAATCGTTGAGTTTGAAAATATGAAAATTATATAAATATATTGATCTTGAAAATTATTTTCATAAAAATATACATATATAACTTTTTAAGAAATATTTTTATCGAAAAGAGAAGTCTAAGTTGTACTTTGGAGACCGTGTCGTTGTCCTAAACGACTTTCTTTACCAAACCGGAGAGAGCGGTGAGTTATAAGAATCACACATGGAAATGGAGGTGATGAAGCCCAGGCACATTTATCTTTCTTGTTAGTTCAGGCCGTCTTTGCAAATTTGAGGCCCCAGTGCAAAAATGCAACTGTTGGGCCTAAAATTTAAAAAGCTCGTACCAAAAAGAAATCTATATATAACCTATATAGATGCACTTCATTAAAAGTTATTATTTTTATTTTTCTTAACATGCAAGCTATCCATGTTATGCCACCATCTACTACCATCTATTTATGTCTTTTACCGATTTTCTATGACTAATAGCATCCATACATATAATTTATTAGTCGTACAGTGCCATAAAATTTCCACACTGATGATCAATTATTTAAGAACCGTCCTCTATCAATAAAATGAGCATGTTTTTATGTATAATATCGTTGCAAAAGAAAATTATCAAGCAATCACCTTAGTGTTTTTATTTTTAAATTCCACCATAAATTTTGTTTAAAAAATTCCAGCAACATCACACGGGGTATCACCTAGTAAACTATATAGATGCACCCCACTAAGAGTCATTAACTCTATTTCTCTCAACATGCAAGCTATCCATGTCATATAGAAATCCATTATATTAGACGCCACGTCAGTATCCATCAGGAACATCTATTTATGTATTCAACCGATTTTCTATAACTAATAGTATCCATATGTGCAATTTATTAGTCTTTGTGAGTACAGTGCTATAAAATTTCAATAGTAGAAATACATGGATGATCATCATTTAAAAGCCATTCTCTCTCAACAAAATGAACATGTCTTCATGTATTATTTTATTTGCAAAAAAAATGTTTTCATGCAATCACCTTAGTGTTTCTGTTTTCAAATTTTACCTTAAAATTATGTATAAAATAATATTGTCATGCAATTACTTTACTGTTTTATTTTCAATTTCACATTAAAAAATTATTTAAATAATTTCCATAGCATCACGCGGGATATCACCTAGTAAACAATAAACTGACACCATACAGTACCAAGAAATCTAATTGGCCTCAAATAATTCCTAATAACGCTCAAGTACATCAGGTTTGGTCTATACTAGGCTTCCTTTACTCTATGTAATTAAGTGTACAATACATACTATAATTACGGATTTAGGTGCCATGATTTTTGGGGGCCCTGTGCCATCGGCCACCCTTCCCCTACTAGTCTAGAGCCCTCATAACTATAAGTAGGCGATTGCCCTAAAAAACTATAAGTAGGCGATTAGAAGGCCGGATCTTGACAAAGATCTGTCGTAAATATAAGGTGTCAAAGAGGCATTTCTCCAAGGTGGTTTAGTGAATACCGTGTTGAATCTTAAGAAAGAATAATTAGTTACAGGATAAAAAGAAAATTAGTGGCCTTTTCCGATATGAAGGAGGGCGTTTTTTAAGAGGTCCTGGTGGATTTTTTTTTTGTTGGCTTTGCTATCAGGCTGTTATGTTGATCTTTGTTTTCGGGGCTTAGAATGTCTAATATATATCGGAGTTTGTAGACTCTACTAACTTGGATTCATGAAATTATGACCAAATGGCCGAGGCCGAGCTTTGTAGATAGCAAGTCAGATACTGGGATTACCATTTTACAGTAAAGCACAAACCGCTAGAAGAGCCATGAACCCATTACAACACCAGTCAGACCAGGGGGCCTCGCCGCCACGGGCTCCTGGGTCGTCTTCCTCCTCCTCTCCGTCGCCGCGCCCACAGCCGCCCGCCTCCTCCCCTGCTCCTCCTCCTCCTCCTCCTCCTCCGGCGGCGGCGCGGCGCCCCGCCCGCGGCCCTTTGACACGTAGGTCCAGGTCTCCCTCACCCTCGCCGCCTCGCTCACCTACGCCTCCCTCCACGCGCTCCGCTACCGCGCCGGGGGCCTCCACCACCTGCTCTACCTCGACTCCGACGACGTGTAGGCGGACGCCACGAGCTCGCGACCTCGACAGCACCTGAATCGAACTCCTCGCTGAACGTCGCGACCTCTATCTGCCCGCACTGCCCGGGACCTCCGCCGGGACGCCACCCCACGCCACTAGTTCCGCCGCCCAATGCCTCCCGCTCCACCGCCTAGCGCAACATCTCCGTCGAGCATCCCGCGACGATGCCACGGCTGCAGCCTCTGCGGGAGGGGCTCCGGCTGTGGGATTTGGTGCCTCGCCTGCTGCCTGTTCCAGGCGATGGTGGGAGGACGATGGCGGGAGGGGCTCAAGCCGTGAGAACCGGCGCCTTGCCTTCTGCCCGTGCCCGGCGATGGCCGCGTCCATGGTGGGAGAGAGCGAGCGCGAGGGAGGGGGCAATGACAGTGTCCATGGCGAGAGGGAGGGAGCACGGGAGGCTCTTATCGACGAATTATGTCGAGCACGTCTAACAGGGGATACCCCGAGGAGTAGATTTGTGAGGGTCTCGCCAAGTTCTTAGAAACGATAGTGCACGAACAACACAATTTAGACAGGTTCGGGCCGCGAAAGCGTAATACCCTACGTCCTGTATGGTTGATTGTATTGCGTATATCCTTTTGAGGGGTCCCTGCCTCGCCTTATATAGTCCGGGAGGCAGGGTTACAAGTCGGTTTGTACAATTCTAGTCGTATACAACATGGATAACTACAACAGAGTACTTTGGGGAATTTCCTACTAGTATACGACTAGTTTATTTGAGCTTCCTAATCAACTACGCCGTCTTGCACCATAGTCGACTAGTTTGAAGTAGTCGGATCAAACATTCCTTATCGAGTAGTTTAATCCTTGGATGAGTGGTCCTAGGGATCCTGGTCCCACAAGCCCCCGAGCATCTTGCGCCTTTGCTTTAAGTCTTGAATCTGTCTTCAAATGATTGGAGGTAAGCACAAGACGCTCAGAAATCTTCATCTTTGAACAATTTCCATTGGAGTGCATCTACTGATGCACCCAACGGGTGTAGCCCCCGAGCCTCCGAGTACTTAAAAGTAGTCGGAGGATCAAAAGCAGTCTTCAATCTTTATTTTGAGTAGTTTAATGGTGTGCACCAAATAGGTGCACCCATTGGGTATAGCCCCCGAGCTTCGAGTAGTTTCATGAAAACTAGTCGAAGATTCGAAAACCATTACTCCTTAAATTTTGGAAATTAAATCCCTGATTATCCGTTAGCAGCCCCCGAGCTTTAAAGCAAATATTTTTGGTTTAAAGATCAGAACAAATCTCCTGTAATTTGTTTCCGAACTGAATATCCGGATTCGTCGTCAGTGATTGGATTTGGAAAACTATCCCGTGAAAATAGGCAGGAAAATAGAATGTGAGACGCCGTCGCTCTGTAGCATACAGTAACCCTAACCGGTCATTATATAGATCCGATTGCTTCCGTCCTGTAGAATACCCTGTTAGGTCGTCACAGTCATTCCTGTGAGCTTGAAATCATCCTCGTTCTTCGCCCACCGCCAATCACACATTCTCGGGTGAGATCTACTTGGTGTAGCCCCCGAGCTTGTGGTTAGTGTATGCGAGAGAAATCTAAGGTTCTTGAGCGAGCCACCATGTCGACGCGCGGAAGAGGTGCCGGAAGGGGAGGCAGGAGGAGAGCACCAATTCCAACTCCCTCGACCAAGCCTGCGCTTACAGATCCACCACCACCATCGTTGGCATGGAAGAAATGCACCGCGAATACTGATGAACTCAGCTCCCTTGTGGAATAAGGTTTGCTTCTTGACCAAGTGTCACTTGAGTGGAAATCTTGTTGGAATCAAGAGTTCCCTACTGAGAATCATCAAGAGATTCCTCTATTTATCTCTTTCTGTGAGCGCGGAGTTGGATTACCCACCTCCACTTTCTTCAAAGAATTCCTTGCCTTTTATGATCTCCAACTCCATCACTTGAATCCCAATGGGATTTTATACATTTCTGTCTTTGTTCATGCCTGCGAGGCATTCCTAGGTATAGAACCTAATCTTCCCTTATTCCGGTCCTTGTACCATATCAAGCCACAGCCTACTTATGTAAAAACAGAAGTAGTCGGTGGAGCTGGAATTCAATTTCGTCAGAATATGCGGGCGAAATGGTTTGAAATGCCTCTGATGGACTCATGCGGAGACTGGAAATCCAAGTGGTTTACCATTGGTAAGTAGTCGTAAACTCTTTGAAAGTTTTATTTGAATAATTCAATGCTATTTGTCAATATGATAACCAGTTACTTATGCCTTGAAAACAGCAGGAAACCATGGATCAAGTTGTCCTGAGAAAGATGGGTGGTACCCGAGGAACCAAGCCAACTGGAATGCCAGGCCAACTGCTGAAGAAGCTAAAGATGTACCCGCAATGTTGAAGCGGGTACAAGTTTTGAAAGAAAAAGGACTTACTGGAGTTGGAATAGCCTTCAGTTTCATGAAGAGGAGAATCCAGCCACTCCAGGAGCAAGTCAATCTGGGATTTCAATATGAAGGGATGTCGGATCCATCTCGTACAGCTCCTGAGGACATCTCTGATGAGACAATCCTTATGCGACTGAGTCGCATGTTTACTAGTGTTACTGAAAAACCAGTAATAATTGGAGAGTTATCAAAGGAACATCCATTACTGTTAGAAGTAAGTAGCCATGGTACTCATGTAGTATTTCTTGAATGATCATATCATTGACTATGTTTTGAATAATGCAGGATGAGCCACCATCACTTCTTGCCGACAGAGAATGGGAAGATCTTGAAAAAAGTTCATCTGAAAAAACCCTCAGCGACAAGGTAGTTGATGTGAGCGAAGATGATGAGATTGTAGAAGACTCGGATATTAGTGTGCCGCCTCAGATTATTACTGCCAGTAAGTGTCTTGATCACTTTAATAGCAATATATGCTGATTCTTAATTTTTTCCACTGATTTTGAACATGCTATAACCATTTTAGGCTTCCCATCATCTACGCGAAAGAGAAGATCCACTCGAAGCAATACTCCAAAGCCAGGTGACACCGTGCCATCTAGTAGCCCATCAAAGCGTATCAAGCTGTCACGGATGATCACTGCGCCGCAAAGCTCTTCTACTTCGAGTGCTTTACAAAGTACTCAATCTGGGAGTACGACTAGTTCGAAACGGACAAAGCCAATCTTCAAGTTCCAGTTTCAGCCGCTAAAAGCCCCTGAGCCAGCAAAAGAGTAAGTGAATTAACTCTTAATCTTTTGAATTTGTTATATTCTTGAGTACTTGATAACTAAAAGGTTATAATTTGTCAGGGTGCCCAAAGTGACTACTGCAGAAGCTGAGCAACAAAGTGAAGTGGAGAAGATGGCAGAAGAAATCGCCGCAGAAGAACAACAGCCAACGCCCCAAGAGGCCAATGTTGAAAATCCTCCACCACAAGATGCTACACATGGCACAACTGAATTGCCACTGCAAGTAGTGAGTAATCAGTCTCTGGATCTTGTTTCCGTGGAAAAAAGCACAGAGTCTGCACAAGCTCCAGATGAAGGTCTGCCGCCCAATACTATGGAAGTAGAAGCACCGCAAGTGGAGAATGTAGATGTAATCAATACTTCCCAAAACCAGGTATTTGTTGACTGTTCTTGATATATCTTGTGAATTATGTTTGCTATAACGCTGTCGCATATGTTCAGGCTGCAAAAGAACAAGTCGTAGAAACAGAGGTACTCGAAGGAGTACCCGATCAGCAGCGTAATGAAAGAAAATCTTGATGATGTAAGTATGAATGAAAGATACTCATATATATGTTGGCAAATAAATATGTATATTTGAAAAACTGAATTGTATGTAGGTTGGAAAGAAGGACAGAACCATCAGGGACGAAGCTGATGAGCTGCGGAACCACCTACAACTTGCCCTGGTAAGAAATCATAACCCTATAGTGTATTTGTAAGATCACTTAATAATGCTATAAAAATAGGCAAATGCGCAGGCATTTGTTGAACTAGTTGAAAAGCCAGGCGATGCCAAGCTATCGGCCAGAATCCGAGAACTGGAAGCTGACTGGGCCGCCAAGTGCAAAGAGCTTGAAAAAGTGCAAACTGAGCGGCAGAAAGAAAATGACTGGCACCCTCAGCGACAAGGTAGTTGGATGTGAGCGAAGATGATGAGATTGTAGAAGACTCGGATATTAGTGTGCCGCCTCAGATTATTACTGCCAGTAAGTGTCTTGATCACTTTAATAGCAATATATGCTGATTCTTAATTTTCCACTGATTTTGAACATGTATAACCATTTTAGGCTTCCCATCATCTACGCGAAAGAGAAGATCCACTCGAAGCAATACTCCAAAGCCAGGTGACACCGTGCCATCTAGTAGCCCATCAAAGCGTATCAAGCTGTCACGGATGATCACTGCGCCGCAAAGCTCTTCTACTTCGAGTGCTTTACAAAGTACTCAATCTGGGAGTACGACTAGTTGAAACGGACAAAGCCAATCTTCAAGTTCCAGTTTCAGCCGCTAAAGCCCCCTGAGCCAGCAAAAGAGTAAGTGAATTAACTCTTAATCTTTTGAATTTGTTATATTCTTGAGTACTTGTAACTAAAAGGTTATAATTTGTCAGGGTGCCCAAAGTGACTACTGCAGAAGCTGAGCAACAAAGTGAAGTGGAGAAGATGGCAGAAGAAATCGCCGCAGAAGAACAACAGCCAACGCCCCAAGAGGCCAATGTTGAAAATCCTCCACCACAAGATGCTACACATGGCACAACTGAATTGCCACTGCAAGTAGTGAGTAATCAGTCTCTGGATCTTTTTCCGTGGAAAAAAGCACAGAGTCTGCACAAGCTCCAGATGAAGGTCTGCCGCCCAATATATGGAAGTAGAAGCACCGCAAGTGGAGAATGTAGATGTAATTAATACTTCCCAAAACCAGGTACTTGTTGACTGTTCTTGATATATCTTGTGAATTATGTTTGCTATAACGCTGTCGCATATGTTCAGGCTGCAAAAGAACAAGTCGTAGAAACAGAGGTACTCGAAGGAGTACCCGATCAGCAGCGTAATGAAAGAAAATCTTGATGATGTAAGTATGAATGAAAGATACTCATATATATGTTGGCAAATAAATATGTATATTTGAAAAACTGAATTGTATGTAGGTTGGAAAGAAGGACAGAACCATCAGGGACGAAGCTGATGAGCTGCGGAACCACCTACAACTTGCCCTGGTAAGAAATCATAACCCTATAGTGTATTTGTAAGATCACTTAATAATGCTATAAAAATAGGCAAATGCGCAGGCATTTGTTGAACTAGTTGAAAAGCCAGGCGATGCCAAGCTATCGGCCAGAATCCGAGAACTGGAAGCTGACTGGGCCGCCAAGTGCAAAGAGCTTGAAAAAGTGCAAACTGAGCGGCAGAAAGAAAATGACTGGCACGAGCAGCAATATGCAGGTCTCCTTGAATTGAAAGAGGGCCTTGAAGGCCGAGTCACAAATTTGAACAAGGAGAACTGCAGTAAGTACTCGTATCATGCTTGTAAGTAATGAAAAATTGTAAATTGTACTGATGATGCATCTGAATATATGTAGGTTTGAAAAAACAATAGAAAGCTGAAGAAAGCAATACTACCAACTGGTGTAATCTGTCGCAACGTCAAGCCGAAGAAATTTCTCAGCTTAAGGATTCCATCGCCAAAAAGGACGAAGAGTTCTCCAAGGAACACCGAATCCGAGTGGATATGGAAAAAAGAAGTTACTAAGACTCTGGAGCTAGTGCAATTGAAGCAAGAAGTTAACAACTTCGTCCAAGAGCACAAAGACTTGGAAGAAGCAATGGAACCTGTCTTTGAGCTGCTGGCTGCAGAAGCAGAAAACATGTCGTTCTTGGAGCGTGTACGCCAAGTACCAGAGCTAATTGGAGAATTTTGCAAGACGACCTTGAAGGATTGTACCAACAAGGTGTTAGCTCTGTTCAAGGTGCACAATCCAGCAGCAAGGCTTGAATTGAAGTATCTGCCAGCTGGTGTAACAGAACGACAATATGAAGAACTTGTAACTGAAACAGAGCCAATGGCTGAGGAGTTTGTGAACTCATTGCAGTAGTATGTATGAAAAACAATGTAATTGACAATGTGATACTACTATTAATATGCAATTGTATGATGCGAATCATGAATTGAATTATTGTGATTATTGTAATAACCTAATTGTTTTATTGATGATAAAAACTAGTCATGTGTAGACTTGATAGGCTATTGAAATCACGCAAAGTACTATATGTGCCTAGACCCCTGGTCTACTTAAAACAATTAATACATGAATAATTGTTTAAACAAGTCATGACAAGACTTGCTGGGTTGCTGATGCAGAGCCAATGAAACTACTTGAAATAGTAAACGTACTTTAATTTGCGTGAAACGATAAAGATAGTGTCAAAAAGCTATCAAGATAGAACTCTGGTGAATGAATGAAAAAGAAGTCTGATGTAGTCGGCACAAGGACACAGAGCAGATACTTCGATAATTTGTCAAAAATAGAAACGATACTATCACTTGTGGTCTTGTGCAGACTAGTGTAGATCTGCCAGGACATATGAGGCTTGGTGCCACTTCATGGAAAAGCAGTCATGGCTTCTATTGACTTAATATGATATTGAAATAATTCTCTGAATGAAAATCAATGAACACATAAGTCATGACATAGGATAATGGAATGTAAAAAAGAGTATACTATTTAGAGCAATTGGTAACCAACTTTATTGATCTTATGATAATCAAAAAAGTACATGGTTGTCGCCTGAAACCCAATTATGGGTAGAATTTCTTCAAGTGCTCAATGTTCCATACATTAGGTAGATCATCACCTTCTGGAGTCTGTAGGCGATAAGTTCCAGCCCCAATGACTTGTTTAACAAGAAACGGACCTTCCCATCGTGACATGAGCTTGTGAAGGCCATCTGTCTTCTGTATGCGTCGTAGCACCAAGTCTCCTATGACGAAAGAGCGAGGCTGAACAGAGCGTTGATGATAACGCCGTAATCCCTCAAGATAACGTGTGTTCTGAATGAGAGCTGCCACCCGAGCTTCTTCAACACCATCAATGTCCTGGAATCTCTCCTGTTGAGCGACTTGTTCATCATAATTTTCTAGTCGTGGAGCTTTCCAGAGTAGATCAGCAGGCAAGACTGCTTCAGACCCATAGACTAGAAAATAAGGTGTTTGCCCGGTCGCACGGCTTGGTTGCGTGCGTAGCCCCCAGAGTACAGCTGGTAGTTCTTGAGCCCAATTGCCGCCATACTTCCTGAGTGGGTCATATAATCGTGGTCTCAAACCTTGCAGTAACAAGCCATTGGCTTTCTCGACTTGTCCATTTGCCTTTGGATGTGCAACTGAAGCATAATGAGTTTCAATTGAATATTTTGAGCAATAATCTTGGAATCCATCACTCGTGAATACTGATCCTAGATCAGTAATATATGTATATTTGAAAAAACTGAATTGTATGTAGGTTGAAAAGAAGGATAGGACCATCAAGGACGAGGCTGATGAGCTGCGAAATCACCTACAGCTTGCCCTGGTAAGAAATCATAACCATATAGTGTAGTTGCAAGATCACTTAGTAATGCTATAAAAATAGGCAAATACACAGGCATTGGTCGAACTAGTCGAAAAGCCAGGGGATGCCAAGCTATCTGCCAGAATCCGTGAACTGGAAGCTGACTGGGCCGCAAAGTGCGAAGAGCTGGAAAAAGTACAAGCCGAGCGGCAGAAAGAAAACAACTGGCATGAACAGCAATATGCAAGTCTCCTTGAATTGAAGGAGGGCCTTGAAGGCCGGGTCACACATTTGACCAAGGAAAATTCCAGTAAGTACTCGCATCAAACTTGTAAGTAATGAAATAATGTGAATTGCACTGATAATGCATCTGAATATATGCAGATTTGAAGAAACAACTGAAAGCTGAAGAAAGCAACACTACCAACTGGTATAACCTGTCGCAAAAAACAGCAGGAACCCATGGTTCGAGTTGTCCTGACAAAGATGGCTAGTGCTC
>OAMR01000356.1:518522-538731 GCA_900205405.1 Echinochloa crus-galli | reverse complement strand
CGCCCGAGGATCGCGTGATAAGAAGTCTCAAAATCTGCTACCTCAAATTTGATGTACTCGGTCCTGAAATTGGCTGTTGTGCCAAAGGTGACAGGTAATGTGACTTGCCCTAGGGGAATTGCGGCCTTGCTTGGAACAATGCCATAGAAAGGTGATTCCATGGGCTTGAGGTACTTGGTGATGTCGAGTCCCATTTTTGTGAACGTCTTGGCAAAGATAATATTGAGCCCGCTGCCTCCATCAATGAGTACTTTAGTCAGTCTAGCTTGTGCCACGACTGGATTCAGTACGAGGGGATATTTGTCTGGATTGGCAAAGTTGGTCCATTGATCAGCCCTAGAGAATGTGATTGGGACTTCAGACCACTTGAGGAATGTAGGAGTAGCAGGTTCTATTGCCATGATCTCGCGGAGGGATAACTTCTTGGCCCGTCTTGTCTGGGTAAGGCTTTCTCCGCTGAATAGAACTGCAACAACGTTGTCAACCTGCGGAAAACCACTGTCTTGATCATCATTGTGATCATCCTTCTTCTTTTTCCCTGGGCTCTTCTTCTCAGGCAGCTCCCGTTTATCAAACTCCTTCTTGATATGAATGCATTGAGCCATCGTGTGCTTGCCGTGAGGATGATAAGGACATGGAACATTCAAGATTTTGTCCAGATCAGGGATAGACTTCTTCCGCGTAGAACGCTCAACTGCCGCGACTGTGTTGTCTGGCTTGCGCTTGTTGCGGTTGAAATCGCGTCTGTTGTTGTTGTTGCGGCGATCAGGACTACCTTTGTTTTGGTTGTTGCCACCATTGTAATTGGAGTTGGTATCCTTGCGTTTGTTGAACCGGTCGCGTTCACGATCATCTTGATCTGCCCAATCAGCGGCCATGGTCCTGAGTTCTGAGATGGTCTCTGGGCGTCGCCTTCCAAACTCGCGATGTAACTCACGAGCCCATAACCCATCATGAAAGCAGTCGATGACCTCTCTGTCTGACACGTCCACAATCGTAGCTCTTTTCTCGAAAAATCTCTTGATGTATTTATGCAAGGTTTCACCTTTCTCTTGCTTGCAAGATGCTAACTCAAATCGGGTTCCGGGTCGTGCCCAGGTTCCTTGAAAATTAGCTGTGAATTTGCGCGTGAGCTGTTCCCAGGTGTCGATAGATCCTGGACGGAGACCTTCAAGCCATGTAAGTGGTGCTGTATCCATCATGATTGGAAAGTACCGGACTTTGACATCGTTGCTACCGCCAGCCATGGTGATTGCAGTCGAGTAGACACGTAACCACTGCTCAGGGTCTTGCTTGCCTGTGAATTTCTCGATTCCAGTCGTTTTGAACTTTTGAGGTAACACAACCTTCTTGATGCGGCTGGAAAAGGCTGGAAATCCATCATACTTGTGTGATGGAGATTGCTGTCTTCTTCTACGACGGTCATCATCATTATCATCAGGGCGCCGGTTTGAGTGGTGACTTGGTGAACCACTCGGCTCAGGATCTTGATGACCACGACCAGTGCGGAAGTTGCGATCACGACCACGTGCTGGATGATCACGATTGCCATCATCACCAGAAGGGTCATTGTCGGGCTGATCATTCCTGCCACGGCCTTGAGGTTGACGATCACGCCCACGGTCTTGATCACGTGGTGGATCTTGTTCCCGTCCCTGCGGAGGCTGTTCTTGATCAGCCGGGATCGGTCCATAGAGTTGTTCAAAATCAGCTCGGCGACGAATCTCAGATGCAATGCGATTGGCTCTGCTAGCATCAATTTGGGAGCGAGCGTCACGATTGGCATTAATTGTATGACGAAGATCACCAACTGGGGGATTGGCCCTATTCCCTGCTTGCGGGGCTGCTGCCGCATTCCCTTGCTGAAATCGACTCGGATGAGGAGATGATACAGAACGGCTACCATGAGTTCTCTGTCGTTGGGTCATCCCTGGTCTGGCCTCGAGGTGAGGTTGAACCGCTGCTAGCAATCCGAGTACTTGTTGTACTTGGGGCGAAGCAGGAAGAGCCTTGATTATCTCAGCAGCGACTGTCAAATTTGTTGGAGCGTCGTGCAAGACAGGTTGATCCCCGACCATCTGAAACTCTTGCTCGAGGTTTCTTGTAGCAGCAGCGCGCCTGGCTACATTGATGTGCCTTTGTCTACGCTTGATGTTCCTTGTCTGCCTTGCTGTCTTTTGCTGATCAGTTTCGTTGGCGACGGTTGGTTCTTCATCGGAGATGTCAGCCATGAGCTCCATATCATACTGGCCACCTTGCCCTGATGCGCTTGCCATGTAGACTTGTCTGCTTGGGTCTGATAGATGAAGGCTAAGGGCGCCGGTGAAATTATCTCCCGTTGATTCAGAAGAAACAGTAATTGAAGCGGTTTCACCGTCCTGGTAAGGTAACTCTTCCAGTATGGCAGCGCTGATCCTCGACTCGTTGTTCCCAAGCGTATCAATAGGAATCGCACCAGGCCAGTGAACGAGGAGGCCTCCTGGTGAGTTGGTCACAATGAGCCCTGAAGGCAACAGAACTAGAGGTTGCTCAAGGGTGACATCACACTTATAGTAAGCGCAGCAGTTGAATCGCGCGACGTTATCTGGTGCGTCACTCAACAAGACCGTGAAATCGTCCTCGCTCTCGTCCTCTGATGGTCCAGAGACCGGCTCAGAGTTCAAGTTGCAATCTACGATCTGGTTGATCAGTGAGCTTGTCTTCCTCCCTTGCTTCGCGGCGTATATCTGTTGATATGTAGCCGCGGAATTAGGTAGGCCGAACAGGAATCGATCGGGGTGATTGTCCGATGGCGTATCCAGCTCGGAGTCCTGACCTCTTTCCATGCTTGGAAAAGAGTTGTATCCAGACTTGAATTGGAAAGTCCTGGTTGGAGTTCGAGTCCTTGTCGAAATCGAACTTGCTGTTGAATTTGAACTTGATGAATCTGTCGAAAGTTGTACCTCGACAAGATCTTGGAGCGGTACTGATGGAACCATCGGCTTCGAGTAGGGCCCCGGTCGATCCGCTTGGAACGACTCAAAACCGAGCCTGCCATCGGAGACGAAAGTCCATGAGCCGATGACGAACGTTGCACCCTCCTCGATGCCAGCTGCTCCGAAAGTTGATCCCATCGTGCCTAACGTTGAGCTTTGGCGAGATCGCCCCACGGTGGGCGCCAAGTGTCAACGAATTATGTCGAGCATGTCTAACCGGGGATACCCCGAGGAGTAGATTTGTGAGGGTCTCGCCGAGTTCTTAGAAACGATGGTGCACGAACAACACAATTTAGACAGGTTCGGGCCGCGAAAGCGTAATACCCTACGTCATGTATGGTTGATTGTATTGCGTATATCCTTTTGAGGGGGTCCCTGCCTCGCCTTATATAGTCCGGGAGGCAGGGTTACAAGTCGGTTTGTATAATTCTAGTCGTATACAACATGGATAACTACAACAGAGTACTTTGGGGAGTTTCCTACTAGTATACGACTAGTTTATTTGAGCTTCCTAATCAACTACGCCGTCTTGCACCATAGTCGACTAGTTTGAAGTAGTCGGATCAAACATTCCTTATCAAGTAGTTTAATCCTTGGATGAGTGGTCCTAGGGATCCTGGTCCCACAGCTCTCCAGCGCCTCGCCTGCTGCCCCTGCCCAGCGACGGCGGGAGGACAACGTTGGTAGGGGCTCCGGTCATGGGATCCGGCGTCTTACCTGCTTTCCATGTCCGGCGTTGGCCGCGTCCATGGCGGGAGGAATGGAGTGCGAGGGGTGACGGCAGCGTCGCCAAGCGTGAGGGGAGAAAGCACGGGAGGGGATGATGTGGGGCAGATAGCTAGTGAGGGTGGCTCGATAAAAATAGCTAGCGAGGGGACTGGTTTAGCTAGCCGGATACAAAGACAAGCCGGTTACAGAGTCTGTTGGGTCACACATTTTGAGATTTGTTCTAAATTATAGCTAGTGAGTGGAGTTTTATAGAGGCATTGTTTGTTTGACTTATGCTAATGGCTTATGCTGATTCGTTGTGAGAGAAAAATTTGTTGACTGATGGCTTATGCTAATTTGTTGTGAAAAAAAAATACTGTTGGCTGATAAGCATAAGTCAAGCGAATAAGGCCTCTGACCACCGTTTCTCCTACAGAAAATTCATGGAAGTTTTGAGTGACACGTATATAACAAAAATTTCTAAGACAAGTGTGGCCAGGGAATTGTTTCCGATGATATTCAGTTATGCTTTCAGGTACTTCTCTTTTTGTCTTTTCCCAGTGGATATATTATGAGTATTATTTCTGAAAAGTCAGTGACAGGCAAGTAGCAGGCCGGACTCGAAACATCAGCCATTGGCCATTGGCCATTTGCTTTCCTAAGTCCAAGTAGGGGTGGGCACTTTAAACCCAAAACCCGAAAACCGAACCGAACCGAACCCAATTTACCCGAATTATCGGTCTATTCGGGTTTCGGGTTCGGTCCAGATAATTTTATAATTCGGAGTTCGAGTTCGGTTTCGGTTCCTATGGTCTATAACCCGAATAGATCGAATAACCCGAAATTCAATATATTTACGTATTTTGATTTGCTTATGAATGTTACAACTTTATATTTTAAACTATTTTAATTTTTTTTATAAACTTGTTAGTTACTTGCTTCCATTGAGTAGTCCTTAAATTCATAGACTTGAAATGAGTTGGAAATTTGAATTTCTACCATAGAGTTTTGATAGGTGACAAATATATCTATGAAAATCCGGGTAATTCGGTGGACCGAATAGACTGAACCGAAATAATTGGTCTATTCGGGTTCGGTTCCTATTTTATTTTTAAAAATTTCGGTCCTCACTTTTCAAAACCCGAAATGACCGAAACCGAATAGACCGAACCGAAATGACCGAATGCCCACCCCTAAGTCCAAGTCTTCTTAGGCTTCAGAAAGCGTGCGCTAAGGATGGCAACAGCTTAAGAGCCATACCCATCCTTTTCGGGACCCGGAAATCTAACCTGCCCAAGTAACTTCCGACGTGCATAATTGCACTAGCAGTACCTGGTGGTGACAAACCCGTCTTCCAAGTTACCGTCGCCGTCGAGCAAGGCGACGGTCGGAGGCAAGCACGACCTGCGTGCGCTTGTACGTCCAGGTGCACGTGTGGATCGAGATTTTCTGTCTGGGAACGGGCTCGGGCGCGGCTCAAGCACCTAACGAGAGATCTCTCTCTTCCTCCCTTTTTTAGAATGGATCACCCCCTTTGTTCTATACGGAACGGATTGTCCCCATTGCCCTCAGCCTGTCGGTCGGCCCGGGCGCCCAGAGGTGACTTTTTTCTCCATGGAAATTTTACCACTACAAGAAAACTCAACATCCGCACCCCTTAAATGCCTCGGCACATTTTGGACCCGGTGCTAAAGGTGTATTAGCACCGGGTCCAATATTTGGTGACCTCGGGAACCATTTAGCACCGGTTGGTAAATACGACCCGGTGCTAAAGGGGGTGGCACATGCTGCTACAAAAGGAAAGCATCTTCTATTCCATCACATGTGCTGCGTAGGTGAGATGGTTAGGTGGGTACGCGCGAGCCCACATATTTTTTGGATATTGGACACTTTTAGCACCGGTTATTTGACCCGGTGCTAAAAGGTGACACCCTTTAGCACCGGAATAGTAGCACCGGTTGGGAAACCCGGTGCTAAAGGGGCTTCCCAACCGGTGCAAATGTTTGTGTCTCCGGCAGTGTACAAAGGCTTGGAATAATTTACTTTCCAGTCACTTTCTTTTAACCAGTTGCTGAGCAGTGACTGAATGGCTTAATTGATGCTGCTTGAGCTTACTGCTGTAGTGCTCCCTCTCTTCTTCACGCAGTAAAACACGATTTGTCAAGAGCACATCTCTGCTGCTATCTATATGTATATTGTCTGAACTTCAGATGCGAATCTGTAAATCATCTCACGCAGTAAAACACGATTTGTACTTGATTATTGGTTGTATGTACACGGGAAATAAAGAGAAGAAACAGAGACTGCCAGGAGGGATCGACAGCTTTGTGATTGTAACCAACTTCTCCTGCACTTGCCTCTGAAAAGAGAAAAGCCAAAGAAAGAAAGAAAAGGAGACAAGGCAGGTGGATGCTTAGAAACGAGGAATTACTTTTGCAAAGTGTCTTGCCACTTGGTCAGTGTTGTCTTCATTGACCTGTGAGTGGATCCATAGGCAGGATCGTCAAATTAAACTCGCTTCTGTCTCATCTAAGGTAGATAGGTATAGATGCCTTCGAGCAATATAATTGCGTGTTGTTTCATCATGCAATGCGTGAGTTATTTGGCACACAGGAATAATCAAGGATACGAGGGCGCGATTGGAAGAAAACAGGAAAAAGACCAAGCGCTTGATAGTGAGTTATATTTGCGATTTTTTTTAACCTCGCTCTCGTGGTTATTTTTTTTAAAAAAAAGGATAAACCCGGTCTCAGCAATCAAATGTTTGACAGCTTACAACCTGAATTACAGTACCCACATGCTGCAGCTAATTGCGCATGCACAAGGAGATCACTCCAAAGACCAGACCAAGACATAAACATCTATTGCCGTACTCAGAAAAAGACACTAAGACGTAATTCTTCGCAGAGTATTCCAACCAAAATTGTTGAACATCTCTAGAGCTGCCGCCTCCAAAGTTCGGCACCCCTCCTTCAAGCTGTCCCTCTCTTCCTCTTTAGATAAGATCGGCCAGCTCCGGATCCAGTACGCCGCTCTAAAGATGACCTGCAAGCACGAGTTAGGTTTTGATCGTTGGAACGCCACATCATTTCGACAAAGCCAGATGGCCCAACAAATCGCTCTCGTGGTTATTGAACCTTGAAAGAACCTAGGTGGCTAGCTTCTCCAGCTTTGAAGTTTGAAGAAAACAGCTCTGGCCCCTATTGAATCTTGAAGGAACAATGTTGCTGAATCATATAGGTTCATAGCATTTTGGATATAGCGGTTCCATACACACCAAGCATGAAAACAGAGGTGTAGGCCAGGAACACATGTTTTTTGTCGTTGCTTGCGTGTCCACAGCTTATAGTAGGTGATCTACATCACCTGACTACACACACTAATATATTCTTATATTTAATCTTGAAGCCTTATTTACGCTATTTTTTTCATGAAAGGAGACATGATCCTTCATTATGCATCCTATGTCCGGCCTTTCACTATTCCAGAACCCCTCATCACAATCGATTTTGAAGGCTTATCACAACCGGTTTTGGGATGGTCTGTCATCAGAACCGGTTTATATTTTGAACCGGTTGTGATGAAAGTCCAATCACAACCAGTTTTTTTGTGGTTGGGCTCTCATCACAACCGGTTTGAAGTTGTGATAAATATTCCAGGGACAAAAAATTGATTCCCATACATATATCTTTAGTAGCATCACGCAACAATGATACGGTGCCGGCCGTAAGTGATGAGAACTGAAAAAAAAAATGCAAATAACGCGGACGTGGCTAAGTGATGCATTACCGCCATGGTAATTATCTTGTGGCTCGTCGTCGACGTGGACATCGTTGTCGTCATCATCTTGTGGCTCGTTGATGTCAAACACATCGTTGTCGTCAGCATCTTGTGTAGCCGGGACGTTGAGATCAAACCCAACGTCGTCTTCGTCATCTTCTGTTGCTAGGACATTGAGATCAAATGTTGGAAGCAATCAGACATTTGTCTCTGGAGTACGTACTGGATGGTAAAGTAATGAAGAAACAAAGAAAGCGAGAGGAAAAAAATGAGCGCTAGAGGAGCTGCACCGCGTGCTTAAATAGATCAGCGCCGGTTCGGTTCTTAACAGGCGCAGGCGCGAGAGGAAAAAATGAGCGCGAGAGTAGGCGCGCAGCACGAAAAAAAGCGCCATGCAACGAAAAGAACCATGCATGCGCCATGCAACGCGCGGCAGCAAAGAAAAAAAACAACGCCATGCAAAAATTATGGAGACAAAGAAAAAAAGCAGCAGCTCCCAGGGTTCAAATTAACAGTGAAGCTCCGGCAGCGTCGGGCCATGGCGCCTTGCCAACCGAGCTACGATAGATTTCTGTACAAGTCGCACCCTCAGCTGTATTTAATAAAGGTAAGATAGGAAAACTAACCCCTCATTAGTCACCCCTTGATAATCGTATTCATGTCCTAAACGTCATCTAATTAGGATACGGAGGCAGTATTAGGCACAAAGAAGTTATACACGCATATATCTCAACCCTTCCATATAAGCATAACTCACAGGATCATTTCATTAAAAGTGTCAAGCAACTCTAATAACCTTCATGACATTTGGGTTGTATAATCTAATAGATTTTGGTGCAATCAGCTTATTCAAAATTACAATTAAATTTAATATTTCAAACTGTATGTGAAGATGAACCAACACTAACCATGCCCCAGGAGTCTTTGCAAAAGAAAATTTTGTAACTACAATGGCAGTAAAAATATAAAACAAAACATAATAAGAGCACCGCTCTGAATCATAGCATTTGTTTACTTCAGTCTGACATTTGTTCCATTGTATGACTCACATGGTATTTCAAAAGTTGAAAACTAAAATGGAAATGTCTATCTTTCATAGATTTCACCAGGAACATCTAGCTCACGTACTGTATGGATAAACAGTGCAAGTGCATTCAAGTCATAGCTTCTCACATAATAATAAGCATCAGTTGTAAGCAACTCACTACTAGCCGAACAGCAAGTTTAGGAGACCCTTTTGGCACATCTTAGTTACTAACCCAGGATTCCAGTATAGCCAGGTGATTTAGTTTTACACCAGCAGTCTAACTAAAACAAGAGGTTTGGCAAACAGTCAGGGAAACTCATAGCTAACATGATAATCACAAAAATAGCCAAATATGGATTATGGTACAAAAAATCTCAGTCCGTTTAAAGGCATAGCAATTACAACAGTTGTCTTCTGGTTCAAGCTTCAAAGATTAAATTTATTAAGGAAATCATCCCCATCGGTTGTGTGTCTTCTTTACTAGGGTGTTTACTGACTGAGTCTTATTACATGATGTTACTGCAAGGCCCGGTAAATAAGAATACCAGACTCAGTGGTTTTCCTTTGTTTTCTTTCCGAGCTCTTTTACAGTACCCAATACCACTCTTGGGTGGTATATGGTATAGACATGTGTAATTTAGTAATTGCGACTACCTGTCGCCGGTCACCGTACAGAGACAAGAGATAAACGTCGGGAAAATGAGGAACAGAGGGAAACACTACAAAAAACCTCGTAATCCATGACATAACAATTTCGTCACAGATCATTCAAAAAACGTCACAAAGTGTTGTTTATGACGTTTTCAAATTACGTCATGTATTGAGCATCACAGATTAACCCGCGGGACCCCTACACGAGGAGACGGGTCATCGTCCATTGATGGTGCCAAGGCGACGGCGGTGGCGGAGATGCGGGTGGGGCAGACACAGAGGCCAAAGAGATAGGGATGGGGAGAGATGCCACTGTGGTGGTGGTTCGTTCATATGATGCGTGCCACAGATGAGGTGGGCCAGGATGTGATGGTGCCATCATGAGGCCCAACATGTCATTGGGCGGTGGAGGCAGTGGCGATATGGGTCATTAGAAAATAACAAGTCATTTAAATAAAAAGTAAATTGCATTCACCATACAACAACTTATATGGTTGTATCGCTTTAGTCCAACAAGTAACAAATCATGCAAACACATACATGAACTTGTTAAATGCGTGTATATTAGGTCATATGTAGCATATATGAATATATTTTGCCACCATAGTAGGTGACATGCATATATGAATATACGGTTTAATATGCATGTCCTTGCAAACTCTTGACCGGCCTAAGCCAATAAAATAAGAAATGTTTTAATCTCTAAGTGCTAAACAAATAAATACTTTTACAGTTTTACCTTCGGTCATCACGTACAACGTGCATGTCTCTCATTTTGTTTAACCTTGCAGGCACAACTTTGATCCATTTGCAATACATGCATGTGACCTCTTTTCATTGTTGGCTTGCTTCTCATTTTCCTCCATGCAAGAAACTAATAATCAGGACGTGTTGTACCTGAATCTAAATATAAATAGTTAATCCAATAGATGAGCATGCCAGATGCCCAACTCTAGACGTGAACACTTCGGTTCCCTTCCAAATAACAACCGTCTTTTCCATCATGTTCTGTTCCATAGAAAATCCGTTGCCTTTTTCCCTCGTCGCCATAATATCTGACATTCATACACTCTTTGTTTGGACTTTGGACTATATTCGAGTGCCACACATAGTTAATTAAAACGAAGATAAGAAGAAGGTAGAGACAAAAAAAAGGGGCAATATGCATAAAACTATACGTGCCATCTGCCATATGGTTGCAAAATGGATCTACTTGGTGTACATGTGACCATATATGCACAGATTTGACAATTTCGTGCATATATGTGCATGTTTTCCTACTTGTTAGATCCAAATGATACAATCATACAAGTTATTGTATGGTGAATGTATTTCACTCTTAAATAAAAGTCTAAAACTCCTCCACGGCAACGTATATGCAGTATAAAATAAGTAAAAAAATGTTTCCATCTAATATGAGTAAAAATATTGTTTTATGATGTGCAAATTTCAAAGATAACCTTTAGTTACATGAAAGTGCGTGTGAGATGTATATATTTATGAACAATGTATAGCCTATTTTAATTAAAATGTGTTCATTTTTTTATGTAGGGTTATACACCTGAAAATGAACTTCAAGCAGATATTCAGAATTTTCGAAGCACTTTTAGTTATAATTTTTATTTTTTCATTTAAGCCTAGAAATTCGTTTAATGCCTAAAAATAAAAATGACCTTAGAAAAATCTAAAACTCATGTGGGAAAATTTATATAGGGTCTAAGTGATGTGAAAAATGATTCCATTCAGTGTGAGCATAAATAATGGTCTAGTGTGTAAACAATTCAAAGATTCCTATGAATTATATGAAATAGTGTGGGCAATGTAATGGTTTGTGGATAATGTACATTCTAGTTTCTCAGAATGTGTTGAATCTTTCATGAGGAGGTTATCCACCTAAAAAGTGACTACTTGCAAATTTTCAAAATTTTCGGAGCACTTTTAGTAATTATTATTATTATTATTATTATTATTATTATTATTATTATTTTTGATCGGCTAGAGATCTGTCTCTTATACACATCTTATCTATCCTTTCAACATTTCATATATTTTCAGGATTAGATCCTATCTAGGGCTTATATCCTTAGATACATTTTTAGGAGATATTCCCAGAATTATCCTTAAATGAACTTATTGTCATTGTACAACAGCCCGTCTAATGAGCCTATATACATCTGTTGCCACCTCACCTGACAATACCCATGAAGGCTAGCAACGGCCTAGTCGTATTCATCTATCTGCAATATTATCTCCGTTCTGAAATATACATCATTTAGTATAAATTATTTAGTCTAAAAATGAACTAATTTACTTGTCGTCCTAAACGTCGTATATTTAAGAACAGAGAGAGTATATGTCAAAAAAATGTGTCTTAGCCAATTGATAGATTGCTTGTAAAAAATAGCCACCTTAATATACACAATGATCTTTTTAGATAATGGAAACAAATCAGGCTTCAGCCTTTACAAGTAGTAGCAATCTGCTACACCAATAACCATAGAGTAACTAGCAACCTAAAAACTCAAAAAGTAATTCTTAAGCCATAGGACCATCCATGCGAAGGGAAGAAATATAGAGCAGCTGTCTCTAGGGATCGGCAAGCTTAGGTGAGGGCCTCTTGAATACTTTCACTTCGCTGTAACTTGGCTCACAACCGGGAGCCAATATGTCCCGCTGAAAAGAACCTACAAAAATATTTTATGTTAATATTTATCAAAAACCACTTCACTTCGAGTATTCCAAATTGCCCAACATAATACCGTGGCCCTGTCAGTAAGTTTAGATCCGGTTTTTGTCCACCCAAATTTGCCCAACTATGAAAAAGATCGCCAAAGCTTATTGGTGGTGGAATCTCAAATAGTATTTGTGTGGCTCTCCAAAGGAATTTGGTATATAGACAATCAAAGAAAACTTTTGGTTAAAACACATATTTTGGTTAAAACACATACGCTATATAGCAGCCAAACTAGCTTTGATTTGAACGTTTTGTTTCATCATCATTGTGTGTCCATTCCATGCTCCCATCAGCGTGGATGCGTAACCCTCCCCTGATCCATTTTGGGAACTTTTGGTTTCATTGTCCATCACTGTATGGCTATGCCCAGCAAGTATAGAGCACGGACTGAATGTTTAGATGATAGGCAAGCTCACCTGGGGCCTGTGCTGTCAAGTTTTCAGCTTGCTTCTGAGAGAGAACCAATTGGGCTCTTCTAAGCTGGTGTGCTAGGTGGGCAAAGCAAAACTAGAAAAAGCATGTACACTGTTCGCACCCAAAATATGCAGTTGCCTATCAGGCTGAAGGCAACCGGTCAGACTGGTTCCGGTAGTCGGTCAGACCGGTTTTCCTGTAGCCGATCTGGCAATGGCCGTAACCGATCTGACCGGTTTGCCTATCCGGTCTGACCGGTTTACTCCGACTTAGAGTAGAATTAGGAGTCCTAGTCGAATTAGAATTGTAAAAGAATTCCTTGCGGGGCAAGACCTCCCCACCCTATAAATATAAAGGGCCGTGGCCGATTGAGACCTATCATCCAATCGATCAAACACTATTTTCTACTTTTTATCTCCAAACCCTAGCTTTTCCAACCCCTTTTCTTTCCTTGTTTGTCTCGACGGCGAACAAGGAGGTTCTGAGTGGCCTAACCGATCTCAGAGGAACCCTAGGCGTGCCATCTCCGATGGGGTACCTCCCGAGGCGGTGATTTTAGGCTTTTCCCGAAGCCTTAGCAAATCCGGTCTGACCGGATCCCTAAACCGGTCTGACTGGTTTGGGCTGAGGCCGTGGCAAGTGTGAGTTTTCTGTGTTGCACGATCCAGCGCTCGTGTGCGTTGACCGAAAAAAGCGTCAACATACTTTTGGCGACTCCGTTGGAGACATTGGAAGATCTGGTTTTCAAAACCATTCAATCTAACCCCGGTCCAGATGGGATCTCGGTGTGATCTCAACATGGATAACATCATCACGACTTCATTGGAAGATCTCACTCCAGAGGAGCAGAAGAAGTTCGAGGCACTGCAAGAATTCATGAGAGTACAATTTTTGGCTGGCGTCAAGAAGGATCGTCATGGCAAGATGGCAAGACTGAAGGAATTCAAGCTACCGGCGATCAAGTTAAACGACAATCAAGTTGAGGTAATACCCACTGTAAGTAAAACTCCAAAAGCTGCTTCTACTACAGTTCCTCAAAATAGTGTAGAAGGTGATGAATTGCTTGCCTCATATATTGCTCGTTTAGAAAGATTAGAGGATCTTGAGAAAGATAGGACCGCTGCTTGTTTTAACAATAATGAAACTAGTAGAAGCGTTCCTAAAATTAATTCTAGTGGGGCAGTCTTTCCTAGTTTGTCACCCATACCTAATGCTAATACTCAAAAATATATGTATGGTATGTCACCTGAGTTTGCCGTTGGTCAATCCCTGCCGTTCCAACCGACCGGGCCAAACATGGCCAAACCGGTCAGACCAGATCAGGGAACCGGTCAGACCAGTCTGACCAGCGCGCTTGAATTAGTGCATGAGCAAGTTGTGCCGTTTTGTGTTATGCCTGAATCATTGGCTTATGTTCACACTAATACTTTGAGTACTGCTAAGCCTCAATTTAGTACAACGGTCAACACATCTGCTCAAGGAAACATTATACCTGATGATGTGTTTGAAAGTTATAGGATAGCTCAAGCTAAGATTGCTCCCTACTTAAATAAGATGAATTTGGAGAGTGTGCAACCAGAAAAGCCAGATAATCCTAACTGGGCTGAATTTAATAAATTTAGAGAAGATTTGGCTAATGTGGTAAAAACTAAACTTGGTGTTGATATTGGTAACACAACTTTGTATAAAAAACCATACGATGCTGAGTTTGATAATTTCCCTCTTCCACGTGGGTGGCATATGCCTGATTTGATTAAATTTAGTGGAGATGATGACCGAACCACGTGGGAACATATTAGTCAATACATAGCTCAACTGGGAGAAGCGGGTACATATAATGCTCTTAAAGTGTGTTTATTTTCTTTATCTTTGACTGGTACCGCTTTTACTTAGTTTTCTTCACTTGCTCCTGGTTCTATTATATCTTGGGATATGTTAGAGCATAAATTTCATGATCACTTTTATAGTGGTGTCGGACCTTAGGACCGGCAATCCACCTAGGGGTACCCGGTTGATTTGTAGGCGGGGCGATCGATGAGCTAGTAGCTTGATGGTACACAGGAGGCACTGATTTAGACAGGTTCAGGCTACCCGGAGGTATAATACCCTACGTCCTGTGTCGGTGGCGTCATTTGTATTGCTTGGTACTCGGCCGAGCTTTCAGGAAGCTAGGGCGAGCGTATGGTTTACAGTGTTGATCCGATGATCATGGGGGTGCCCTAGGCCGCTTTATATAGGGTAGCGGGCTAGGGTTTACAAGTCGGTTTCCATCTAAACCTACTTGATTCCGACCAGGACTCTAGTCTGGGTCGGTTACAGTTGGAATATCCCTGGATATCCAGACGATTCGCCCACCGAGTCTTCATCAACTTGTCCGTCAAGTCAGGGAGCCCGTATGAGCCGCGTAGGGGTCGGCTCATGGGCCTGTCAGAGGTGGGCCCTGGACGTCGTGGTCTGGTCTGACAGTGGACCCAGGGGTACCCATATCCCACAAGTGGGAGCTTGCAATTGAAATTGACAGACTTGACATCGGTTAGGCAAAGTAGAGATGAAACTGTTTCTGCTTACTTTAAAAGGTTTAACGAAACTAAGAACTGTTGTTTCAATTTGTCAATCACTGATATGGACCTTGCTGATATTTGTTTGAAAGGTTTAAGGTCATCCATTAGAGATATAATAGAGGGTTCTGATTTTCTTTCGGTTGCACAAGTTCAAATTAGAGCTTTAGTTGTTGAAAACCGAATGAATAAGGAAAAAAAAGAGATACTTCTAGATCACGTTGTTCCAATGTTCATATGAGTGATTACGGATCTGATAGTTCAAGCGATAGTGATAAAGAAGTACTTGCTGCTGAATTTGTATGGCCCTCTAAAGAGAAAACTTATTCTTGTGTCTCACTTAAGCCGGCTAGCAAAGGTCGGCAAGAAGTTAAATTTACCTTTGATGTTTCCAAGTGTGATCGTATTTTTGATGAACTACTTAAATCTGGAAACATTAAATTGTCTCATAAATTGCCTCCACATTTTTTTTGACATGGAAATTGCCTCCACTTGATGAATTGAAAAGGCGTGCATATTGCAAGTTTCACAATACTTATTCTCATGCTACTAATGATTGCAATGTGTTTCATCGACAGGTTCAGTCAGCCATAAATGAAGGTCGTTTGACATTTCATGAGATGCAAGTGGACAAAGCTCCTTTCCCTGTTAATACCATGGATTTACAGCAGCCTAAGGTCTTAGTTCGGCCGCATCAAGCCAAAGCAACCAAAGGGAAGAATGTTGTGATTGGTGAAGACAAGCCTGATTTGAGGGGAAAAGAGTAGACTCGATATGTTGCATGTGAGAAAACTCCAGATGGCAAGGAGATATTCAAAGTTACTGTAAGAGCCTCTGGATATGGGGGGCAAGGGTCGTCCGTTCCCACAGAGCAAAGACCGTTTGAGCCTGTTCAGGCCAAACCGGTCAGACCGGTTGAGGAAAGCGGTCAGACCGGTTTTCCCCATGGTCGTTGGATGATTAAACCAAGTCGTCCGGAGATTGGAAACTGGAAACTCAATATTGCAAAGAATAAGGGGAGCGCTCTTAAGCCAAAAGTTACTTTTGATATGCTATTTGACAAGTACTCCAAACAAAAGGCCGTTACCAGCGATCGGCCGATAAAAAAGAGAATGAGGTCACCTCCACGCCAAGAAGAATCTTCTCAATTAAAGAAGAATTTTACTCCGCGGTGGGAGGCATCAAGTTCATATCCACCCCGTCCAATTTATGGCAACAATGGAGTGATGTGGGTGCCGTATCAGTGGCCTTTCCAGCCTGGATGGGGAGGGCCATGGAGGCCAGCATTAGACAGAATCTCAAGGCCTGGACAGGACCGTTTGGCACCTCGCCGATCCGGTCAGGGTCAGCCAGACCCAACCGGTCAGACCGGTTTCCCTAGGAAATCGGCAACACCTCCTGTGAAGCAAGTATACAAGCCAAAACAGAGAGAGGAGGTGCATAAGATGGATATTGACCCAGAGAGGACTACAAGTCAAGATATTATTCAGGTTAGGTTGATGAACGTTCCCCTTGGAGACGGTGGCAAAGGACCGATTGTCATAAACGATAAGGTTAAGACACCTATTCAGGAGGGATCTGTTGCTACTAATGATCATGTGGCCAGTAGAAGTAGTTCCAACTCCAAGTACTTCTTGCCAAGATGGTGTCCTCCCGGTTTATCTCATACTCAAAGGAGGAAGCTCCAGCGCTTGAGGTTTCTTGAGATGAAGGAGAAGGAACTAGAGAAGCAGTGAGACGAAGCATTCAACAAGTACAGGCCCATGATTCCACATAAGAAAGAATGGAGAATCAGGACCAGCTCCCAGTTAGAACCGGTCAGACCGGTTGGGAAGTCGGTCAGACCGGTTTCACCGGTCAGACTGGTTGCTGAAAGCGGTCAGACCGCTTTGTCCGATGCGCCGCCCAGTTTTTCTTCTCCCTCTCCTATGGTTTGTGATGACAAGTTATCATCGGTGTCTGTTCCAGAGGACGATGAAGAGCTTGTTGATTATGGTTCTTCTCCTGAACGCATGGATCTTGAACTTAATGTAGCTTAATGTAATTCATATGTCTATGGATGGTTATGTGTTATCAGAGGAAAGCATCGCTCATCTTCATTTCAGGCCAAAGGAAGCTATTTTCCAGAAGCCTAAAGCTACTGAAATCATCTGAAGGCATGAAGGGTCATATCAATGGGAAGCCTATCTCTCGCATGCTAGTGGACGGAGGGGCGATAGTCAACTTGATGCCGTATTCTTTGTTCAAGAAGCCGGGAGGTTCAGATGAGGAGTTGATCAAGACCAACATGACTGTCAGTGACGTTGGGGAAGGTGAACCTATGAGCGCCAAGGGAGTTGCTTCTATGGAGCTTACTATTGGAAGCAAGACATTGGCTACTGCGTTCTTCGTCACTGAGACACAAGGTAACTACAGTTTAATCCTTGGTCGTGATTGGAAAGATGCAAATCAGTGTGTGCCTTCTACTTTGCATCAATTTTTAATTCAATTGATAGATGATGAAGTAGAGGTCGTTCATGGAGATACATCGGCTTGTGTTGCAGTGGCCGATAGTTCTACTATGGATGATCATGAGAATCTTAAGTGTTTATCTGGTTTGGATTTATCTGATTGTGAGATCATTGGTTGCACTAAAGATGGCTTTGCTACTGCTGTTATGAAGCCGATCAAGTATCTAGCTATACCGTCTCTTATGATTTGATGTATCCGAATCTAGAGTGGTTACAGCAGAGGCGTGAGCACTATCGGGCGCATAAGAACGATATGTGCAAGGCCATTGAAGATTTTGATGATTTGAGTAAGTTAAGACAAGGGTTTACGTCGGCTGATCCTCTAGAGGAGGTAGATATTGTTGATGGCACTGTACCTAGGCCGACATTTGTAAACAAGAATCTTGATCCTTTGTTTAGATCTGAGTTAATAAAGTTATTAAAGGAGTATGTTGATTGTTTTGCGTGGAGTTATAATGAAATACCTGGTTTAAGTCGTGATTTAGTTGAACATCGCTTACCTATTAAACCTAGTTTTAGGCCTTTTAAACAATCTCGCAGAAACTTTAATCCTGACATTTATGACCGAGTGAAAGAAGAAATCAATCGGTTGTTAGATGATAAATCTATTAGGCCTTGTCGATATGCTGATTGGATCTTTAATATTGTGCTTGTTGAGAAAAAAGGAACAAACAAGCTTCGTGTATGCATTGATTTTAGAGATCTCAATAGAGCTACTCCTAAAGATGAATATCCTATTCCTATAGCTGATTTTCTTGTTAATGCTGCATCTGGACATAGAATTCTTACTTTTCTTGATGGTAATGCTGGTTATAATCAAATATTTATGGCCGAAGAGGATATAGCCAAAACGGCCTTTCTATGTCCAGGTTTTGTTGGTTTATTTGAGTGGGTAGTAATGACTTTTGGTTTAAAGAATGCAATTTTTAAATCCCCATTTTTGCATTTCAACAAATCCTAGGGAAATTTTAGGGTTGTTACAATAGTAGAAATTTGTATCGATGATATTGTTGTCAAATCGGCTGGAGTAGATTCTCATTTAGCTGATTTAAGACTTGCGTTTGAAAGAATGCGTCGATATAAATTGAAGATGAATCCACTCAAATGTGATTTTGGTGTATCGTCTGGGAAGTTCTTAGGATTTATTGTACATGAAAAAGGCATAGAGATAGATCCTAAAAAGATTGAAGCTATTAAGAACGTAGAGGCTCCTACTTGCAAGAAAGATTTGCAAAAGTTCTTGGGCAAAGTAAATTAATTGAGGAGATACATTTGTAATTTGTCTGGAAAGGTGAATGCCTTTACTCCTTTACTTTGGTTGAAGAATGATATTAATTTTACTTGGGGGGCAAAACAACAAGAGGCCTTTGATGAGATCAAGCAATATTTATCTTCGCCACCCGTTCTTGAAATGTCCAAGAGTGGAGTTCCATTCAAGTTGTATGTGGCAGCTGAGAAGGATGTCATTGGAGGTGTTTTGACTCAAGAAACCGAAGGGAAGGAATATGTTGTTGCATATGAGAGTAGAAGATTATTGGATGCCGAAACAAGGTACACTTTTATTGAAAAGTTATGCTTATCATTATATCATACTTGTACAAAGTTAAGGCATTATCTTTTACCAAGTACTTGTGTAGTAGCATGTCAAACCGACATAATTAAATACATGTTGCATAAACCAATTTGAAGTGGTAGAGTCGGCAAGTTGACTTATGCTTTAGTTGAATATGATTTGCATTGTGAGCCATTAACTTCAATGAAAGGACAAATAGTAGCCGACTTTATTGTTGCACATAGAGTGGATAAGCAACTTGATTTGAGTGTTGGTTATGCTACTTTTACTCCATGGAAATTTCACTTTGATGGATCGGTTTGCAAAGGTGGTTGTGGTATTGGAATCATTATTACTTCTCCACGTGGGGCTGTTTTTGAAGCACTTAACTGATTAGATCATGAATGTACTAATAACCAAGTCGAATATGAGGCTCTTCTATTCGGGTTGGGAATATTGCATAACATGGGGGTGAAGCATATAGAAGCTTATGGTGATTCTCTGCTGGTGGTGCAGCAAGTTTCTAAGGTATGTCAATGCTTAGATGGATTTTTGAATGCTTATCTTGATAGATGCATTGATATTATATCTTGCTTAGATGAATTTGTAATTCGTCACGTGCCACGAGAAAGAAATCCAAAGGCAAACGCTCTGGCTCAACAAGCATATGGTTATAATGTTCAGAAGAAAAATTTTCAAGAGCGAAAACCGATGTTTTCAAAGGCCGAGTGTACTGTCCTGGAGGAACCGGTCGCACCGCTTCCAGTCTGACCGCTTCAGGTAACCGGTCTGACCGGTTGCCTAAGGTTGAATCTACTTCGGCTGTTGTTCCTAATCAAGACGAAGTGGATGATTGGAGAAAGCCTCTGATTGATTATTTGCAAAATCCTAGTAGTTCAGTTGACAGAAAAATCCGACGATGGGCTCTTAAGTTTATTCTAGATGGTGATGAACTATATCGTCGGACTGTTGATGATTTGCTTCTCAAGTGTTTGGGTCCTGACCAAGCTAGGTTGGCTATGGCAGAGGTTCATGAAGGAATTTGTGGTACTCATCAATCGGCTCCCAAGATGAAGTGGCTCCTTAAGCGAGCTTGTTTCTATTGGCCCAATATGATAGCCGATTGTTTTAAGTATTACAAAGGATGTGAGGAGTGTCAGAAACATGGGGATATTCAATTGGTACCTGCGGCATTGATGCATCCAATTATTAAGCCTTGGCCTTTCCGAGGATGGGGTTTAGATTTTGTTGGCAAGATTCATCCTCCTTCGTCGAAGGGTCATTGTTTCGTGATTGTGGC